>KV454979.1:105387-337813 GCA_001662575.1 Pseudogymnoascus sp. 23342-1-I1 | reverse complement strand
GGAGGGCGGTTTATTGAGTTTATGAGTTTGTATGGCGTTTGTTTTATGCGAGGCCGAGCAAGCGGCGAGCGAATATAGACGGGGCGTGTACAATTAGACGATGCGCCGCAGTGATCCTGGACATTCCAGTTTCGCGGGTTGCAGTGGATGAGATAAATCGCGGGTCGCAGAGGATGAGATGAATCAACTGAAATCGTTTCTCATAACTATATACCAGTCATTCACTCGTAGATAACAGCCCCTCTACTACCCGACCATATTATGCTTCCCAAAACCGCTCCCCTTACAGTTCCAGCCATCCCGATTAACCAATATCCGCACAAGCAACGCCGGCAAAACCAACCAATGTATCAATCAATGCCTCCTTCATACAATCTGAGACGACTACGTCGCTGCCTTCCCGGTGATGTAATCCCGGTTTTCAATCGTGACGCTCTTGGTCATGTGGTTCACCTTGTACACGCCCACGAGCCTGCTCGCAAGCTCAAACATGTTATTGCGCAGGGAGATGACGATGAACTGAGCGTTCTTGGTGCGTTCCTTGATGTAAGATGCCACGATGGAGACCTGGGATGTGTTAGTTTCGTTGATTCCCAGAAGATAGCGAACGGGGGGGGGGGGGGGGGGCTCACGTTGCGGAAATCGAGCGCGGCATCAATCTCATCCATAACATACAACGGCGTCGGTTTGTAATGATGTAGCGCGAACACGAGCGCCAGTGAACTGAGCGTCTTCTCGCCACCGGACAGATTGCTGATGTTCTTCCAGCTCTTCTTGGGCGGCATGACGGAGAACAAGATGCCCTCGCTGAACGGATCTAAGCTGTCCACGAGCTCGAGCTCGGCGTTGCCGCCCATGGTAATCATCTGGTACATCTCCTTGAGACGCAGCGAGATGGTCGAGAAGCCTTCCATGAACCCCTCGAGACGCAGACGGCGCAGGTCGTCGCACCGCTTCTTGACGCCATCACGCTGTGCGACTGCCGCGGCAAGGTCTTCGGAGCGCGTGGTGTGTTCCTCGACACGGCGGCGGTACTCGGCCAAGACACCCAGCTCCACATTGACGTTCTGGGTCTTCTCCTCGAGCATAGCGATTTCACTCTTCAGTGTGTCCTTGCTCATATCCGCAAGCTCGTCTTTGCTATAAGCCTGCAGCTCCTGGGGCTCCGACTCCTCGCCAAGATCGTTGACGTTTTGCAGAGACAGCTTGGAGAATTTCTCTTGCCAGTAGCGGAGGCGCTTTTGGTTTTCGGCGAGCACTTTCTGGTTCTCTTCGAGCTTGTTGCGCATCTCGATTTCGACGGCACGGGTCTCGTTCAGCTCGGCGGTCTTCTCATCAAGCTCCGCCTTCAGTGCTGATAGCTCTTCTTTTTTCTCAGCGAGTGCTTCCTTGGCTTGCTCTGCTCTCTGCTTTGAAGCTTCGGCGTTCGAGGCTTCATTTTCTATTTCTGACTCTAGTTTCTCAAGACCGGCAATAACAGTCTGTAAATCCTTGGTAGCCTTGTTATGGTCCTTTTCAAGCTTAGGTATCTGCTTCTCGGCTTTGGCCTTGGTAATTTCAGCTGTGGACACTGCTTCATTGAGAACGTCGATTTGCTGCTTTAGGTTATCGACCTCAACCTTCTGTGCTCGTAGCTTCTCACCACCAACTGCCATGATTTTGTCCTGCAAAGCCTTGATTTCGTCTTCGACGCTCGAAGTCTCACTGTGTAGCTTCTCGATGCTCTTGTTTAACTTCACAATCTCCTTCTCAAGGGACGTGACGCGGCCATTGTCAGTTTGATTCGGCTGATGCTCCTTGCTAAGCTCTTTGACTCTCCGCTGGGCATCTGCTAGATTGCGCGCTGAGCTTTCAACCTCGAGGCCAATCTTCTGCATTTTGGTTTCCAATCGGGGGATTTGATCATTCAAATCTCTCAAGGAAGCTTCGAGTTCCCGTTGGCGTTCCTGGAAAGTTTGAAACTCCTGCTCCATGGCGTCTCTGTCAACCTCCAGTTGGGCAACTTGAGTCTTGGAAACATCGGCAACAAGTTTAGAGGACATGAGGCCCTTCTTTACTGTATTACCTCCACCAGACATAGTACCTGACTTGTCAATGAGCTGTCCATCGAGAGTGACAACGCGCCACCTGCGGGCTCCATATGCAATTCGATTGGCCTGAGCTAAATCCTCTGCCACAAGGGTGTCTTGGAGAGAATGGTAGAAAGCCGGGAGGAATATGTCGTTCTTGGCCTTGATCAAGTCGAACAGTCGAGGAACATTTTCTGGGGTGGCAATGGGTGACAGATTGCGGTTGCCAAGCTTATCGAGACACATGAAGTTGCCTCGTCCTAGGTTGGTCTTTCTCAGATACTCTATGCATTGCTGTCCATTCTCAACTGTATCAGTAACAAAATTGTCTAGCGCGCCACAAGCGGTAGAAATTGCTACATCGTACTTCTGATCGATAGTACCCAGATTACCTAGACGGCCATGGAATCCTTCAATGCGGCCGGATTCCTTCAATCTCATGAGCCCGGAAAGGACATTCCCTTGGGTCTGGGTGTTTGAGAGGCTCGCACGTGCCTCATCAGCCTTTTGCCTGGCCCCAGAAAGCTGTGCACGGTACTCAGGCTCCTTTTGCGCCATCTTGCTTAACTCGGATTTTGCCTTGGTAACTTCCTTCTCAAGCTTTGCCTTCTGAGCCTTGCATTCTTCCAACTCAGCGAGCTTAGCTTCCTGGCCTCCCTGAATGGATGCTATTTTGGCCTGTGTCTCTTCGAGAGCCACGGCACCAGCGTTTGCCTTCTCATGAAGTATCGCAAGCTCACTTTCGGCGACCGCGACTGCTGATTGCGTTTGGTTGATCTTTTCGTTCCATGGCTCAAGGGATTTCTGCTTGGTAGCGATTTGATCTGAGAAAACTTGAGTCTTTCCTTTAAGGCTATCACGTATGCTTGCGAGCTCGTTCTCCTCAGCTTGCAACTGTTTCTCCAAATTGGCAATTTCCGCTGCTGATTCTTCGATCTCACTCGTGCATTCTGCGATGCTAGCAGTGGCTTCTTGTCCAGTTTTTTCCGTAGCAACAATACTCTTTTCCAACTTTTTCTGCTTTGTAGTTAAGAACTTCCTCTTTTCTTCAAACTTGACATTGTCTTGGTCGAACTTAGCCATTTCCTTCAGAATAGCCTGGGTATCATTGTCCATAGATTCGTACTCTTTCTGGCCTCGTTTGTATTGTTTATCTAGCTGCTTGATCCCATCTTCATTGCCCTTGTGCTTCTCGAGCTCTGTATTAAGCTGCTCCTGCATTTGGCCAATGGCTTCTTCGGTAACTGTAATGTTATCGCCGCAACCATCGATGTAAATTTGATAAAGTGCTGATTGCTTTAGGGCTAGTTCATTCTCATCTTTTATGAATGCCAAAGCCTTGTTCTTTTTATCCTCAAGACTATTCTTCTCTTTCTCAACGTGCTGCACGCGGGTGCTCTTTTCCATGCAGACTTCGTTAAGTGTTTCGACTTCGGCAGCAGATTCTTCGATGGGAGTCTTGTATTTGGATGTTCCAATGATGTCCTCCAGGTATTCCAGTAGCCCATCATCGTGTTCATTCGCAGCCTTGGCCTTCATCTGCGCAATCGACTCGACTTCACCTTGTAAAATAAGGAAACGCTTGTGATCGAGATCTACACCCTTTTCGCGCAGGAGGGTCGTGACCGTGGTGAAATTCGACTCCTTTCCGTTAATGTAATATTTGCTTGCGTTGTTTTTGAACGCTCGTCTCGAAATAACTAGGTCTGAGCCTGGCATAATCTCATGCCCACCATCCGGCAAATCCGTTACTTCTTGAAAGTGCACGGCAACCTCACAATGGTCTAAATTGGGGAAGGCTGCAGAGTTGTGAATCAACGCGGAAATCTTCCCCTGTCTCATTTTGCTGGCTCGGAAACCGAAGACGAATAGTAAGGAGTCGATGACATTAGATTTTCCGGAACCGTTGGGCCCTACGACCGATGAGAAAGACGCATGGAATGGGCCAACTTCTTGTCTCCCCGCGTAACTCTTAAAGTTGGTGAGGATTAGATATGTAATGACAGTTCGGGCCTTGGGACCAGTATCTTCCACAACAGGGGCCGCCATTGACCTCGATTTCAGCACGATATCCATCGGCCTTTCTAGGACGGTATCTAGGGCATTGATGGGCTTGGCTAATGCCTCTGGGCTCCCAGGAGCCGGTGGTTGGGGTTGCTCATTCAATGTCTCTGTAATATCGGCAAGTGGGGTGCTATGGAGTTGGTATGGTGCGGGTGACACTGAAGCTTGCGGCGTAGGCAATGGAGCTGGTAATTCAGGCGGAACAGAAGCACTTCCGGCACGCGACGGCGCGGCGCTCTTTCGTTTTCTAGGCGATGCCCTTTTTGATGGAGAAGGCGGCTCTGGGTGTGCGGTTTCCTCGGGATCGAATATCTCGGACGGCTCAATGCTTTCGGCCACAACTGATTTGCGAGTTCGTCCGGATGTGCGAGGTGTACTGGGCACTGAAGGTGTTGTCTTCCTCCTCGACTGAGTCTGCCTCCGGGGGCTTCGTTCCGGTGCGGGGGTAAATTCCTCTTCGCTCTCTTCCTTCACTTTTTGAGAGCTTCCACTCGGCTCATCCTCATCAGAGGAATCGACAATCTTGCGGCGGGCGGCGGCCCTTCTCGAGGGTCTGGTGGGGGATTCCATGATGCGGAGCCGTTTTGGTTGCTTTGTTTACTTCCTTCGAAATGGAGGGGCAGTCGTCGGTGAGAAACGCGTCGTTTATTGCGACATTGAAAATGTCAGACAGGATTCTGAAATTTGTGGTCTCAGGCAAGCCGAATAGGCACTTGTTTGACGCGTATTTGGCTTCTTAGACTGTTGATGAGTATTTGCGGTCTGGTCGCGGTTTATCGGCAAGGCTGATCAAAACACTGGTGACGAGTTTCGCGACCACAGTCGCCAACATACACAAGCGAAAGGACAAGGCTGTAACTTTTGTATGTCAGCCCTGCCACCAGACCAAGGCTGCTTTCCAACATCGCAAACTAAAGCCAATGCCGAAGATGTTCGATATTAGCAACTTTGATGATGTCTTCGGATTCGATCCAAAGTACAGCTATGCTGCGGAAACAGTGGAGAGCATAGAGCAACACAGGACAGTTTTTGAAGGGTTGTTTGTTGACAGGGTCCTCAAACTGCTTGGGATCAAGAGGCGTAAGTCTGTTTCAACGATATTCTGAGCTCTCTTGCTAACTCGCTGTTCCAGCTAATAAAAGCTACCCTCCAAAAAGCAATGGTGACTTGAGGGGTCTTCATCAAGCTGTCGTTAGCTCGAACGCCGCACACCATACGAAGGTGTCGCTCTTGTACTATATTCTCCTGGACTGCGATGATAGGGCCCGAAACAATGCATACTCAAACGCCTTTGAGGAACAGTCATTCATGCCAAATAAGTATCAAATATTTATGAAGGGACTCTGGCACATGGACAGAGCGGAATTTGAGGTTGGTTATGCCGCCCGCAACGATGGTTCAAACTGACTCTCTAGACTGCTCTCCAAAACCTCACACATCCCTCACTTATTCCCACCTTTCAAGAAGAAATTTTAGGAGTCTTGGTCAAACATTCCCCAGCAGACGATATGAGCCTTCCATTGGCGTATTACTATACTGTACTGCCTGCTCTGGTCAACACGCCCGCATTGGACAGCCTATTCTTGGCAATCGCAAGAACAAGTGTGACAGAGGCATTCTTCTTCCTGAGAAGCCAATCCGAGCTAGACCAGGCCCGCATGTTTGAGTCTTTATTAAAGCTCATGACTCAAGAACCTCTGGGTGACAGAACTGCAGCACGCGGGATAGAGCTCGCAAACTTGCCATTTACCAAAGAAGAAGAAGCCTTGTTCGAACAGGTCTTGACGGGCATGGGTGGAAGGTCGGCTGCGAGGGCAAGAGATTTGGTGATGCTACGGAGGATAGGGACAGGGAGATTTAATGAGGCACTGGATGTTGACTGCAATAGGAGCAAAACTGTCGGCGGTTTAAACTGGGAATCTTTACAAGAAGGTATACGGGAGGGCCTGGGGCCGCGATATGACATCTCGAGGATGAGATAGTCGGCTGCACACTGTAAGGGATAGTCAAAGTAATGGAGTCAATTGACATGGCGTCGGGCGTCTTTGTGAGCCGAATAAAGAATAATTCACTTAAAATGCGACTTGAGTTACCTAATGTCGTATTTTTCATTAATAGCGAAGTCATGAGCGTTGGTTTAAGGTTAGACCTGTCTGTCTCAAGAGGGTTCCCACTGATTTCAGCGACTCGGCATGGATTAACGTTCTGGCGCTACTTGAAATGCGGCCTTGTCGCTATCGATAACGACGCGATGATTCACGATTCAATTCTTTGACAACATTAGAGACGTCTCGTACGTTTTCATGCCCTTTTTTTAATTGCAGCTCTTATAATATCTCGCTGTTTACTGTTTGTGTTTAATATGGATTTTTTTTATGCTGCGCGTCGGACCAAGTGAAACACTTCCCAGAAGACTGAGCAACAGGAACAATGCCTATTTGCAGGTTCTGGGGGAAGGGGACATGCAAGAACGGAAGTGAGTACCTATGCGGGAAGCTACTTTTCTTAATGCTTAAGCTAACTTGTCAATAGATAATTGTCGATTTGAGCACATTGGCCCTCCTGGCCAAGAGGTAGCCGGTGGTGGCGGCGCACCTGGCCGAAATCCGTTCAACGCGATTGGAAGCAACGTCAACCAAGGATATGGAGGACAGTCTACGTTTGGAGCGAGGCCGCCTCAACCACAGAGCACCTTTGGAAGGCCACCAGACAATCGTGGTGGCCGTGCGCCGCAAGGGCAGCAAACGCAGCCTCCGTACCTTCTAAGCAAGGATGGAATGATTACGGATTTGTCGACTGAACTACCACAATGGATCCTATCAGCCTATGGACCGGGCCTGAAGGCCCCTATTCAACTTTTTGGAGGAGAGGAGAGAGAGAAGAGTTTTGAAGAAATGCGACTGAATCATTATGCGCTTCGAGCGCAAGGCCAAGAAGCTTTGGCTGTATGCATCCCAGAAGACGTCATTTCAAGCACATACTAACATCTTTCCAGGCACACCAGCAGGACGAATTGATCCAGAAAGCAGCATTACAAAACCAGAACGCCCTAAACAACGTTGACGATGCCCTACAATACGTTCTTCGGGGCGAGAATGAACATCCAAATCGATTAGATATTGTGGAACAGTATACAAAGGGAATCATAAACCCCGCACAACCTACGGCTCCACCGGGCGCAAACATCCCCTTTGCCAACACTCTAGGCCAACCCGGTCCAAGCCCAGTGGCAGCACCTGGCACCGCGTTCGGACAGCCAGCGGCGAGCAGCGCATTCGGACAACCAGCAGCGAGCAGCGCGTTCGGGGCAGGTCAATCAATTCTTGGGCAAGCTCCAAATCCGCTTGGGGGACAAGGTGCTTTGGGCGCTCCATCTCCGGCATTTGGGCAACCGGGGTTGGGGAGTAACCCTCTCGCATCACAGCCCTTTGGCGCACAGGCGCCTGTACAGCCACCACAACCTAGCCCATTTGGACAGCAACCTCCACCAGGCGGCATCGGTGCATTTGGACAGACTGGAGGCTTTCAGCAAACCGCACCAAACCCTCTAATTGCTCAACCACAAGCACAGCAGGCCCCAAGTCCATTTGCACCGGTACAACCACAGCCCCAGGGAGCATTTGGCCAACCGCAGGCTCAGCAGCCAGCCCAACCAAGTCCATTCGGACAACCTGCCGCACAACCCCCGAGCGGTTTCTCGACGGGTACCAGCCCCTTCGGCGTACCCCCTACCGCTCCCTCTGGCTTCCAACAGGGCGGTGCGCAACCTTTTGGAGGTGCTGCTCCCAGCAATACTCAAGCACCAAACCCGTTCTCGCCAATTCCTCAGCAGCAAGCGGCCCAGGGTCAGCAATCCGGATTCCCCGCCGCCGGTGGCCAAGTCGCCGATCCCAGCCCTTACCCGCCTGGCTCGAATGCTCAGCATCCGCATCCGTCAACATACAGTTCGCGAGATGCATCCAACCGCATAACGATGTTCAAGGGCAGACCAGTGGTATACAGAGATAACCAGCCAGGCTTCCAGAACTCTGATGGGAGCTGGGAAAAGATTTGGTTTCCGAATGGGCCTCCGGGGTATTATAGTGCGACGGAAATACCGGAGGAGGGTTATGATCAAGCGACAAAAGAAGCCTATGAGAAACTTAGGCAGACGGGAGAATTGGAGGGAGGGAAGTTGCCGCTATTGCCGCCGCGGAGGGAGTGGTCGAAATGGGATTTCTAGAATACAGGGAGAGACGAAATATATATATATAGCATGGGACGGTGTCCGGTTGTGGATGATAATGTTGGAGTTTGGTTTTTGAAAGAAGTCTGGCTAAATTGGGCGGGAGGATCTTCTTTGGGCTACAATTAGACTCCTAAGTCACGGCACAGGCGGAATGTAGAATATGTTTCAAGAGTCAATGCATATATAGTAATTCGGTGGCTAATATCTCGCGGTCAACAATAGAAAGCGTCTAAAAGCACCCCAAATCCTAATATGCAATGCCAGAGGGAGTACCATGATACATTTAAGCAGCAATGGTGACCTCCACCTCGACACCGGCCTCGATGTTGATGATGATCTGCTTGACGACCTCAGTTGGTGCGTTAAGACTATTGACATGTTAGTGAGGCTCTCCTACAAGCTACGTGCCACCACCAGGGCATAGCACAGAACGAGGGCTACTTACTCGATGAGGCGCTTGTGGATGCGCATCTCAAAGGTGTCCCAGGTCTTGGAACCCTCACCACAGGGGGTCTTGCGGGTGGTGATCTTGAGGGTCTTGGTTGGGAGACGGACGGGGCCCTTGACGCGGAGGTCCTTGGACTTGGCACGCTCAACGAGCTCGGTGCAGACCTTCTCGAGGGCGTCGACCTTGCGGGAGGTGAGGGTGATACGGATGCGGTGGATTTTCTGGAGAATTATGCGTTAGGACGGTATATCTCGCGACAGAATTTGGTTGTCGCAAAGGCGCTCAATGCGCGTTTGTGACGATGGGGAATACATACTGGGCCCTCGCCGAACTCCTTCTCTGGCTTCTGGAAAGACATCTTGATATAAGTTATACCTTGGCGACTCGAACGTTATGTTGCGGCAAAGTGACTAAGGCGATCGTTGGTTGTCGTGAGAGCGATGGGGAGACGAAATATATCCATATCGCGAATTTGGATTTTTGGTGGGCACGAACTCTTGGCATCGGCAACTAGGGCTGAAATCGGCGATTATCACGTGACAAGTGGATTTCCCAAATAAGGTACGTACTTCCAGGTTGATATCGAAGTGACTCGGCGCTATTGAAGTATCACCAGCGAATTCACTCCCCAGTTGTTGATTTTGGACAAAGCAATATATGGAGGGCTCGGAACAGAAAGAGACACATTTTATTAACGAAAGTTAATATCGCCCATCCACGGATCTATGGCCTCCAATACGCCCAAACAGCTTCCAGCACTAGCACCCTTCCCCGAAGCGGAATGGAGAGCACATCTGGCGCCTGATGAATGGACAGCATGCCTTGACGCCTGGATAGCCTTGGTTGAGGCCAACTTATCTCTGTCTCCTCAAAATTTTACGCGGGCCCTTGCCAGGGATGAACATTTAGCGGCTTTTGTTACTTCATATACCAGACAGCTTGCCCTGTTATCACCTGACGTCGACTCTTTCGGCGACGTCGAGAAGTCCAAAACACTAAAGAAGAGCGTATTCTTTCTCATCAATAGGTTATTGGACTCGGAGCCGCCTCCGGAAGTGCTTCTTAAATGGACTTTCCTGGCAGACTTTGCGAAAGCGTATGGAAAAGGCCTTTCGAATAAGCCTCTCGCCAACCTCTGGAGGAAATCCCCCGAACCACTCTCAGTATCGTTGGGCAACTTCAAGTCTCGACTTACGAAAGATCTTGAAGCCGGGCTCAAGGGCAAACCTGCAGAGGTCGAACAGACGCTGAAGCGTCTAAACCATCTCCTCTATGCGTCTCCCGATACGGCTGTTTTCTTCATGAGCGGATCCGATTTCTTAGATGCTTTAATATCCTGTTATAAGCTTATGAATCCACCGTTACGGAAGGCTATCATTTCAACGACATATTTGTGTCTAATTACCTTGACCGAGGGCGCGAAGCCAAGGTTTTCTCAACTTATTGACCAACTATATTCTCTACAAGCTGCAGCGGAAGCTCACAAGGCCGGTCCAACGAACGTCAATGATTCTCTCGTCGCAGAATTGGTAACGGCTACTCCACTTTTAAAGCAGGTCAGGGACCGCATAGATCAGAGTGGCACAGGCTCCGCCAGGGCCAAACCTATCATATCATCCTTGGAGAGCTTCCGCAAACCAAATGCTACTCGCCCTAAACGAATCATCAAACGGAAGATAAATAAAGGAAAGAAAGCAGTCACCGCCGATAATGAACATGGCCATGGAACAGGTCATGTTAACATCCATCTCATCAGCCTCGTATCTCAAGTCCAAGACCTTTTCCCAGATCTCGGCTCTGCGTTCATAGTAAAGCTCTTGGACGAATATAACGAGGACGTTGAAGTTGTGATTTCTCATCTTCTTGAAGACTCTCTCCCACCTCACCTCAGCGGGCTCGACCGCACAGAAGCACTCCCCGAAACTGCGTCCGGCGAATCAACCATACCACATTTATCACCTCGTTCTACACCACCGCTCGTTCCTACCCGCCGCAATATTTACGACGATGACGAATTCGACCAGCTGGCCGTCTCTACGTCGAGGTTACATTTTGGCCGCAAAGATGCCGACAAGACTGCCGATGACATCCTCAAAGACCGCTCTACAGCGCCCAATGCAGCAGCTATTCTCGCTGCTCTCGCAGCGTTTGATAGCGATGATGATGAGAGAGATGACACCTACGATGCCGCCGATGTGGGAGGCGCCGTAGACGCAAACAACACCGACGAGCTACGAGACCAACGGTCCGAAATGGACGATGCGAAGGATGAAGTGCTCTTCCGCGCATGGAAAACGAACCAAGCGCAATTCGGGCGAGATGCACCGACGAGAAGGGGCAAAGAGCGCGCTAGTTTGAAGCAAGAGACTGGCATGACAGATGAAGCCATCGAGGGTTGGGGTATCATGCTGTCTCGCGACCCGCGGAGATTGCGCCGGCTCGAAGCGAAAATGTCCAGCTTCAGCGGCCAGCAGAATCAGTTGGCACCTAGTAGCTGGCGTGCTGATTCCGGGACGGAGGGTAGTGATGCTGATGGTGGGAATAGGGGTAGAGGGGGGTTTAGGGGCCGAGGAAGAGGTATTGGTGGGAGGGGCAGGGGGAGGGGGGGTGGTGTCGCGGGTCCGCCTGGGCAAGATACGGATAGAGCGCGAGATAGGAAGGATGAGAACAAGGCGAGGGTGGCCAATCATAACCGGAGAGACCAGAGGGCGAGGAAGGTCGCGAGAGCAGGGTTTCCCGGGTAGTTGACGGCATATTAGACGGAGAGTTGTAGTTGGAAGGGAAGCAAGGATAGACAGGGCGAGCATATAGATATCCAGACTTTTGCCTCCAAGTTGAGTGTGTATAATTCCTATATTTATAGGTAAAAGGAGGCCATGCACAGTTTAAAATAGACATCTTAAAATGTGGGAAGCCATTTTGTGCTTCTCCGCCAATAAATCTCAGTATCTAATAAACAGGCTGAGGGGTATCATTTTAGACATAGATATAACACCGAACGAAATCAAATCGCTTGCTATCCCACACATTCCAACCTTCCCCCCATTATAAAGCGCCAAAGAAATCACCAAATTTCTGCACCTTTGCAGGGCGCATCTTCCTTCCAGGTTCGCTTTCCGGTCGCTTACTGGATTTCGGCGGTGCTGTAGAGGTCTTCGTAACTGGAGGATTGGAAGCGGATTGATCTGGATTTGGTGCTCTTTCCGGTATATTGGTCCGTAAGAAATGCCAGGTCTTCGTTCTAGAAGGATTACCGGCCTGAGTGCCACGTTTCCTCTGTCCTAGAAGAATGCTAACTATCGGTGTGGTGCTGATGATAGATTTAAAGGTATCCCCGAGGCTTACAATACCCGCTCCGCACTCCTTGACTCCAGCATCGCGAAGATCGCTATCAAGTCGGAGGTAGGTAAAGCTGTAGAATTGGTCGAGGCAATGCACTTCTTCGTCAGTCATGGTATCTAACCTCTGCCATCCCAAGGTCTCGCAAAATAGGTCCCAGTCAGTCTTATTCCATGATTCGCCCTGTACGAAGTCACAGTAGCTGTGATCTCGCCTGTTGTGGAGATGGGGCGCGTCTAGCTTCTCCCCAGACAACCTGTGGGTTGGAGGACCAGCGGTTTCCAAAGCAGCGAGGAATTCTTGTCTGTTCTGGGATGGAATTGCTGTTACTTCACAGCCATCCCATGATCTTGGCTCCTTGATAGCAAAAGTTACGAATGGTACATGCCACGCCTGTTGAAGCATGGGGACAGTACGGCCGTTATATTTCTGTGGCTCCACCACATTAATGCCATTGTTGAACCGGGATCCATCTATTAATGTCGTTGAATCGGAGAGAACTCGCCAGCCCAGATCTTTTGCTATAACGGAGACAGATTCACTCATACCTTTTCGACCAGGGTATACCAATCCCAATGCCGGAAATGAATTGAAGTGTCTCAAGCTCCCGTTGGTGAGGCCACCTTCAAGAACATGAAATTTGAGAATTCTGAGCACAGAGAAGGCGCCCTTTTCAACCGCGCGCTCTGCCCAAGCTCTTAAAAGTCTGTCGGGGACAAGCCTCTCTAAATTATGCTCGACGATCGTTGACTCTTCGGGTTCATAGACTTGCAAAATCCCAAGATTGACGACATCAGCGATATTTACCAGATCCCGGATTGGGTACCATGTCGTAATAGTCAGAGATGTTAAGAAGTCAAACGAAACCGACGTGACGGGTCCTATGTACAATGATAGCTCTGGGCCTGGTGATTCAATCTCCTGGTGGTAGCGACGAAGCCCAAGTTCTTTTACAGTGGCACGCTTCTCAGAAAGTAGCCTCTTGGAAATCTTCTTCCAGGTGTCCAAGTTCAACTGGGCCCTACATCGATTATAAGCCTCCTGTTAAGTTTGAAGAAGCATAAAAGACCAATGTATATCCAGAATATAGAAGACCAATAGCTGCTCATCACATACCTTTGGTTGATGGCCGTCCACATTTCTTCGACGGCAGAGAGTGGGAGCAGATCAAAAAACTCATCTGGGAAACTGCCTAAAGGGCCCAACTCAGCGAACCTCCCTTGTGCTACCCTCGCAATTTCTCCAAGAAGATGCGGTGGAATGTGTTTTAGGGTGCCTGGTGGCAGAGATCGCAGGTTAAATAACAAGACATTGATAGACATGTAGAGCAATGTCCTGGGGCCTTTTGTAACTGTAGGAGAACGGTTCTGTTCAACTAGTTTGCAATAGTTTCTGTATGCTGATGTTCCAGAGCTCTTGTACTTCTGACAGAGCGCAGTTGGAGTCTTTTTATGCCAGTTTCGATAGTCATTCTGGCTTTGAATTTTGACGACTCGCTCTTCAAAAACCTGGCCTGTTCTTCCATCAAACATCGTGTACCTCCGTGGTTATCCCTCTGGCGTCGTTAACAGAGGCAACGGCAAATCGCTCTGGTGCCAAGCACTCTTCACATTATTTGTAGTTGTGCAAATACGCTGAGTTTCTGAAAAATGGAATTACGGAAAAAAACCAGAATTTTCGGTGTTGCTTCTTATAACCCAACGGTCAAGACGTTGGATGAAACTGGGGTCCGATAAGAGCTTTACCCCACATTGGCGCTTATTTTATAAGTGTTGACAGTAAGCGCGAGGTTTATCTACTTGTGGTTATAATTTTTACTTCAAATTATAATACCTTAAAGAAATAGATAATAGCACGAAAATACAGTTGCCTTTCTTCATCAAGTTTTTAATAGTCCCATGGTTGTGGCTGTAACATTATAGACGCCGTCACCTGCGTTTTTGAACCGAAGTCGTTATCGCTGAACTCGGCTTGCCGGGCCTTCCCGTAAGTTAACCTACAACTCTGCTCTCATCGACGACTCAACTTCATTTACACATTTGTCTAACTATCAGAACCGATCGCGATCATCTTGGTCACATTCTCATGTTCTTCACATATGAATGGTTGTGCAGATAACCTAGGCATCGTGGCCTGCGTTTAGTTATGCTGAAGAAGGCCGGAATTTCTCTATCAGCATGCGCGAAAGGAATTGGAGCTTCCAAAGGAGCTTCAACGTCAGCTACGTCACGACTTCGCCAACAAAACGATTCATTCACTAGAACTTCGACCACCCCGCCGGAGGTTACAGGACCCAGGGCATATGCGGTAGTGGCAGATGGGCGCAGTAGAGATGCGCCCCATTCAAATATCCCATGGCCCGAGGTCAATTCAGCGAACGCGGTTCCTACACCCTACGAAATCTTTAACCAAAAGAAAGGATCGCCATATTCAAAGCGTCGTTTCTACGAATTGGTGAAGATTTACCACCCAGATCGGCTCAGCCAGAGCAGCTCCTATGGCGACGAGATATCAGACGCAACGAAGCTCGAGCGATATCGACTTATTGTGGCCGCGAACAACCTACTCTCTGATCCGGCCAAGAGAGCTGCATACGATGCATACGGGACAGGATGGCAAGGAGAATCAGACAAGGCTACACAACATGGCAGCTGGGCCCCACCATATTCTGGCAGACGTGGGGAGGGTGGCCCTGGTGGACCAAGATACAACGCGACCTGGGAAGACTGGGAGAAATGGCACAACAGGAACGAAAAGCAGGACCCGGTATACTTCTCCAACGGCGTGTTTGCGGTATTAATACTTTTATTTGGTACGATCGGGTTCGTTGGGCAAAACAGGGTGGTGGACAACTTCTCCTCAAGCTTGACACATCAAATCGATGCCGTGCATAGGGACATGAGCCAAGATCTTATGAGACGCCGGAGAGAGGCGACTATGAATGCTAACAAAGACGAGAGAGTACATGAATTTTTGAAAACACGAGACCAGCTGGCCCATGAAGCTACGAGCTCTCGTGGAGAACCCAGCCAGAAACTGCTACCTCCCCCTGATGTCCGCAGTAACAAGTAATACTGAGAAGAGCCGTCCCAGGGGAGTATACTACTGGGTATGTGACCAGAAGTAGAGCACTGGCTCTACTGTACTTCATATAATTAGAGTCATTGTTGGAAAATGAGGCTGTACAGCACCGATGGGGATAGGAGCATGGGAGGCGTTTGTAAATATGACAAATGGCGTAAGGGGCTGCAGACGAACGAACATAGACACGACTTAGTTTGCATGAGAAACTACTGTACATATTCAATATTCATAGCTGAACTTGGACGGGGGGCTTTCATGGCGGGGTTAGCCAAGAAACTGTGCCTCAAATAATCATCATCTATGTGGAGATCTCACACCCCCACTATAGTAACCTCCTGTGGGCACCGCCACGTCAACATCTCATAAACAACTTCACATCACCACATACAATCTGGCTTCCTCAATCCGAACCGGTCTTTATATATCTGCCATATTTGTCCTTTTTGCTGGCACTTTGGTATCGATTTTTGGAAATTATCTACCAGAGCCCTTTAGAAGAGGTGAATACTCATCTACGCCAATCAAGATGGGCGGCAACGACGGCTACAGAACCATTGCATACTTTGCAAACTGTATGTTGTGCAAACACAGTATATTCATAGATGACAAGCTGACCAGTATTAGGGGCTATATATGGCAGGAATCACAACCCCCAGGATCTTCCAGCAGATAAGCTCACCCACGTGTTGTACGCCTTCGCCAATGTTCGGCCGGAGAACGGGGAAGTGTAAGTATTCAGTTCCCATCAGTCGCACCTTTCACAGCATATATCCAATATCTAAGTCTTCAAGACTGTGCTTCCCAAAGGAATAGTTTTGCCCTATTTGCCTATCCGTTTTCTTTGGGTGTCTGGGTTAAGGCCCGGACTACTGCTCATTTATACCCCGCACTGCTGTCGACGGAAATACGAAGCTGCTACCTTTGAGAATAATTACTAAATATTCCCAGCTTCTTGACCGACCCCTGGTCTGATACAGACAAGCACTATGAGAAAGACTCCTGGAACGATGTTGGGACTAACATCTACGGCTGTTTCAAGCAACTCAACCTTCTCAAGAGGAAGAACCGCCATCTTAAAATCCTCCTTAGCATTGGCGGCTGGACCTATTCCTCCAATTTTGCTGCACCCGCATCTACACCTGCGGGGCGCCAGGCTTTTGCCTCTAGCGCCGTGGAGATTCTCAAAACCGTCGGCCTCGATGGAATAGATATCGACTGGGAGTACCCAAAATCCCCTGAGGAAGGGCACCACTACGTGCTCCTACTAGAAGCTGTCCGTTCCGCCCTTGACGCTTATGGCTCGTCCCTCTCCACGCCGTTCCACTTCGAGCTCACTGTCGCCAGTCCCGCTGGAGAGCAGAACCTCAATAACATGGATCTCCCCGGCATGGACCGGTATCTGGATTTCTGGAACTTAATGGCTTATGACTTTGCTGGCTCGTGGGACACGAATGCAGGCCACCAAGCCAATATCTTCCCATCCCAGAGCAACCCGGCCAGTACCCCGTTCAGTGCTCAGAGAGCGATAGATTACTACACGTCGCATGGAGTGAGGCCGGACAAGATCGTCTTGGGCATGCCACTGTATGGCCGGGCGTTTGAAAATACGGATGGGCTGGGGAAGCCGTATAATGGAGTTGGGCAGGGGACTTGGGAGAACGGGGTTCATGATTTCAAGAAGCTGCCTCTAGAGGGCGCGGTCGAGAAGTTGGATGAGAAGACTGAGGGCAGCTATTGTTATCATGAAGGAAAGAGAATTTTGGTTAGCTACGATACAGTGGAGGTGGCAAGGCGGAAGACGGCTTGGATAAAAAATGTGGGATTGGGAGGTGCGATGTGGTGGGAGAGTAGCGGAGATGGTGAGGGTGACAAGAGCATCATCAGGGCCGTTGCGGACGACCTTGGGACGTTGGATCAGAAGGAGAATTGTTTGGAATTCCCAGAGACTAAGTACGACAACTTGAAGAAGGGGTTCCCAGGTGAAGAGGCTTGATGGGGTCAGGACGAAGCCTAATAGTAAATGGGCGGTTTGATGAGCCAATGTTCTGCACATTATGGGTCAAATAGATCAATCGATGTCACGGAGGAAAAATATCAAGGCACAAATTAGGGTTGGTAGCAACTGTATTGTAATCTGCTATGATACATTTCCCATATCAGAAGCTACTTCCTCCATTCCAGATCTTGACAAATGCATTTAAGCCTTGTTCTCGTTGTCGAAGATGTAGGTCAGGTGGCAACGGCCGCAGTACTGGCGGTCGTGCATGGCGGCCATGAAGACACCGGCACCACACTGGAGATATTTCAGTAAACGGTTCATAGATCTTTTGAGAGAACAAATAACTTACGTCGGGAGTTGGGCACTCGCGGCGGAGACGCTCGATCTTTCCATCACCATCCACCTTGTAGTACTTGAGCACAGCCAACTTGGTCTTCTTGCGCTTGTGCTTGATCTTCTTTGGGGTGGTGTACACCTTCTTCTTGCGCTTCTTGGCACCTCCACGGAGTCTCAGGACCAAGTGAAGAGTGGACTCCTTCTGGATGTTGTAGTCCGAAAGGGTGCGGCCGTCCTCGAGCTGCTTGCCGGCGAAGATCAGGCGCTGCTGGTCCGGGGGAATTCCCTCCTTGTCCTGGATCTTGGACTTGACATTGTCGATAGTATCGGACGACTCCACCTCAAGGGTGATAGTCTTGCCCGTCAGGGTCTTCACGAAGATTTGCATGACTGCCTGTGATGCGAAAGTCAGTATGTCGACTTTGATGACGGCGAGGAACGAGTAGTTGTAGGTTCGCAATCCAGCGTTTGCAATTGCATTTGCTGATTGCGCAAGCCTTGTCGTAAAAACAAAGGAAAGTGAAAAGTAAATGGTGTTCACATACCTAGACAACCTTATTGTCTTCCTGAGCGGTCGCAAGTGGGTTGGAGAGAGGAAATTCGAGGATATCTACGATAATCGGCTATAATTTTGGCTCGGTTAGGGTTAGCCATAACTTCTGTGGCGGGTGTTAGTCAGCAAGCGATAGGGTTTCTCACTAGCATTTGCCCTGTCACATCTGAAATTATTGAATTGGAGACAACGGCCAACCTCGACAACCACGACAACCAACCGATTTGAAATAGACAACATTTCAGTAAGCACCGACTGGGCAGTGGATGTTATTATCAGCTTCTAATTGAACTACTAGAATCCGCAAAAATGGTCAAGAAGCGCGCGTCCAAGTATGTTTCCTCGAGCTGTGGTTATCAACATCGCATTGGATAGCCCAAAGAGAACCGGAACTAACGACGAGGCCTATAGTGGACGTAACAAGAATGGACGTGGACACGTGAACCCGATCCGCTGCTCCAACTGCTCCCGTTGCACCCCAAAGGACAAGGCAATCAAGAGATTCACCATCCGCAACATGGTCGAGTCTGCCGCCATCCGTACGTTATTACCTTCCGACCTTCTGCGACTCTATCTCTGTGCACGACCTTTCTACGAATACCAGTGCAACAGAGAAGGGACCAGAAGAGAGGACCATGCCTTTTCAATGGACAAATCGCTGACAATCCGCAGGTGATATCTCGGACGCCTCCGTGTTCCCTGAATACACCGTTCCCAAGATGTACCTCAAGCTGCAATACTGTGTCTCTTGCGCCATTCACGGCAAGATTGTCCGGTATGTCAACCCTTGAGATGAACCTTGGTCGAACTTCGGGCGTTGAACTTCGGGCTACCACCCTTAGATCCGCCTGTAGTAAGTAAACGAATATATAAACTGACATGGTGTAATAGTGTTCGCTCCCGCGAGGGTCGCCGCAACCGTGCTCCTCCCCCACGTGTTCGCTACAACAAGGACGGCAAGAAGGTCAACCCCAACCAGGCCGCCGCCAAGACCACCCAGGCTTAAATGCTGATCAGGGATGGTGCGAGGTGCTTGTACAAGGGAATGGAGTCAATGATGTGCTACACTACGTAGTTGATAGTACCAATCGATGGCTTTATGACACATGAAACTCAGTTGACAATGCTGGCAAACCCGTGTTGAAACCCTCAGTAAAATGAAGTGAGACTATTAAAATAACGCTGCAAAGTATACGCTTGAACCCCCAACGCACCAGCTCTAAAATCAATCCTACACAACGAAGCGGAGCTGTGTTACTATCCCGCTTCACAGCTCCTCGACCACCTTACTCGTCTCCTTCTGTTCGGATTTCTCGCCTCCCAACACCTCCGTGAAATCATCAACAAGAAGCTGAGCGACATTCTTTCCCATTAAGGCGCTCGTCTCCATCGTGCTTATGAAGCTCTCGATTCCAGCTGTATAGTATAGTCCGCGTGCCAATTCGATGTCCTCGAAGGTGACCCTTGGGTATTCGTATGGATAACTGTTCCAGACATGTGGGTAGAACCAAGTTATGTCGTCGTTCGGGGAATCTGCCAAGCTCCCGACTTCGGGCACTACAATACACGTTAGTAAGATATGAGAGCATAGGTTGAGAATACTTACGTGTGATTCCAAATAGACCCCCAAGGAACTCATTAGTGACAGCCTTGGAAGAGAATATCTTATAGACGAACTCCTTTCGGCCTGACTTGGGATGAGTGACAGTGCGGAGAGAGCTAACGCTGAAGAAACCCGCCTTTCCAACAATATCCGTCCTGCTCGTTGGATCATCGGAAGGCGACAGTGTGGTATACACCGTTGTAGGCACAACGTCACCAGGCTTCAGGCCAAAGTAGCTGCCATCCAACTTCAAAGGCGTTGTGAAGAGAGTGGCATGTAGCCGTACATATGGTATCTCATCAGGGGTCTTCTCGACGAGGCCTTCGGAGAGCTTTAGGCCGGAATATTGGAATGGGGCCGCGATCACAACACTATCGAACTGCTGTTCCGATGCTGCAGCATTCTGTGCAGCATTTGCGGGCTTGCTGGAAAGAGTATACCGACCGCTATTCTTCTCTAGGGATGAAACGGCGGTATCGAGGTAGACCGTTGCCCCAGAGGCATTCAGCATGCGGTCGAACATCTGCCAGTTGCCACCTTGGACTTGCGTGGCACCGTCGGTAGCCATGGAGACCATAGTTTCTAGGCCATGAATAACCCCTAGGTTCTGTAGGTAATTGACGCGAGTAAAGGCTTGGATAATGTCTGTGGTGAAAGGTGGGTAGACAGAGTTGGCTGCCAGTAGCTGGTCGCCAGTGACACTAGTGGCGCTGACAAGATCCAGCTCTACCACTCTCTCTGATAGTGACCTGAATGGAAAGAATGGCGCCTCGTACAGCTTAAAGAACTTTGCCACAGTAGCCTTCATCAGGTTGTTGGCGCGCATCGGAGACATCCCATACTTCCAGAGCATTTTGGCATTATTCCACCACTCCCACCCTCCCGATGTTTGCAACAAGACGAACTTTTCGCCATTCCAGATCCCGATAGTCTCATGTTGTTCTTCGTCGGCGAGGGGGTTAAGCTCGAGGCCAAACTCTTTGGTGGCATTCATGAGAATCTCATTAACGGAAACGAAAATGGATGCGCCCAACTCAACAGGGTGAGCCGGGTCATCGTAAGCGTTAACAGTTGTTGACCGTCCACCAATGTATGACGAACGCTCAAAGACTGTTATGTTCACATCGATACCTCCTTCTTGCGCCAGCTTGTGGAGGTGATAGGCTGTGGATGAACCAGCAGAGCCAGCACCTATAGAGTGGGGTTAGCTTCTAGATATAAATTCCAATGATATGCTGCGTAGATTTTCTAAACCTCATCTTATGCTTCGATAGTTCCTAACAAAAAGTGGTATGATTTGGCAGCTCAAAGCTTGCCTGCACGAATAGAGCACGGAGTTCAGGGGCTGACGGTAATATCGCAGGGTAAAACGTGATAAAGCAATTTATAACCCCTATTTGAAAACCAGCTCTCCGTATAACCTTGAGCGACAGCCAATCAAGAACATAAGTAGCACACATATCATTGCAAAGGTCAAGCTTGCACCAATGCGATCAACGTGAATTGACTCCGCAGGGGTGGAAGATATCATTGAAGGTCATATACCACAACTATGGGTAAACCCTGGTTGACGTCTTTACCACGCCTTCCATTTGAATATTCAAGGAGGGTAGATAGTGAATAATATCGCAATCCATACGCCACCAAATAAATTCACGCACCTATAATCGCAATCTGCTTGACATCGCTCGCACCTGATTCCAAAGCATCAACTTTGGTGTGGAAGGGCCAGAAGCCGGCGCTCACTCCAGCGATGAAGGGCAGGGCTACCAAACACGGCCTCATCTGCAAAAACATTGTCGTTTATACCGCTTTGGCAATTCAGAATGACATATAGTTACAGAGTGATAAAGTGTTACGATGAACATAAAAACAGACTCCAGGGTAGGTAAGACGAAAGGGCGGTCACGTGACTACAGTCCATGCGTGCGGCCTAATCCGGTATAGAGGCTTTTTGTTGAATAGTCGCGAGGCATAGAAATTATAGAACGCGAATCGACGTGTGTAATAGCTGAAAGCAGCTCTTATCAGCCACACGAAACAGGACATCTGCCTCGATATAAATTTTAGAACTCTGCTCCGACCATCAAGATGTCCGCAGCACAGCTTCTGAACCCCAAGGCCGAGTCGAGAGTATGCTTACCCTACCCCCCGATCCACAACCGCTTGCTAATAATTTACAGCGGAGAGGAGAAGCTCTCAAAGTCAACATTAATGCTGGTGAGGGTCTGCAAGATGTATTAAAGTCGAACTTGGGTCCCACGGGGACGATAAAGATGTAAGAGACAAACTTAAAAAGACGACGAATGGCTGCTAACTTCTATTTTAGGCTGGTTGATGGTGCTGGTGGAGTACGAACCCCCGCTGGAGCTGTACCTAACGGAACTGACGAATATATCAACAGATAAAACTCACAAAAGATGGAAACGTTCTCCTCCGTGAGATGCAGATCCAAAACCCTACGGCAGTTATGATCGCCAGAGCAGCGACCGCTCAAGATGATATCTGTGGAGATGGCACAACATCCGTTGTATTATTAGTGGGAGAGCTTTTGAAGCAGGCCGACAGACACATCTCGGAGGGACTGCACCCCAGGGTTATCACTGATGGCTTTGAGATTGCAAAGAATGAGGCGCTTAAGGTATAGGATTCACTGAGCGGGTGGTATTATTTCCGTTGCTGATATATATATCTATAGTTCCTGGACGGATTCAAGCTCGAGAGAGAAGTCGACCGCGAATTACTCCTTTCCGTTGCACGCACTTCCCTTTCGACCAAGCTCAACTCCACCCTCGCCAACAAGCTTACACCAGATATCGTCGATGCTGTTCTTGCCATCTACCAGGCACCAGCGAAGCCAGATTTACATATGGTTGAGATCATGAAGATGCAGCACCGTACTGCCTCTGAGACTCAACTCATCCGTGGATTGGCTTTGGACCACGGTGCACGCCATCCTGATATGGCGAAACATGTCGAGAACGCCTTTATTCTGTCGTTGAACGTCAGCTTAG
Organism: Pseudogymnoascus sp. 23342-1-I1; assembly: GCA_001662575.1. Lineage (NCBI taxonomy): Eukaryota > Fungi > Ascomycota > Leotiomycetes > Thelebolales > Thelebolaceae > Pseudogymnoascus > Pseudogymnoascus sp. 23342-1-I1. Next base: position 315,076 of record KV454979.1, on the reverse strand, counting down.
AATATGAGAAGTCCGAGATCAACTCCAGCTTCTACTACTCCAGTGCCGAACAGAGGGATAAGCTCGTCGAGAGCGAGAGGCGTTTTGTGGATGAGAAGCTTCGCAAGATTGTTGAGCTGAAGAAGGAGGTTTGCGGTGATGACCCAAAGAAGGGCTTCGTCATTATCAACCAAAAGGGTATCGACCCTCTCTCCCTCGACGTTCTCGTCAAGAACGGCATCTTTGCCCTCCGCAGAGCCAAGCGCAGAAACATGGAGAGGCTTCAACTCATCTGTGGCGGTACCGCACAGAACAGCGTTGACGACCTATCCCCTGAGGTTTTGGGCTGGGCAGGCCGTGTCTATGAGCACCAGCTTGGTGAGGAGAAGTACACATTCATTGATGAGGTTAAGGACCCGAAATCCGTAACGCTCCTCATCAAGGGACCGAACCAGCACACTATCACCCAAATCTCGGATGCGGTCCGTGATGGTCTTCGCAGTGTTTATAATATGATTGTGGACAAGAGTGTTGTCCCTGGTGCCGGAGCTTTCCAGGTTGCATGTGCCGCACACCTGAACAGCGATGCGTTCCGCAAGACAGTTAAGGGCAAGGCGAAGTGGGGTGTCCAGGCTTTCGCCGATGCGCTGTTGATCATTCCCAAGACTCTGGCTGCCAACTCTGGCCACGACGTCCAGGATTCCCGTAAGTATTCCCTTCCCTGCCAACTACATACAGGCTTCAAAGTTATATGGGACTCGTAAACTAACATTGACTAGTGGTTGGCCTCCAAGAGGAGTACTCCGACGGAAACATTGCCGGCCTCGACCTGTCATCTGGTGAGCCGATGGATCCAATTTTGGAGGGTGTATATGATTCGTTCCGTGTGTTGAGAAACTCGGTGGCAAGCAGCTCTGGTATCGCATCGAATCTGTTGTTGTGTGACGAGATGTTGAAGGCTAGGCAGATGGGCAGACAAGGAGGCCCTGGTCCGGGAATGGATGAGTAGAGAGAGTTTGGCATTGTCATGAGGCGTTCAAGAATACGATAAAAACTCATAGATCTTAATAGCGACCTCAAAATGATGTACAATACAATAGCAGGATTGTAGAATATGAAACATCTTGTAAATGGCCCGTCTCATGTGGAATTCTCTTACTTGTGAACAGTAGTCACCTACTGTGCTACTAGTCCCCTTATAGAGCCAAGTGCGGCGGTAAAAGCTACAGAAAATCACGCCGCGTTTATCATCGACAAGCTGGTCATTAATATTCGTCATTGGCAAGCTAGATCCCTTTCAATTCTATTCAAATTTGATCGGTAGGTATATATCTATATCATACAACTTATTTCAAATTTCTTTACCTCCCTTTGAATACTGGTAGCCTCTTCTCCCTGAACGCCTTGAGCGCCTCGTCTCTGTCCTCAGTTGCCACAACAGTCTCATACTGTTTGTTCTCCACCTCCTCCCTGCAATACGCCGTTGCCTGAATCGCAGCCCTCGCCGCCACCGGGCCTCCCGAGCAGATCTCCTGTGCAAGTCTAACCGCTTCACTGAGGGCTTCCTTTCCAGCCCTCTTCAGCAGACCCTTATCCTCCTCGCCCTCCTTTGTCCCCTCCTCCTCCACGACCTCCACCAAGCGGTCTGCCAACCCCAAGAAATACGCCTCCGGGGCGCTCACGCGTCGGCCCGTGAGAATCATATCCCTCGCGCGGTTCTGTCCAATAACAGCAGGCAGACGGTAAGTTCCACCAGCTCCCGGAATTATGCCCAGCCTCGTCTCCGGCAGTCCCACAATGGCAGTCGACGCAAACACGCGCAGGTGCGCACACAGAGCAAGCTCCAACCCTCCACCCAAAGCCATGCTCGACACAGCCGCAATTGTCGGAATGGGCAGCGCCGCAAGGGCCGAGAATGTGTTGCGCAGGTTTGCAAGGAACGCATCCGTCTCTTCCCTGCTCATGCCCGCGCGCTCCTTAAGATCCGCTCCGGCGCAGAAACATGTCTCGACCTCGCTGCTGAGGATCAGGGCGCGTGTGCGTCCGCGTTCATTGGGGCCTGCTACGCCGCCGTATGTCTTCGGTAGCGGGATTTCGTTGCCCTCTGCATCGTACTCGGCGGCGACCTCGTCGATTTGAGCGCGGAGGTCTGCGAGGAGAGAGCGCGAGAGGGCGTTGCGAGCGGATGGGCGGTTCAGGGAGAGAATGCGGATGCGGCCGGTGGAGGGCGCTGGGAGGTCAGTGACGAGAATTTGAGGGCCGGCGGGTGCGGAATAGAAGCGGGCGGTTGAGGGGCGTGCGAGGAAACGGAGGCTGCGGGTAGCGCTGCGGTTAAGCAGAGGGAGGATGTGAGGAACCATGGCGGGCGAATTGATGGTGAGAGACTGAGGTTGAAGAGTTGAGGGCACAGTAATTAAAGTCCCAGAATGCAAGGCTGACTGACGTATGAACAGTGCTTTGCGCACAGTTGCCGAGGCTAGTCCCGAGGCTAGCCGACCCTCCACTATCCGCAAGGCTGAGATGGAATACATGAACCATCGCAACATCGTCTCCGATATCATTTGTCTAGTCCCACCCGCACTTTAAAGATTACCCTTAAGAAGATTTGAGACTGTGCCGACATTATACCCATCAGTTCTAGTTTATTCTTGAAGAAATGGACAGCCCCGCCCTATCACCCGAAGCCATTGCATTTGCCGCTCGGATTTACGATGCCGCGCGTGCTGGGCAGATAGACCTCTTTGAACAGGCCCTACCAGCTGGGTTACCAGCAAATATGACGAATGAAAAGGGAGACAGTTTAGTGAGTTTATCATACATTAATGCTTATTTCCCCCTTTCTGTCCCGCCGACTGTAAAAAGTGACGCTCCACGCTGCTTTTGCAGTAATTCTCATTCTATGAACCTGGCTATTATGGCATAGCGCTACCCCTGAAACACATTTACCAGCAACTAACTATCTGGAGATTATGCTAGCGGCCTATCATGGGCACTCCCAGCTCGTCAGGCTTCTTATTTCACATGGGGCAAACCCGAATTCTCTAAACGACCGTGGCCAGTCGCCTCTTGCCGGTGCCGTCTTCAAGAATGAAAGCGAAGTAGTCAAGGTAATTTAACTCTCCCCCCTCCCCGATCCCTTTACCGCTCTTGGTCTCCAGTATCTTGGACTCCGACTTGCTTTTACTCGGGGGGAATATCCTTGTGAATTTTATGAGCAGCTCCTTACACACCAACAGGCGTTATTAGAAGGTGGTGCAGACCCAGATCATGGTGCCCCAAGTGCAATGGAGGCAATAGTGCTATTCAAGAAGGAAGATAGGTGGGGGAAACTTTTCGAAGAGGCTCCTGGCAAAGGGAAGGCTATTGCAACCTTGAATCCACCGAGTCAATGATCACTTATAATCATGAAAAGTAGCAAATTATGTTTCTATGTTGCTATCTATGTTCCAAGAATATAGCCTTGCATCATTGCATTCGTAATACCGTCTGTTCTTCTAGCGCCATCATGGATGGTCATCGTCACCTTCGATGCTCATCATCCAAACTTTTGCCCTGAGCCTATCCACAACCTCCTGCCGGACCCACTGCATATCTCTGCCATCTCGCTGCATCATGCTCGCCCACTCAAACAGTAATTTTAGACCCTGCAACCTGTCTCTCTTCCCGCTATGAAGCGTTGCCTCTTCTAGGACCAGACGCGCGTCCACTAGCGTACCGTCGGTGCTCGTGTGAGCTGCCCGCCCTACTGAGCCCTCCGGCGGAATAACAAGAGCTCGTTCCGCTGTTGTCAACATGGAAAATACTGGTAGCTCGAATAACCACTCCAAAGGATGTTGATCCGCCCCATCTGTATCATCAAGGGCCTGAAGGGTGGCGTGAAATGCCGCTGCGCTTGCATCATAAGCAGGACGTCTCCTTACGTATATGGTTTGTGTAGACTTGAACGCTTTCAAGTGATCAGGGTTCTTCTCAAAATCGAGCACCACGTTCCAGAATTCTCGACTCTCGGTACCGACGGATATTATACTGTCAATCTCAGGGAGAAGACAGGGTGCATGTCTTGAAACCAAAGACTCGTTGTCCATGGTAAGGTTATTCGTGCGCAGAGAAATCTCAAGTGGGATGGAAACAGGCATATTGGTATCAATATCGCGTGCAACCACACACCTTGCTTCCGTTGCTAGGACCCAGAAGTGGCGGAAGGCTTGGAGATGAGATTTGTTGTCCAAAATCGAGGTTGGGAAGAGTGGATAGAAAGCAGCCATAAGAGCCGCGATTGCAAGGTTCGATGTGCCAAACGTGTGAGTGCCGCCGGCAAGAAATAGGGCGCCAATTGCAACGTGTGCTGCCATGTGGCTACCATATGGTGTTTCGTTGTCATCCCTGCCACGCAAGACTCTGAGGCGCCTGAATACAACGAGATCACCAGATCCAGCCATCACAGTAGCCGCACAAAGTGCGAGAAGGTCTTGACAGTTCCGAATAGTATTCCGTGCGAGCTTCTGGTCATAGGTGGAGGCTGGAAGAGCACAGATGCGCATAAATTGGTCCAGATAGTGAACAAGAAGGTCTCTAACGCGAAGATCTCCAGTTCCACTGTGTCGTAGAGCAATACTGAAGCAAAGGCCACCGAGAATATTGTAAAATGGTAAATCCTCGGCTGAAAGATGATTGACGCCGGTAAGGCTACTTTTGAACTGATACTCTCTCGGCAAGCTCTTCTGAATCCAGGACGAAGTTGCTTCAATTTTTCTCCACATGATCAGATGTGTTGCAAGTGTGCGGAGCAGGAATGTGTCGGGCCTGATATAATCAAACTGAAGAATGGAGCTCGGAACGTCGATTTTCCGCGCCAAAGCATGATCTTCAGACTTCATAAATATGAGGGCAATGGCTATAACAGCACCAGCGGTTGCTTTATCAAGGACATGTACCAAGTTGACTTTCTTGCTTCCAACGGCAAGCTTCAGTAACCTCTCAGTCAACTGCATATCATGCAAACCTCTTAGATCAAACCCTTTCCCTAGATTGATGAACCCGAGTGCGAATCCCGCAGCAAGTCTGTAGCCCTCGTTTCTCAGGGGCTCATCCAGCACTTCGGTTTCAATATGCTCAATCTCCGATAGCATTATTTCGCTCATTCGGCGGTGCTGGGTGTTGCAGTATAGAAGACCAATACCCATAATGCCAGTCGTTTGCGTCAGAGGAGAGAGATTGAGCTCCGCGGCGCCAGGCGGTAGCATTCGCGTAACATGTACGGAGAGAAGGCGGGTAATAAGAGAATCCATCGTCCCAAGATATGATGCTGCCAGACCCAACAATAGGCCAATGGATGTCATAGTATGTTTGGGGGTGAGGTATTTAAAGGCTACCCATTTCGCCACGCATTTAAGGTGGCCGTTTAAGCCGAGTGCAAGGAGGAATCCCGCATGCCTATTGCTTAATTCCTGAGGCTTGTTGTACAAGATCCAAGATGTATCTATGCCCCTTGCTTGACGGGAGATGCCCAAGCCAGCCGAAACGCCGGCATGGAAAAAAGCCCAACACACTTTTTCCTCAGTGAATGCATTCTTATCGACTCCAACAGTGTTATTTGCTGGCTTGAACACACAGTGAAGATTAAACCCTCCAATTGGAAACTTCTCTGTCAAAAGGGGTACCCGTGCACTGAAGTACAGTAGCCCTCGCCCAGGTGGCACGGCCAGTGTTCGAACCGCCAACTCCTGTACATGTACCTTCTGTGCTTCTAATAAATCGGACTCTGACCAGTCTGGTTCCGGTTCGCAGCGGGCCAAAGTGGGTTTCGAGGTATTCAGGATTTTTGCGGCTTCATTAAGCCGCCTGTCATCTTTGAAAATGAGCCGGCTGATCGATTGCCGGTCAACTTCTGCAGAGCCATCAAAAGCGCCCACAGTTTCCTGTTCCGAAAGTGATAAACAGACGGAATTAACATCATTAGTAGACTTATGTGTCGGCGCTAAGGGGGATGCGTATGCAACCCTTTCTTTTTGTTCGGGGAAAAGGAGCATGTTAACGTCTTCTCGCCCGACGAGGCTCAGGAGCTCTCTTCCCCAAGAGACCTGAAGATGACTTTGACAATCTATCAGTGCCTCTCTAAACGGTATAAGAAGAGCCTCCGGAAGGGTATCTAGAATCTGCGTGGTAAAACCAGCCGCGTACAGGGCTTCGACAATCTCAATCGACGACGCACTCGGGTGCACAACAGTGAAAAGTTTTTTGAATAGTAACGTCCGTGGCGTGATGAAGGACGATTCTTGCTCAATTATAGAGCCACCACTATTATATGTCCTATTCTTGACATCCGTAAGTGTCATAAACGGCGTGTTTGTCTCTACAGTTAATGATTTTTCGACCCAGTCGTAGATAGACGGTGGAAGAGATGGCTGGGCCAGCATCGTGGCATTTGCTATAACTTGTCAACACAACGTTTATCAATGGTAGGACATAGGACATGCTTACCCGAATTAAATGCAATGCCCTCGGCCACAGCATCTTCAATGTCGTAGGAGTCCGCCCAGTCGTTCCAGCCTATCCATCTACACATTTGCGACAGTACTAGTGCTAGGCTGGCATTCCCCGTGGTTAACGAGTCGACCGTTGCAATATTCAGTTTATGTTCTTCATGCAATAAGTGTAGTCCAGAGATGATTTGAGTGAGGGCCTCCTTCCGCAGGTCTAGACTCTGGCTATGGGCAGTGGGTAGATATCCATCAGCCCCGATAGCAGCATCTCCCAATGCCGTATTAAGATAATCTTGGGCAATATTAACGTGTCTTTGTAAGAAGCTGTTATCATCGCCGAAAGCCTTGGATGGAGTTTTGAGAGGCTTTGGAGTAGTTGAGAGGATAGGGTTGCCTCCTTTTCTCAGCCAGTCCCAGCCACTCGTGAGAGCCCAAGACGGAAGTGAATTGCCCATGGTGCTTTCATGGTGCAGCATGTCATCTACACCCTTTGTAGCCGAGTCTACAGTGCGACCAGTCCGTACTGAGACGGCTCGGGGTTTTCGTGGGCTGGCACGGAGAGGCTTTGCACGCACATCTCGAAACGGCAACACAAGAACAAGAAGGGACACGACAAGAGCACTCCACTCGCCGTCGCATCCAATGTGTGGTTTATCAGTAAGCCACTGTCGAATGTTCCACCATCCAGCAAGAATAGCTTCTCCGCCTTTATTCGGCAGCACATATTTGCAAGCATCAAGGACATTCTTCACAAGAGGAAGTCGAGCCTCCATCCGTAAGTGCAACTGATGTAATCTCCCCTCTTCATCGAGAATGTCCACCATCCCACCAGGCAATGGGTTTTTTAGGCCACGTAGTGCTCTTGGCCCGTAACCCAACATTTTCGTCTGACTTTCTTCAGGTTTGGTGTGAGGTTGGCCATTATACCCGAGGCTTAAAATGTTATTCCTAACCAAGCTGCCTGGAACGGATATTTTCATCAGTAACCCCCAAGGCGCCTGTAGTGTCAATTCGCCAAACCCATCTGTTGTCTCCGACAGAACTAAAATTCGGGAGATTCCTCCGTCGGATACTTTGCAAGCATCGATGACATGGTCTGCCCTTACCACATCGCCCCAATTAACAACTGGGCCATTGCTTCTATCTGCATGCTGCTTTTGGGCTTTTTGGGTACCCTGAGGTGTTCGCTTCTTTTTACTCAGTGTTGAACGGAGGGTAACAACAACGAATTTCTTCTCCTCGGGATCGAGTATACATAGAAAAATTTGGTTTCGTTGCAGGGAACTTGATGGGGCAGATAAGGTGAAAACCCGGCATTGACTCTGCGCTGGTTTGTGTTGGGTTGAATATCTTAAGTTGCTGCGTTCAGCAGGTATGGATTCAATCTTCGTGAATACGATTTCCTTCTTGAGACCCTCAAAGTCTTCATCTTCAAGTCCCATGTTATGAAACCCTTCAAAGTCCCCACCCGCCTTGAGCTCCTCCAGAAGATCGTCAATTGGAGCTTCAAGGAAGCTGTTGACGCTGGAATTAAGCGGTAGCTGGTTCGAGGTTGAATTTTTGAATCCTTTGTGAAATCCGAAGCTGGCCCTGCCATTGTGGCCTCCCATGGAATCTACACGCGGATTAGGTTGTTGTCCCGCGGTGCTCATTTCCGAGAACATCGATCGATCGTGAGATGCCGAGGCCGAAAGATCGCCTCTAGCCAACATTGAGCTTACACGTCTTGATTTTCTCCTCGGAACACCGTTGGCTTCCGAGTCTGGATCCAGAGAGGAAACAAAATCGATATTTTGTTCGACTGCACCATCTTCTCGCCGCTTGGAAGGCTTTATCATGCCAATACCAGCACCAATAGCACCAGCGCCTCCAAAACTCTCTCGAAAGGTGTGTTGGCTATTTGCAACGGGGGTTGTTGCACCGGTGCCTGGCATGAATGAGCTCCGCCGTCGAGGTTTTACTTCACTCGTCCTGGATGGCTTTTTAAGTAGTTCTTCTTGGTTCACATATTCCATAGTCCAGACCGTATACATGCTCGTATCTCGGTTCAGTGTGACAGCAAGCGTAACTGTGCCCTCAGCATCCATATTCGTCTCAGTAACCTCATGAGGATCAGTCACATGGATAATTTCGTCAGCAGGGTCTATAGCTACAGCCCTCAACGATGACCTCCTAGGTCCATTTACCTTCGCAGATGTCACAACGAGACCTAATTCTGCAAGCGGATCCGTGAGCGAAAAAAGCCGTGGCCAACGGGAGTCATCTTTGCGAGGCGGAGATTGCCATAAGTCACCCAGTAAAGATGTCGGTGGCAAGTTAAGTTGCTGTGGAGAGCCGAGGCTTGCAATAGAGAATGTAGATTGGATTGAACTAGCTGCAGACCATGGTTGCGGCTGAGAAGTCATAAAGGAATTTGGCGGGACGCGAGGAAACTTCAATGACAGTGGCATCAGCTTTTCTGACTGCAGTTTCCTTTGTATAATAAGCCCATTCGTAGAGGCAATTGCATTCTCGACTTCGAAAGGTAGGTGGACGATATGGCTCGTGCCGGAGAGGAAGTAAATATGAGCTTGTGTCCTCAAAAACACCACGAGGGCTTTTGATCGGCAGTGCTCTTCACCCAGTGTACTCGTTGGCTCCGCATCCAAGTGATGGGATTTGGAATCGGCAGAATCTGGCTTATTTCGGTCCCTTTTCGTGTGCTCTGTTGAGAAGCTCGTCAGGAGTGCTTGGGTGACTGGTTCGTCTTCAACCTCAAATCGAAAGCTCTTTCGGACGATTCCACCTCGACACCAGACAACACAAGTTTTCGTAGTGACGAGTTCATCGTAGCCAGTAATTCCCTCGTCGTCATTGGCTATTGTCTGCCACTCATAGGTATCTGGCGCCGGGTCCTCAGACAGCAGATGCTCCTGTTGTAAGTATTGTAGGGCCGTGGGGTAATGAAGCCCCAGTGAGGTTACCGACGCCATGGCTACAAAGCCTCAGTTAATTCCATCTGCGTGTGTCAATCTAGGCGACTTTAGATGTAGCATTCTAAAGACTTGCGGTCACCGGGCATGCTAGCAGTATGGGTGGGCTCTTTCCACGATTGTTCAACGCGTCTGTCGCGTTGCTTCCAAAGCCTTGCGACGTTGGCGACCATATTCTGCAGCCTCGTGGCCCCACTTTTCAGACATGAGAAAGTCGCTGCCCTTTCTTCGAAAATGGTCATCAGAACAATTGATTAGGGTAAATAAATGTTGTGAAAAATTCTAATCGGGAGTCTGTATTTGTACATTTAGGGTATAATCGCCTCGCAGATACCGGTACATAGGTAGCATCGTTAACCCCGCCACCATCTCTCACTGTTCTATCCTATACACAAAATCCCCCCAACCCAGTTCGCCCATGTAGCACCCAGAAGTTGATATACTTCCCAAAAAAACGCCCTATGTTACAGCTTTATTCATTTTGCAGAGGCTTAACTTCAGTGTTAGCCTTCGTCCTCTCCTTCCATTCGCGTTTCAGTTCGAATCCGACCTCGACCGCAATGAGGATGATAATGATCCATTCCAACCATGTGCTATGGCTCTTACTCAGAGTTTCCCTCAAAACACTAACGATTTCGTGGGCATAATCCATTTTGGCATTCAGGCTCTTGATCCTGACGCTGACATCGAGAGCCCGCCCCACCTGATCATAGTAGCCCTCTAGTCCAAGCTCATGCCGGCTGTCCCAGAATAAATCTGGCAACGAGTCAGTGAGTTCCGAGTAGTGATTAAGCTGTGCACGGAGCTCTAAAAGGGCGCCTGTCTTTTGTAAGATAAATTTTTGGTTAAACGGCAGGCGGCCACCGCGGGAGAGTATAGGCGGAATAGTCCTCGTTGAGTCAAGATATTTGGTAAGTGAGGTTTCAAGTACTGCGAGCTTCGTGGATCGGGCTAGTCCTGAAGAGAATGCAATCTGTGCCAGTGTAGTTGAGGTCTTGCCGCTCGAATCACCGTTCTCCAAAGCTTCCTTCTTGGTACCCAAGGTTATAACCTCTCCCTTGATACTGCTCGCTTCTTGGCTGGGATCTTCCTGGTATTCCAGATCCTCCATTTCAATCTGCTCCAAGTGGGGGTTTGTAGCCGCAGGTGCTAACGTTTGTGTTGCCAACTTAATGGCGAGGTCCTCTGGTAAGGACCATGAAACTATCGTTCCGGATGGAAAGATGAAAACATCTCCTCCATTAACAGCTTTGGTGTGTACAACTTGATCATCCAGAAATCCCGTACCCTGGGGATCAATCGGGTATCCTTGAGATCGAAGTATCCGAACGACGCTGTCCATAGCAAATTCCTCTGCAACACATATGGCCGTTATGCTTTTGAGGCTCTGGCTATCATTAGATGATTTCTGCCCCCGCGACACATCGCCACTGGACCGTTCGGCTTCGACCGCAACTCTCCTTAAAGAGCGCTGTACGGCGGGAGATCGAGGGTTCTTTCGCTTCTGGGATTCTCCTGGGTCGGTCGTTGCAGCGCTATATGATCGTGTCGGTTGTATCGATGCGCCACAGCCTCGGGTGAGTTGGCCAGGAAAACGCGGTCGGCATTGACGAGTCGCATTCTGCGCATTATTGATTAGGCTTGGTGCCCCAATCTGGGACAGCAGCTGGCGCTTAACAATCCGTGAAGAAAAATGAAAGAGCATTACGTATTAGAATGAAGGTGACATCTGTGAGTTATGAAATTTGTAAACTACGATTCGGGAACTGGTCCGAGGCAAGGCTTCAGCCTTGTCCTGGTTGTGATTAGTCATCCATGCTGTAGCTATGAGCTGTGACGTCGACTGCTTAACCTCTCGTTGAACAGCGACTCAAGCACCCGGGTGACCCTTGCCTGGGAAAAATGGCGGAAGATTCGGGGGAGCGCGGGGGAGCGCACGAAGATATTCCACCTGACTCTCAATCTCACGAACCAGACACTACAGACGAAGACGATGAGGACGCGACGGAAACCGTCGGCAGTGATGAGGATGAGGAGGACGAGGATGAAGACGAAGAGGAAGAGGAGGATGAGCCGAAGCTGAAGAATGCTCGAATGACTGGGTATATGACGCAGTTGTATAGAAATGGAGATGCTACAAGCTCTTTTCTAGTCGCTGGAGACAAGATGGTATGCATGATAATGAACCGAGGCGGGGCCAATGCTGATAAGTCATAGTTTATTGGCACTCACAACGGAAATATTGTAAGTGGGATCAAATCATGTATGTTTATTCTATACTAACAGGCTGTGAAGCACGTTTTATCATTACCGTCGTTCCAGTCACTGCGAGTCTACCATGCCCACTCCGCATCGATCTCCTCGATATCGATTTCCCCATTCCCACCACCAATATCAGACCCGAGGTCAGAAGCAGTCAACAGGGCCGTATCTCAAGCCATAAATGAATCGCAAAAAGCGGCATCGGTCGCATCTGGGTCGTCAAGTCCAGCTGCACAAAGGGCTCCGCGCCAGCAAGCCATACCGAACACGCCATCGAACGCAATTTACATCGCCACGTCTTCTATAGATGGGAATGTCTGCATTGCATCTCTTGTAGATATAAAAGATGTACAGCTACGAAATTTTGCCAGGCCAGTCCAGGCTGTTGCACTGTCACCCGAGTACAAGAACGACCGAACATATATCTCTGGAGGGACAGCTGGGAACCTGGTCTTGACTGTTGGAGGGCGGTCCGGGACAAATGCCACATCCACCACCACTGGAACCGCGGCGGCCACAGCTTCTGGCTGGCTCGGGACGATTGGGCTCGGGGGCAACTCAGGAAAGGACACTGTTCTCCATTCTGGCGAAGGTATCATAAGCACGGTCAAGTGGTCGTTGTCAGGAAAATATGTTGTCTGGGTCAACGAGCAGGGTATAAAGATAATGCGGTCGAATATTGGCCTTGAGAGCGCAGATCTAGATTCAGCTTGGAAGCGCATTGCCCACGTTGATCGCCCTCAAGACTCTGGTTGGGAAGAGATGGCCGCGGTGTGGAAGGCCCGGGCAGAATGGATCGATGAAAGCTCTCTCGGAACTGATGACGACGGATTAGGCCCCAAGGCATCATCTCCTGTTGTTGCCAAGCTCAGGCAGCAAGCAGCAAAGAATAAGGAGCCGATCGAAAAACTTGTGGTTGGCTGGGGTAGCACTATTTGGATCATTCATGTTCACCCCGGTGGAGTCGGCGTTGGCAAGCATGCTGGAGAGCGCACTGTTGGTCGTGCAGAGATCATTAAAATGTATGTTTTGAATCACATCCCAGCGTTGATGGTTGCTAATGTGAATAGTTTGAGAATGGATTGCATCATTTCTGGATTGTCGTTATATACCCCTACTTTGCTTCTTGTACTTGCTTATATTACCCCCGATGACGAAGACGCCAAGGAGGCACCGACTCAAAAGGGCCATAAATCCAAGCTCTCAAATGCCTCTACTGGCAGCGAGCCACGAGGAGGCATACAACGTCGGCAAAACGCCGTCCCCCCCGAGCTGCGACTTATCGAACTCTCTACTTCTGAAGAAATCGACACCGATGGCTTGATTGTGAGTCGATTCGAGCGGCTGTCGGCAGCAGATTACCACCTTGGCGTCCTGCCAGCAATGAAAAGGCCGACAACAACACAAACATCGAGGACTACTTTGGAGACTTTAGCTGGCATGGGTAGCGGCATGTGGAATGCCACAATCAATGCAACAACACTCCTCAGCTCTGGCCAAAGTATCCGTAGTGTTGGCAGCGGTGATTCTGCTAGCCAATCCGGGTCTCTTAGCTCAAAAAACAGATCAATTCGCCCTCAACAACCAGCTCACCCGAACATTGCAGCCCCTGGTATGAAAATATTTATACATAGTCCCTACGACTGCATATTGGCTACGAAACGAGATTTGTCAGATCATCTTTCGTGGTTGCTAGAACTGCACAAGTATGAAGACGCCTGGAACCTTCTTGACGACCATCCTGAGATCATATCGTCCTCTGCCGAGAAATTGGCTGAAATTGGCCCTGGGACCCCCGAAAGACATGATACCGGCGATTTCTACGATGATGCATCATCAGTTAAGGAAACGGCTGCTCGGCTCATTGATTCTTCGGTCGAGAAAGAGAAACGGCGAATTGGAGAACTATGGATCCAACAGCTTATCACTGATAGCGACTGGGTCATGGCGGGCCAAGTATGCGGCAAAGTTCTAGGCAGCTCTTCGAGATGGGAGCATTGGGTTTGGATCTTTGCAGGGGCAAACAAGTTCGCCGAGATTTCAAATTACATACCCACGACTCAATTGCAACCTCCCTTGCCGTCTACAATATACGAGGTCGTTCTCGGGCATTACATTGCAACCGATCGACTCCGACTCAAGGAATTACTCGACGTATGGCCACCAGAGTTGTTTGGGATCAGAACCGTCACCACTGCGCTTGAGAATCAGCTAAAGTACCGCGAGGTGCGAGAGGATTCTGTTGAAGACGGGGTAACGGGACGTGATTGGCGCATAGTAAAGGAATGCCTGGGAAAGCTGTATCTTGCCGATGGCAGACCCAAAGATGCCCTGAAGTGCTATATGCAACTACAAGATGCTGATACAGCCATGACGCTTATCAAAGATTACCATCTCATCGATGCCGTTGCCGAGGATATTCCTGGGTTAGTCTTGATTCGCGTGACAAAGGAGCAGATCAAGTCCGCTTCGAGGAAGGAATTGGAGGAGACAACTGCGGACGTCATCACCCTCCTTGTGGACGAAGCGCAGCGTGGTCTTGTGCGGCCAGAGGCTGTCATCACGCAGCTACAAGATAAGGATATGCCATTGTACCTATTCTTCTACATTAGAGCGCTGTGGAATGGCGATAGTCAGGATGATAAATCCGCCGAAGCGCGAGAGAGGATGTTAGTTGAAAGCAGAGCGCATGTGGAGCAATTTGCCGACGTCGCCGTACAAGCGTTTTCATCGTATGACCGGGCCTTGTTAATGGAGTTTCTCAAGAGCTCTACATCTTATACTTTTGAGAAGGTTCGTACTCTCTCTTCTCCGATTTATCCAACATTTCTAACCATTTCTAGGCAACCCAAGTATGCGAGGAACGAGACTACATACCAGAACTTGTTTACCTCTACTCCAAGACTGGCCAAACAAAACGCGCCCTTTTCCTCATTATTGATCGCCTCGCGGATGTCTCCCAAGCAATTAACTTCGCAAAGGAGCAGGCTGATAAGGACTTGTGGGATGATCTCCTCGACTATTCAATGGACAAGCCCCGCTTCATCCGAGGCCTGTTGGAAGAGGTTGGAACAGCAATCGACCCTATCACCCTTGTTCGCCGCATTCCTGAAGGTCTGGAAATCGACGGCCTAAGAGACGGCCTAAGTCGCATGATTAAAGAATACGAGATCCAGCACAGCATCAGCTCAGGCGTCGCCCGTGTCCTTCGTGGTGAAGTAGCTAGTGCACAGAATACCCTGCGTTCAGGGCAACGAAAGGGTGTCAAGTTCGACGTTGTGGTTAAAGCCGAGGATCACATCGACGTAACTCCCGTCGACGTAGCAGCACCCGCCGCAGATACCGACAACAAGGATAATGACGATGCAGCAGCCGTGCGCGCTCAGAAACCAATTCGACCAGGCCATTGCGTTGGCTGCCATGAACCATTCACGGAGGGGGAGCAAGAGACGCTGGTGGGATTCGCATGCGGGCATGTGTTCCATCTGAGCCATCTGCTCGAATACACTCATCCCTCGCGGCCGGCAACGCCGCCATCCGTGGAATTGGATGAGGATGGCCAATTTGTACAGAATCATAGCGTTGGGGCCAAGGTCACGCATGCGCGGTTGCTGAGGGATAAGATATCGGGTGGTTGTCCCGTTGCTGGGCATGCGAGTTGAGGGTGGCCTCGGCGGGTCATGACCGACGATCGGGTTTCTGAGATTGGGATTTCGCATAGCTGGGCAGTGTTGTGCATCTTTATTTTGAAGACGACTGGGATTTATAGGCAATTACATACATACAATTTAATAAAGATAAAATGCGTTTATGACGCTGATTAAAATTATATTGTTGTTCTTTCTGCATGAAGTGTTCTCTGGAGTATTTACTGCATTTACTGCATTTGCTGCATTTACTGTATTTACTGTAAAACTTTACCTGTAAATAAATGCTGGACAGGGCCTCTCGGGATCCCCCTATTTCCTACCATGTCGGGTTAATCTTCCCCAGGCGGCCGCTAGTCTCCTTATAGAAGGCGGGGACATGTTGCATGGAAGTTCATTGATCGGCCAAGCAAGGCTACGTTCCCCGAAAGGCTGGCCAAGCCTTGTAGTCCATCCACATGCTAAATATAGCGAGGTAACAGAGGTTTTAGGCAGAATATTACACATTTACTCCTCCACCATGGCACTACTGGCTTACGTGAGAGACTGTCTATTGTTTGCATAGTCATCGTCGCCGATGGAAGTTCCTATAATGGAGCAGTGAGACGTTGTTGGTTCGCGCCTGGCTAACAACTGTGTCAGTCACTTCTAGCACATACTGTACATCCAGTCTACACGGGCCTCACCCCACGCGACCCTCCGTGCGACCCGACCCACCCGAGTCGGCCGACGAGAACTGAAGGGACAATGCTTCGAATCCGGCGGTACAGGGTGTTTTTGGTGTTTGCGGCGATTGTCGTCTTCACGCTCTACAATTTCTGGCAGACGGGCTCGGAGCTCGGTACCTCGAAGTATGGAGATGGGAAATCGGCCCAGAGTGGTAGCCGGGATGGCGCGACGGGGAAGGACCCCGTGAGGCCGGTGGTCGATATTCAGGGTATTGCACATTCGGCGGATCCGTTACCTGTGGCTGCGCCCCCAACCCCAGTTGCCATCACCGCCGATGACACTGTTGACAAGGACGGACAGAAGAAGGTCATACACTGGCAGAAGCCGACGGAGTTCTACCCAGTCGCACCAGACGACCTGATCCATCTCCCGACAGGCACGCCCAAGAAGATTCCCCGGATCCAATTCGAATTCCCAGCCGAGTCTGTAAAGGCAAGGTCAATACGTGAAGGCCGCCGGGATAAAGTCAGGGACGAGTTCATGCATGCGTGGAATGGATATAAGAAACATGCATGGGGCCACGATGAGGTCGGGCCAGTGAACGGTGGCTTCCGGGACCCCTTCTGCGGGTGGGCCGCGACGATGGTGGATTCATTGGATACCCTCTGGATTATGGGATTGAAGGACGAGTTTGAGGAGGCGGTTGATCAGGTCGAGAAGATTGATTTCACGACGACGCACAAGTCGTCTATTCCCGTGTTCGAGACGACTATCCGATACCTGGGAGGCTTGTTAGCGGCGTATGATATTAGTGGTGCAAAGTACCATGTCCTTCTGACGAAGGCTGTAGAGCTGGGGGAAATCTTGATGGGGATCTTCGATACTCCAAACAGGATGCCAGTGCTGCATTATAACTGGCAGCCGGAGTCTGCCTCTGAACCCCACCGAGCGGCCGGGAACTCGAATTTCGCGGAGCTGGGCTCCTTGACAATGGAATTCACGCGACTGGCGCAGCTTACTGGGGAGCACAAGTACTATGACGCCGTCGCGCGCATCACAAACGCACTTGTAGAGTGGCAGACGCGCGGGACCAAGATTAAGGGGATCTTCCCCGATAGCGTCGATGCTTCCGGATGCAACGCAACTTTTATACCAGAAGACGAGCCTGTCGATCCATCTCAGAACGCGACAAAAGTGTTCCCCAGGCGGCCCTTCACCGAGGACATAGACTGCAGACCGCAGGGCCTCACCGCCGGCCCAGCTCCGCAGAGCTACTCCATGGGCGGTGGCCAAGACTCAACCTACGAGTACTTCTCCAAGATGTGGCTCCTCCTCGGCGGCCTCGACAGCACCTACAGCACCCTCTACACCAACACCATGGACGCCATCCGCAAGCACCTCCTCTACCGCCCCCTGATCCCCGCCGACAGCGACGGCACCGAGCGCAACATCCTCTTCTCCGCAAAGATGCGGGTCAACCCCTACGTCCGCGACGACGCCAACCAAGAGATGATCTACGAGGTCACGCACCTGACCTGCTTCCTCGGCGGCATGGTCGGCATGGGCGCCAAGCTCTTCGGTCTCGACGCCGATCTCCCCATCGCCGAGCGCCTAGCCGACGGATGCGTATGGGCGTACGAAGCGACGCGCAGCGGCATCATGCCCGAGGACGCGAGGGCGGTGCCGTGCGAGGACCCGCTCAACTGCTCGTGGGACGAGGACATGTACTATAGGGCGCTTGATCCGCGGTGGGCGCTGCGCGCGGGGGAGATAGATGCATATGATAAGGAGAAGGCGAGGAAGACTCAGGTGCGTCTTGAGATGGCGGAGATGGCGGCGGGGCCTGCTGCTGATATCAACCGCAAGCGCGCGATATCATTTAACAGCACCGTCGCCCGCGCAGACGACGAGCGCCTCCCTGAAATCCCATACGTTGCACCGTCCAAAACAAGCACGCCAGGCGTGCCGATGAACCCGCACGAGCGCGGCCTCCCGAAGGGGCGGGCGGATCCGTATAGGCCGTACTCGCACGAGGAGTACATCGCTAACATGCTTGAGCAGCATAACCTGCCACTCGGGTATGCGAAGGTGGAGAGCGACAAGTATATCCTTCGGTAAGCTCCCATTTGTTCCCTCTCCTATCATGGTGGTTATTTCGCAAGCGGTTTACTAACACCCCCCCCAGCCCCGAAGCAATAGAATCCGTCTTCTACCTCCACCGCCTCACCGGCTCCCCCGTGTGGGCCGCCAAGGGCTGGCGCATGTTCGAGTCCATCATCGCCGCGACGCGTACGGAGATCGGGCACAGCGCCGTGGGCGGGGTGAATCGCGAGCCGGAGAGGATGAATAAGCAGGACTCGATGGAGAGCTTCTGGCTCGCAGAGACGCTAAAGTACTTTTATCTGCTGTATAGCGAGCCGGAGGTGGTGAGTCTGGATGAGTGGGTGTTGAATACTGAGGCGCACCCTTTTAGGCGGCCTGGTTGAGGCCCTCGTGGGGGGGAGGAAGAGGAGGAAGTGTAAATATGGTAGGGTTTGGGTTTGGGTTTGGGTTCGTGTTTATATCAATATTTTTGAGGGACCATGGAGAATAAGTAAAGAGTAGTTTTATGTTTATACAATTTTTTTTTAACAAAAAGAAGGGAAGGGAAGGAAAGAGCGGTAAAAGTCCAATCTCGTCCCTTTAATATCCCCCCAACTTGCCGCGTGGATGGTAGATCTCCTTCCCCACACGCCACGCGTACAAAACCAACCCACCCCGGCGCCGTCGCGACTATATTAAGCGGGCTGGATAGAGTATACTGGTAGTCAATCGATCGATTGATGATGGGATTTTGAAAAACACACACGTGGAAACTCGAACGAGAATGCTTTGGGAAATTTTAGTGACGAGAGGCGAGATGATTTTCGATATCGAATTGCCAAGCTCTCACCCCTCGTGGTGGGTGAGTGATTCATATCCGCACCCCCTGTCGCCAGCGCCTCGACATACACCCCTTCTAACCTCCAACACCCAACCCCAACTCACGGGAATAAGAACCATCCCTATATACCATTCCGGCCTACCCATTTCCATATTGTCAGTAACCAGCCTACCAATCGTATTCCCCGAGTAACTCAACACCCCGACTTGAGCTTTTGATAACCATAATAACTGTCTGTCATCTACAGTCACTCAACTCCTTAGAACTTTTTTAGGCGGCACCCACCCGTGCCTTTTTTTATTTTATTTATTCAACCAGCGTACCAACCCCCCCTTCCCCCGAGAGAAATATTATACAATAACTATATACCTAGTGCCAGTACAGTCCAGTCAGGCGCCCTAACGCGGCCCCCAAGCCCGGGAATAACAATAAACCCTCGGGTTTGTGCCGCTCTACCCATTATTCCCATTATTCCCATCATTCCCATCATTCCCATCATTTTATCCCAGTCTAGAATGCTATAAGGGTTGCACTCCGCAGTAGCTCCCCCCTTCCCGTCTTTAAAGATGAAAGTGACAGCTCCAGACAGCACTTTGATAGGGCGACCCATACCGAATGCCTTGGTAGGTATTAGTTATTGCCGAGGTATGTCGGATCAGTAATCGTCTTAACTAGGTCTGTTGACCTCACAAAATAGAGGACTGGGATATAATATGAGTAATCACCCCCAATTTGTGACAAGAGTCTGTCTGTAATAAGTGGTTCATTAAAAAGGTTGGTTAAATTCATAACTATCTGATATATATAGTGTGGCTAGTATCCGCTCCTCCCCCTCCCTTTCCTGACGCTTCTTCCCCCTTCCCACTCACTCACTCACTCACTCATTTACAAAAATATATATATAATAGGTGATAAAAGATAAAATACGCAACCGGTGCAAGAACGAAGACGAAGACT
Source organism: Pseudogymnoascus sp. 23342-1-I1 (assembly GCA_001662575.1). NCBI lineage: Eukaryota > Fungi > Ascomycota > Leotiomycetes > Thelebolales > Thelebolaceae > Pseudogymnoascus > Pseudogymnoascus sp. 23342-1-I1. The sequence goes on along the minus strand of KV454979.1, from coordinate 295,185 downwards.
ACTAAAGGGTATATTTAAATCCAACCTGCCCCTCGATAATCTTCCCCCCAGCATCGACGCGCTTATTCGCCCTGTGGAACTTCAACGTCAACAGCAGCGTGATGACGATGATGAGTCCATTAGCAATCATGCACGTCATGATGCCCGGAGTGTACTTTGGCTTGTCCACCTCCCTAAACACCGTCGACCCAATGATACCACCAATACCACCAAAGCCCACCAGCGTCGCCGAGCACAGCGCGCGCTTCCACTGCCCACGGATGTTGTTGGCCTGATACGTCATGATGGCGGGGATATTGGCATTCGCGCCAATAGTCGCGAGGAAGACGCCAAAGTACCTCGCGCCGTTGTTGGTGCTGAACCCGAGGATAGGCAGGCCCACGAGGCAGAAGCACGCGTTGATGATGACGGAGCTGCAGCGGTTGCGGAACTTGTCCGCGAAGATGGCTTCGATGTACATGAAGATGCCCGCGGCGGCGTAGGGGGGCGCGACGAGGCACTGCGCCTGGGCGACGGAGAAGCCCATGCCGTACATGAGGATGACGGGGAGGAAGTAGGCGATGGCGTAGGAGGTGGTGGTGCAGAGGCCGAAGAGCGAGGCGAAGCCCCAGACCTTGAGGTCGCCGGCGTGGCGGAGGTACTGGCCCAGGTTGAATTCGGGGGCGACGGTGTCGGCGCGGTCCTGCTCGATGCGCGCGATCACGAAGTCGACTTGTTGGTCGGTGAGGAAGCCGCGGGCGCCCTTGGCTTGGTCCGGGAAGTCGACGAGGAGGAGGTAGCCGGCGACGCCGAGGCAGCAGGTGAGGATGCCTTCCATCTGGGGAGGGGTTAGTTGGGGGTGTGGAGTGGGTGGGAGGGGTGGCACTTACGATGAAGATCCATCTCCATCCTTCAAGACCGGCCAGGCCGTTCATTTGCATCAGGCCGTATGCGAGGATACCAGCGAAAGCAGATGCGCCGGAACCGATCAGGTAGAAAGCCGAGTAACGCTTCTGGAGCTCGAAGCGGGAGTACCATGTCGACATGAGGTATACGCAGCCGGGGAAGAACCCAGCCTCGAGAACACCGAGAATGATGCGCAGTCCGACCATCTCAGTCCATTTCTGGACGAATCCAAAGGCCTGCCATGCGCGTTAGTATGTGGTTCGGCTTGCCAATTGATAGGAACGGTGGAGCTCACGATCATGATGCCGCCCCACATGATTGTGATGGCAGCGAGGAATATGCGAGGGCCAATCTTTCGCATGATGACTGTTGCGGGCGGCTGGCAGATGACGTATGGGATGAAGAAGATGAGGGTGATGACACTGTATCTGTCGATGCCAGTGGCTTTGAATTCGAGGTCGACGTTCATTCTAAGGGGGTAGGTTAGCAATTGGAGCCATCGCAAAAGCGCGCGGCCGGATTGGAGAGGCTCACCCAGCGATGTTGGCGGCGCTCAAGTTGGTTCGGTCCATCAAACTGATGCAGTACATGGCGCCGAGGGTGAGAACCAGGCGACGATCAACGCGGTGCATGATGCTTCTCTGCTCCTTGTGTGTGAAGCAGCTGATGCGCGGGTCCTCGTAGCCGGGAGCCGTGGCGGAGGCATTCTCGTCGTGGATGTGCATGTCCGTCTTCTCCATGTCGGAGCCAGCCTTGCCGTCGTGGGTGTCGGCGACCTCTGGGGCAGCGACCTTGCTGCCGCCATCGTCCTTTTTGCTGGAAAAGAGTCCCATGGTTTGACAGGTCGAAGATGTTCAACTCTATCCGGTTCTGAGATGAGGAGGGTGTGAAGGCAGAGAGAGAAGGGAGTGGGCGGGGAGTCAGACTTTAAAAAGCAGAATGAGACAGAAGTGGATTGAGATAAAGATTGGAAAGGATAAATGCGACTGCAGATCACCCTTTACTTATGAAGGAAGGTACGGTACGACGCAAGGGAGCGGAGAGAAGAGGAGAGGAGCAAGAGGGGGACGTGTACTCGGGACTCCACGTATGACACGGAACGGAACTGGGGGAGGAGACGGCTGGAGACTGGAGAAACTGGAGAAGCTGGAGAAGGTGGGATGTGAGGAGCATCTTGGCGTCCAGGGAAGCGGCATGGCGACGATCGCAACTGTTACCAGAAGAGACGATTGTGAGCGGATGGATGAGTGTGGATGAGTGTGGTGGGAGGGGATAGGAGAGGGGAGAGGTGGTGGTGGTGTCTGGCACTAGACGCGGTAATTGATTTGTGGTTTGGGGGAGCTTGGCGGCAGTGGTATCGGTGATTTGAATCGGACGACTAAAAACAATGCGACAGCATCAATAGGGTGGAGTAGCATGTGGAGAGTACAGCACTCTAGACTGAGGTGGCGACGTGGAGACCGTGACCGTGTGGAGGCAATTGTGGAGGCATAGAGTGGCCAATGTACCATACAATCGAGGGGTGTCACGGTCCCTAGTCCACCCCTTGCTTCGTCCTCCCCTCGTCGTCGTCGTTCGTCGTTTCCCAGTGGAGAAGAGAGAAGAGAAAAAAGAGTGTGAGAGTACCAGTCCCCTACAGTTCCCTCCCCCTCACCTCAATTATCGAATTATCGAATTATACGGCGGTAGAAGAGTGGTAGTCGAGCACTGTGGCACTGCGGCGGGCTGACATTTCTGTCAATTAGTGACACCTAACCTAACATTTCTCACCTTCGCCTTACATGTCTTAGCTACATGTCTCTCGCTCATCTCCCTTCCACCTCCCCTTACAGCATCCAGACCGTGTCTCATACAAGCCTTCGCCTTCGCCTTCTTTCCCCCTAGACAACAAGCCAGTCGGAATCCCTCCTGTCTTGGAATTGACATAACATGTATGTTGCACAATGTACGTACAATACGATACGATACCTACCGATGTACGCTTACCTACCGACTCCAACAATGCCGCATCACACACATCACATCACCACCAACGGACCCTTCGGACGGCCGAGAGGGCGCCTCCTACTAACCTGCTGCTAACCTGGGCTCTAAACTGGGCTGAGCATGTGTGTTTGCTAACTGCAGCGACCAGCGGGCATAGGCCACAATCGGTCACAACCCCCCATCACTCCACTACTGTAGAGCCTAGAGCAGCAGCCAAGAGCGAATAGCGCCAGGGTTAGCAGGGACTATCGGTCTTGGAGAAGTCTTGGAAGGGAAGGAAAGCACAGCTGCCCGCCCCCTCGCCTCCCCTAACCTCCCCTAGCCCTCCTCATCTCCACAGCCAGCCGTGTGTAATATCAGTACATTATACCAGTACTATAGCATAATCGCATAATCGTATACTCTATGCGCCTTCCTCCTAGCAAAGTAAACGATGATGCTATAAACAATACTAGCAACCCTAGTGGTAAAAACTGCAAGTGGCTGACGGAGAACCCCATCGCCGGAAAACCCCATCGCCGGAGAGTGCGGGGAAAACAAAGTGGGCCCAAAGCCAACCCAGTCTCCTCGGTGCTAGACCAATCACAATCACCGCATCCAGAGGAGCCTCGGTGACACCTCGGCTCGCTCAATGGGCATATACGCAAATGCGGGGTTCGCGCTACTCCTCTCCGCTTCTAGACCTAGACCCCATGTTTTCTGTTCGTGGGATGACGGGGTAGGTGGGCTAAGCTAGATTTAGATCGGGGAAGTCTGGGGTCTGGGGTAGGTTTGTAGGTTATGGAGAGGCGTGTGTGGGAGTGCGGGTGCGGGTGGGTGAGATTGGGTTGGGGGGTATAACCATGGTTGGTGCAGCTTGAACAAAGACATTCATGGTATACAGTATGGGGAGATTGAGTAGAGCGGTAAGTAATCAAACATGCATGACAGCATCGCGTGGAGGATCTACCTCGGGATCGAACCCATCGAAGACAATCAATCGGGGAAGTTTTGTTCCAGGCATACGCCACGAGGTTTACTTGCTTGAAAGAAGCTATTTTTACCTAGTTTCAACTGGAACTGGTGATACTTGATAGACACCGATCTACCTAGCTAAGCTAACTGTAAGAACCCACTTCCCCCCCGCGTCCCTCCCCTTTTGCACAACTCCCGTCGTACTCCTCGATTCTCTGCCTCGGGACAAGCAAGCTCCCCCGCACAGGAATATCGCACAAATCAAGCCACCTCCTCCTCTATCCTCCATCCCTATGTAGCACTAACTAATCAAGCCACCTCCTCCATCCTCTATTCAGCACCAGCACCAACCAGCACTAACTAAACCACCCTACTCTACTCCTCCATCCCTCGTTATGCAGCACTAACTAAAACACCCTGCGCGACTCGCACACGACCATCCCACCCCATCCCACCCCATCCAGTCCTCCCACCGCCTCCCCCCCATCCCCCACGCACCCCAAAAAAACTGCCGAGCACACCCTACGTAACGCCACGTTTCCCCCCCCCCCAGGGTCCTCATGCTACTGCTGCAGCAGACATGTGCACTACCCCCTAGCGCAGACGATCTCCTCTACATCTCTACCCCATGTGTACGAAGACCAGCCCGTCTTGTTTCGGGGGCGCCGATTATGGTGGCTGGTCTAATGCGGATGGATGCTTGGGTTCTTTACGAGTGCCTCGGGACGCTAGGGGGGGGGGGGGGGGGTATGGGGGGGTGAGGGTGACGATGGGGGGGTGGAGGGTGGGAATACCCTCAGATCTACGGAATCGGCGGATGGAGGAAAGGCAGGACCCAAGAACACCCGATGGAGAGCTTGGCGATAATGCAGTCGTTGGTATGGGATAGGACACTTGGGCGATGGATACGGGGTAGAAACACATTGACGATATCTCCGCCGTGGATACGGAACTGTCTTGTGGATACGGAAAACCCCATCTGTGCTCACCCCCCTCTCTCATACAGCATTTAGGTAGCTCTCGACGTAAGCTCTCCGCAACCCATCTACGAACCTCTCATCTACCTCTTCGTCCCCGCGCCCCCGCCCTCCTCGTCACCACCCCATAAAATCCAACCCTCAATTCCCCGCCTCCTCCTCCTAGCCCCTCCCCACCGCCCTCATCACACAGCCTCTAGCCCCTCCCCAACCCCGCCCCCTCCACCTAACTCTTAACCACCGCCCTCCTCTCCACCTCCTCCCCCCTCTCCACCCTCACCATATCCCCCACACTCGCCTCCGCAATCGCCTCCAGCGCCTCCCTACTAAGAAACGCCTGATGCCCACTAATAACCACATTATAGAAGCTCATCAGCCTCGTCAGATCATCGTCCTGGATCACGCCCCTGCTGCTGTCGCGGAAGAAATACTCCTTCTCGCCTTCATACACGTCCAGGCCCAGCGCGCCGATGTGCCCAGACTTGAGGGCGCCGATCAGAGATGTGGTGTCGATGAGGCCGCCGCGGGAGGTGTTGATGATGACGACGCCTGGCTTGGTGAGAGCGATAGTTTTGTCATTTAGGAGGTGATGCGACGACGGCGTAAGCGGGCAATGAAGACTCAGAATATCCGCCTCCCTCAGCACCTCGTCGCGCGTCTTATACACAATCCCATACTCCAGCGCCCTCTCCTCATTCGGGTACAAATCATACGCCACAACCCTGCACCCAAACCCGCGACTCAGGATCTTGCCGACCAGCAGCCCGATCTGTCCGGTGCCGATGATGCCCACCGTCTTGCCGTGGAGGTTGAAGCCCACGAGCCCGGAGAGGGAGAAGTTGCCCTCGCGCGTGCGGTTGAAGGCTTTGTGGTACTTGCGGATGAGGGTGAGGAGGAGGCCGATGGTGAATTCGGCGACGGCGTGGGGGGAGTAGGAGGGGACGTGGACGACGCTTATAGAGAGGGTGGAGGCGGTGACGAGGTCGCAGTTGTCGGTTCCTGCGCACTGCGGGGGGGGAGGGGTTAGTATGATAACTCTCTCGTAGCTGACGCTGATATCTGATGGGTTTGGGGAAGGGGGCAAGAGGGGACTTACGCGCAGGGCAATGATTTCGATTCCCAATTCTGCTAATGCTTTCAAGACCTACAGGTTGCAGATTAGTATCTCAAATGTCTCAAGGCGGATGAGAAAACCGACCTCTGCATCCGCGGTGTCGTTAACGAACAACGAAACGGCTTTATGGCCTTTTGCCAATGCGACCGTTGAGATGTCCAGCGACGGCTGGAGATATGTAATCTCCAGCGGGGATCCAAGGCTCTCATTGACCTTATTGAATGCCTCCTCGTCATACTTGTGTAACAGCTGTGTTAGCAAGAAACGATGTCGTGGTTCCAGCCCATGGCGGGGTAAGACATATGGAGGGGTAGCACTCACGTGTTTCGTGCTGAAGAAGGCGACTTTCATGGTTGCTAGATTTGGGATTCTAGTAACTGCGATTGCAATTGAGGTAGTGGAGGATGGATATAGCTCATGGATGGTATCGTATGAGGAGAGGGGTAAATGACGCAGTTGTAGTGGTGATAAGCTGCCAAGGGTGAGGTACGTAGGATGTCTTGGAACCTACCAGGTTACGGGTCAACTTCACGTGATAATTAATATGTATGATTGATGAGTGCGGAAAGTTGTCTGCCATCAATTGTATCAAACTCTTCATATATGTCTTTCTCAATTTTGGCTGGTTGAGAGAGATAAGTGAGCTGGCGGGTATCCGATATACGTAATTGAACACCAAGTCCCCAATATTCACGGAAACACCGCTGTCTTCAAAGATTTGTATTTATTTGGTGGTATCTATTCTATCGCTCATCTCATATCACAGCAGCGCTCCCCCAAATTCAAGGCTGGGCAGGAAATACATATGCCCAATCAGGTAAAAGAATGATAAATGATGAATATGAACATCTAGAAATTCTCCTTGCCCCACACATACGACCAATCCGGGTCAGAATACTCATTACACTTGACATGCAGCGAGGAGCCCAGCCCCTTTGGCCCGCAGAAGAAGACGCCACTGCATAAAATGTTAGCATAAGGACCTTGGAATGTAGTGAGGGGTAATGCATACCTCGCGCCAGGACTGTGAATCTTCCTAATACTCCTAAACACCGCTCCCCAATTCGGCCTCCCGAAATTCGTCGGCGCCCTCAGCCCCGTAATAGCATCACGATCCGCATTCGCATCATTGATCATGATATTCGTCGCATCGTCCGCCTGAATCTTAGCCGTGAGGTACGTATGGATCTCAATATGATTATCCATATCCTGCGCCTCGATCGCGAGCAGCAAGCTGCGGAACCACTCAAAACTCCCAAAGTCCCTGCACACCCAGAAGAAGTAGACCTTGCGCAGCCGCGTCTTCTTCTGCGGGTAGTTCATGCGGTACCAGATGCTCTTGAGAATGGAGGCGAAGGGGGTGACGCCGATGCCGGCGCCGACGAGGACGGCGGTCTCGTACTTGAAGACGTCTTCGGAGGCGCTGCCGAAGGGGCCGTCGATATAGACGCGCGGGAGGACGCGGCGGAGGGCGGGGTCGACGCTGGTTGCGTCGGGGCCGTTTTTGTTGACGCCGATGACTTGGGAGGTGTCTTTCTTGGCTCCTCCTCCTCCTCCTCCTCGTGGTCTGTCGACTTCGCAACCGAGGGCTTTGCCGACGGCCTTGGTGAAGTCACCAACCATGCGGATGTGGATCGATATGTAGTCCTCCTCAGGCGCACTCGTAAGGGTGAAAGGATGATACTGCCACAAGCTCACCTCGGGGCAGCAGAAGAAGATGTACTGTCCTGCCCTAGTCTTCGTGTGCTCCTTCTTAATCTGAATCTCGCACACGTTGCTAGGGTGCTGAACAACCTTAGAGATGTACGTCTTGTGTCTCCCACGGATCTCACGAGCAATTCGCTCCGCGAGGTAGATGTATCCGCCGTACATCCAATATTGCCAGAAGACGCCGATGGCAGAGGAGCCGATGGCCACGCAGAATGGCGCGAAGTCGGGTTGGATCATACAGAATGCGCCATGGATCGACCAGAAGAGGAAGAAGACGACGAAGAGATGATGCGTATACCAGAAACGCTCGAAATTCGCCCTGCGAAACTTCTCCATCGACGTGATGGCCATGGCCATGAGAGCGGTCAGCATGACATATCCGGACCAACCTGGTCCAGTCGCGAAGTTGGCCAACAAGAACCCAACGAATCCGAGGTTGTTCTTTGCTGCTATCTGGGCAAAGTTGTTCCAATGTGCTATCGTATGCACCCATGAAAAGAAGACAATCGACCAAGCAGTCATCTTGTGGAAGGTTATATTCTTGTCGAATTGGATAATGCCATTCAGCGGGGTTTTGCGTGCCAGTGATATAAGCGTTCTACAGACGGGGAACAGGATCACAGCAATGTCGAAGTGCAGTACCAGGGCTGCTGCTCTGGCAATCGGGTATGTGAGTCCAAACGTAGTCCTCCCATTTTGTAAGTTATCCTTCAACTGGTAATTCATGAAACCGAAGGCGAAGACCATCGCATGGATGGCTGCGAAGACGAAGACAAAACTATCATGATATTAGCAGTTTGCCTGAAGACTCGGACGCGCATACATACAATCGCCTGTAACCTTCGTTGACCATCCACTTATTGTATTGCTCTTTCCAGTTATATTCCCTCTTCGTCTCGGCATTCATCTCTCCAGACATTAACATCCTCGTCAATGGCGGCCATCTTGCCCTCTCGGACGGCCTATCCTCCAGAGCATAATCATTTCTAGCCGACATCGTTCCTTTTTATTAGAGCTTTCGCTCGATATGCTCTTGGGTTGTCTAGTCGCCTATATCCCTCTCTTCTTTAAGTATCGAAGTTCGAGGGGCAGATGCCGTATTAGATTTTATAGTATATACAAAAAATGTCGTCAGAGCCAGCTGAGAGCTTGGTTTAAGTTGTCAAAAGTAGGGGCCAGCCTTGTGAAGAAATGAATGAGGAAGCCTGCTCGCAACATCCGTCAGCGCTCTGCAAAAGGAGGAAGTCGGGTCACATACCTGTAGGCGCCACTGTATATAATGGATACAGGCAAGGCCAAAGATTCGCAAAAAGAGGCACGCAAACAGTGACAGAACGAGCAATGAAAGAATGTGACACTTTATGCGCCCACAAGATGAAAACCGACCTACCTGCGAGAAAGGACTCGTACGTGAAGTAGTATCCATCACCCTTCTCGTCTCAAGATTAGGGCAAAGACGCCGGCGCCACAGCCGACGCCCATGGTCGAAACATGCGTGCCTCGCTCCCATGGCCCAGATGGCCACATCCTGGCGGGGGGGCAGGGGAGCTGGGAGCTCAGCGCAGCCATCTGCTTCATGCCGCTGGCACATTGACAGGCGTGGCGGCGCTGGACGGCCCACTATCGCGCGAGCTCAGTCGTCGCGGACGACGGGCTTGGGGATTCTCTCACTCGAATCAGCCCATTTTTCGTCGGCGAGGAGACTCTCGAGCTCTTGGCTATGTCTGTGCCACAATTCGCCGAAGGTCTGGTGAGGGCGGGGGGGCTTGCAATTGGTCGGATTGGGGTCAAGCGAGGGGAGGGTTGCATGGCGGCTCGACTCTTTGTTTGAGGTGCGGTTTCGTGACATGGGTGTGACACGATCTTGATACAGGCGACGCCTAGATCGCCGACATCCACACAAATTAGTAGGACCCAGGTTTCCCTTTTTGCAATGCTCGAGTGCAGGTTTGAGTTTGGAAACAAACTCAGTTGCTCCCAAAGCCAAGTTATATTATCCTTGCCACCTCGTGAGCCGCCGAAGATCCCAAACACCGACAGAAACTCAAACGTCCAATGTCCTCTATAACCCTATATTATTTACGTCTAAACAGAGTGTGTTGTAGTAAGGGTCTAGCTACAGGATGGGCCCAAGAGTCACACGGTCGAGAATCACAAAAAAGGAGTTATAATATCGAATATATTAAACTCCGAATGACTATCATCTCCCTTCAACAATGCCACCATCCCATTTGCACACCTCACAGTTCCCAGGCATGTTACGCTCCTCGGAAAATCTCCCCTTGCAAACAGGCCATAAGTTCAGTGATGTTTTAATTGCGAATTTGGAAGATTAAAGTCTGCCGGCGCAAGATCATTTAGCCTCCCTGATCCCATCACTGAACGTAACATCCACCGCGACCCGTCCCCGTGAAGTCCACAACTTGCTCACTCCTTGCCCTAGAGGCATGCATAACCAGACCGAATGTGATGACAGGAACAGTTGCGCCAGCTAATCCATAAACGCGAGTAGAGAATATCCCCCATAAGCCATCTAGATAGCGTACTTGCGGGTCCACTCCCTCGCCGTGGCCTCGTACCTGGCACGATCCGTCTTGTAGACGTGTGCGATCTCTGGGACGAGCGGGTCATCCGGGTTGGGGTCCGTCAGCATGGAGCAGATGGAAAGCAGAACTAAGGCCGTCAGTATGTCATCAACCATAATCAGCCTATAAAACCATACCTTTGGAGATGGTAAGAGCCGGGCTCCATTGGTCCCTGAGGATGTCTAGACAGATGCTGCCGTTGGAGTTGATATTAGGGTGGTAGATGCGGGTTGTGAAGTTGACCTTCGGAGGCTTGAATGGGTAGTCTGTTGGGAAGTGGATGGCTAGGAAGAATACACCTCCAGAGTATGGTGAGTCGGACTGTTCATGGCGTTAGTTACAAATCTCGTCATCGCCTGACGCATCCTCTCGACCAGATTTACGTCTGGCCGTGGGCATGTCGACGCAGGCATTTTCGGAAGAGTTTCGATTGGAAAGTACTTACAGGTCCCATAATAGTTGCCTGCCAGTGAAACTATTGATAGATTAAAGTCAGTTCGAATTCTTCAATTTTGACGACCGAATCGGCGCATGTCTTTGTCAGGATAGCGGGCCAGGGGCCACGGTCGTAGGGATCGAGACAGAAGGGCACAAACCAAATCATCTCCAATAGGTCCAGCCGAGCACGAGGACGGGGGATCACTGTAGCACAAATATCAGCCAGAGTTCGGAGTCAGGAGGGTTGTTGGTGGTGGCCACGATATCCATTCGATGACCCCGCGTTTGGGCCGACGGCCCCGCAGGGGACCAAAGGGATAAAATAGACATTCACGAGGTGAAGCACATACCGGCCGAGATCGTTCAGTTCCTTGTTAATTCTCTTGAGCGCCATGACGACTTTTGTGTGAGGTTATGAGGGTAGTCTTTCGGTGTCGAGGTGACGAGAAAGTAGGACTGTGAGCGGGAAACGGTTCAGGCTACGGCGGTTAGCGTCGAAAAGGCGAGAGAGGGGAGCTGAGGCAGTGAAGTAAGGCTGAGCTGAGGCTGACAAGGCGTACCTATGGATTTATGGGAATCCCAGGATTCGCGATGATATTTTCGAGGTAATATAAGTAACCTCGATATGTGATGAGTTGGTGTCAGGGGAAGTTGCGGTGATGTTTGTTGGAGCTGAATGGGCTTGCCAACGAGAGAAAACAGATTTAGCGTCCAGGCTCGCCTCACGCCCGTACGTACAGCCCGCCGCCCGATTCAACATTCGGCGCCTATAGGCTCGTCGTCGAATGATTTACCTTCTACATGCATCTACGGCCTACTATTAAATTCGGATATTCACATTACATAGTTATTAAAGTGATTATTCAAGCCACAGTAAAAATTATATCAGCCTTACGAATCCATGGCCTTTAATTTTTATGGTACATAAATTCGTACATCAAAGTCCCGCACCATGAGAATTGGATACCTCGTCCAAGATTGCGAGTCGCTAGCCCCGCCACACATATCTCACCTATGACGTTCGACGGATTGTCTGGCGGCAACCGAATAGGGTAATATTGGTCACGAGGGAAAGTACCCCTCGGATGTCCCGAGCGCTGGCAACATACAGTATCGAAATGAGGAATTTGGGATATATATTGTCAAATTATTTAAGGGTTTATCTACATATTTTCCATACAAAATTTTCTATGCAAATGCTTGAACGCCCGTGATGGCTCTTCCGAGGATGAGAGCTGTGGCAATTGTCAGTAAAATCTCCAGGGAGGGGTATGGTATAGAGTCGGATTTGTCAGCTTACCGTGAATGTCGCTTTGCCCTTCATAAGTTTGAGTCACAAAGAGGTTGGCCACGTGCCTCCCAATATGGTATTCATCGCTGGCGGCATTGCCACCGAAAATTTCTTGCAGAATTCTAGAATTCGCCAGAGCGCGGTCGCAGTTCTGTCTCTTGATCATGCTGATCATCTCTGGCGCCGCCTTGCCCTCGTCCTTTAGCCTACCAACCTGGATACTGGCCAGGATACCGAACGCAGCATCTGTCGAAGCATCCGCGAGCTTCTTCTGGATGAGCTGGTATTTAGCAAGGGGGTTGCCCTTGAACTGCGTCCTCTCGAGCGAGTATGTCCTCGCTCTGTCGATGCAGTCCTCCAAGGCTCCCATCACTCCCCATGATATGCCGTATCGGGCACTGTTCAGGCAAGAGAACGGACCTCTCAATCCTTCGACCTCAGGGAACATGTTCTCTTGTGGCACTGGGCAGTTGTCGAGTTGAATCATACCCGTTATCGATGCTCGTAGGCCGTTCTTGTTCTTAATCGCTGGCGTCTCCAGAGTACCAGCTGGGCATTGCGATCTCTCGACAACGAACCCCCTGATCTTGCCCGTCTCCTGTAGCTTGGCCCAGATAATGAAGACGTCGGCGATTGGCGAGTTGCTGATCCAAGTCTTCGATCCTGAGAGCGAATAGTATCCCTTCTTCGTCGGATGCGGCTTCGCGACTGTCTCCATAGATCCCGGGTCACTCCCATGGTTTGGCTCTGTCAAGCCGAAGGCGCCAACCCATTTCCCCTTCGCCAGCTTCGGGAGGAACTTGTCCTTCAGCTCTTGTGTGCCGTGCTCGTATATAGGTCCCATAACTAGAGATGACTGGACAGACATCGCTGACCTGTAACCACTGTCCACTCGCTCCACTGCTCTTGTGATAAGTCCAGACGCAACGCTGGACACGCCGGCGCAGTCATATCCCTCAATTGTAGCCCCAAGCAAGCCGAGCTCGCCCATCTCTTGTAGAATATTCCTGTCGAAGTCTTCATTGCGATATGCTTCTGTCGGGGAGTTAGCCATGGACACTTGCTTCCCAGGGAAGCTACAAGAAAGCTACAAACGTACCAAGGACTCTGGGCATCAATTGCTCCTGGCAATATGACTCTGCCGTCTCCGAAACTGCCAATTCCTCCTCAGTGAACAGGTTTTGGGAGCCTAATGGATCAGTCCATTGGTATTTTGGAGCTGCAGCTGCGGCAGCAGCATAGGCTCTAACTGACGGCCGGGAAGCAGCCGCCAATTGCTTTCCAGAGAATCGGACAAGGGGCTTAAACATATTGCGAACTGAGGGGCGTAATGCGAAATATATTAACGACACAGATACGTTGTCTTTTACTTAAATAACCCAGAGTTCCGACTCCTGGCTAGCAGCGGTTATATATGCTAGTGGCGGCCGTTCGTGGGGAAAGCCACTCGGCAGCGATAACGGCAAGAAACACTAATCTGTACCTCGGCGAGAGCTTAATATTACTTAACTCCAGCCGATATTCTACTATCGCTCTAATATAATGCAATGGAGATTAATAAAATGTATATTACTTATGTTGTAACTAATTCATGAGTCTCTACCTCGTCAGATCAGTCTGGGCATAAAATGGCCCTTGGGGATTACGCGGTTGAATAAAACAACAGCACGGTTCACGATCAAATACCCATGCCCATCAAAGGTCTGAAGTGTGACTGACTATAGATGATAACAGCGATTATAGCAACTAAAATACAAGTAAAGGCGTTCAGTGACTATAGATGACAATAGCGATTATAGCAATTAAAATACAAATACAGACGTTCAGTTACTCAGGGCCATAATTAATAGATCAGCTACTAACAAATGGAACTGAACAGAGAGGTTCTATGCCCGAAACTCATCAACTCTCCCCCGCACTTCAAGTTATATTGGTGCCTCAGGCATAACTAATTAAGCAGGGGTGCCTACTGATAATGCTCGTCGCGTAACCCATCGCGTTTGAACGTCATTAACGCGGGTCGCGCATTCAAAAGATCTTAAGGTCAAATATTTCTCTGCCAAAAAAAACGCCTCAGAGACCGAAACCCGACAACCTTATTGCAGAAATCACGGTGCAAAGACACTTAACTGATACCCAGAGGCAACGTCACCATGGGTATTAAGCAGCTCTTCTCGATCATCCGCGATGAAGCCCCTCAGGCCATCAAGGAGGGCGAGATCAAAAACCAATTTGGGCGGAAAGTGGCAATTGTACGGCTCATCCAACCCCTCATATCTTACATCAGCTAATATTCTACAGGATGCGTAGGCTACCCATGTTATCTACTGTCGATTAAATCTAATCTGAACACCGACTATAGCTCCATGTCAATCTACTCCTTCCTCATCGCCGTCCGCTCAGAGGGTCAGCAACTGATGAACGAGTCCGGCGAAACCACCTCCCATCTCCTGGGCATGTTCTACCGCACCCTCCGCATCGTCGACAACGGAATCAAGCCCGTCTACGTCTTCGACGGCGCACCACCAAAACTCAAGTCCGGCGAGCTCGCCAAACGTTTCGCCCGCAAGGCAGAAGCGACTGAGGGTCTCGAAGAAGCGAAGGAGACAGGAACAGCTGAGGATGTTGAGAAATTTTCCAGGCGCACTGTTAGGGTGTCGAGACAGCATAATGCGGAGTGCCAGCAGCTACTCAAGCTGATGGGCATCCCGTACATCATTGCACCAACTGAGGCTGAGGCACAGTGTGCGGTGCTGGCGCGGGCGGGGAAGGTGTATGCTGCGGCAAGTGAGGATATGGATACGCTGTGCTTTGACTCACCGATTCTCATTCGCCATCTCACTTTCAGCGAGGCGCGCAAGGAGCCTATCCAAGAGATCTATGTCGACAAGGTCCTGGAGGGTCTGGGCATGGACCGCAAGCAGGTACTACTATCTCTATTTATCTTTAGCCCTTTTAGCCTCTCGAATACTGACCTATCCAGTTCGTCGATCTCTGCATCCTTCTTGGCTGCGACTACCTCGATCCCATCCCCAAGATCGGCCCCAACACAGCCCTCAAACTGATCCGCGAGCACGGCTCCCTCGAAAAGGTCGTGGAGTGGATAAACAACGACGACAAGCACAAATACACCATCCCCGAAGACTGGCCCTACGCCGACGCGCGCGAGCTCTTCTTCAACCCCGACGTCCGGCCCGCCGACCACGCAGACTGCGATTTCAAGTGGGAGCAGCCCGACGTCGAGGGCCTCATCAAGTTCCTCGTCGTCGAGAACGCGTTTTCCGAGGACAGGGTCAGGGGCGGGATCGCGAAGCTGCAGAAGAACCTGAAGACGAGCCAGCAGGCGAGGCTGGAGGGGTTCTTTAAGCCGATTCCAAAGACGGAGGAGGAGGTCAAGAAGCTGAAGAGGAAGAATGAGGAGAAGGCTGAGGAGAAGAGGAAGAAGGCGAAGGAGGATAAGAAGGCTAGTAAGGCGTCGAAGGCGAAGCCGAAGATGAACTCTTAGGCGATTTCGCAAAGACTTGTAAAGCGAGGCGGTGTAAGGCGGGGTGATACGGGTTTGCTATTTGCATTGCATGGGCTGGCGGGTGGGAAAGGGTTTGCTTTTGGCGTTGCTGGCGAACACCGGGGATGAGTGTGCCATATTACCTAGGCTTTTATTGAGTAGGCAGGCTTCAGGCTTCATATCAGCATGTTGCATATCAGCATACTGTTGAATAGATGACATTTTTGATGAATCTGTTGATGGGTGATGATACCACTTGTCATGAGGCGCAGTGCCAAGTAATGTGGTTTTCCGAGCTTCCCGCGCGGCGCACAAACAATTGAAATGACTTGTGTGATGATTGCTCTTTCAATGAAATCGTATTGAGTTTTAGGTAAGTCATGAATGTAAATGCACGTAGGGATGCTGCGCTTCCGTCTTGAGGGCCAGAGAAGGATGAACCAGGCTGAGGCTTGGTCTAGGGGTTACAGGAGTCACTCCTGGGAGTCTTCTGCCTGATTGCAAACGCCTCACTATCCCAGTCATCAAAGCAAGGAAATAATACCTGTATTGCGAAATTTTCAAGGAGGTAGCAATGGAATCAGAACCTTCCCAACGCTTTGAGGCGTTGGGAGTTGAAGGATGCCAGTAGGAGCGATGGATTGTTGCCAAGGCAGTTGTCTCCTTGACATTGCGATAAGAACTATCTTGTTTGTATTTCATAGTGGTAGATTTGATAGTATGAGCAATTGAAAAGCCAAAGGAAACGATTGGAATGGCATTCAGTGTGCCAGAAGCTCAAGGGCGTCGTCATCTTCATCGTCTCTGTCGACGTTGTATTTGTGACATGAAAGATAGTGACGAACACCCACTTCTAGCTCAAATAACAGGAGAGGGGGTAATAGTACCATATTAAATAAATACAATCATTGAAATGTATTCATTCAGTAGACACTATCAACTTGTAGTTTGTTTTGAAGTCCCTGAACAGAATGTGTAAATCATGGTGATGGTATGAGTGACGCGACTTGCGATGTAGTCGTGCGACCGAAGAACATCAACTGTAGTGAATGAAAGAGAAGATGTCTCAACATTCATGGGACATGCCATGAATCCTTTGAAATAGTGATGACAGGTAATAAAATAGTATAGCTTACTTTTGTAATGAATAGAGAATGTTTGGTGGTGGTACATGACGGGTTGTCTATCAATCACCAGGACGAGGCAGCATCGCGACACGATCAAAGACAGCGAGACTTTGTCTGCAGTGTAGACACCCCATATAGAGAATATATGTTCATTTTTTAACGGAAGTGTATGAAATAGACACTCACTGGTCTTCTGTGATATGTTTTGAGTCTTATCGGATGATATTGTGGTTGGTGGTTGGAATGCGCCCGAATGGATGCGAGATCTCGAAGCTCCAACAATTGCTTCATTTTCGACCACAGATTGTCTTCTGCGATAGCGCAACCACGTAAAGTGAAGACATCATAAAAACTTGTCTAAATTCATCGCAAGACCTCAGTAAAAGGTTCTGAGGCAGTAGAGCATGAAAAGAGAATCACTGGGTCGTCTACTGGGCGTTGTGCGTTGAACTGATCGAAGTCGTGGAGCTGGACAGACAGCCAAACCCCTCCACAGCCTCGTCGAGTTATCACATTTTATCATATCGCGGCTTAGAACACGCGCATTGATCGGGGTCACTCCGGGGAAGATATGGGCTTCGCACAACACATTCACAGAGTCTTTAAAAGCGCATTCACAATCAGACGATGATTCTCTTCCATTCTCAACAAATGCCAAAATGTGGGCGATGCCAAAGCCGACTGTGGTGGGTGAGAGCGGGTGAGCGCAATGAGGAGGGGACGTCGAGGATTGAACCACCATGGTTGGAGTTACCGCGTGATCTGTAGCGGCGGAAGGCTGTGTTCGGCTCTGATTGGCCCATATCGCTGTTGTTTTGCCTGGAAGGGTACTAAATCCCGGCCCAAAGCGGGTTAGCGCGATACATCCGTCGAGGTGATCTGTGAATCTGCTGTTGATAGCTTTCGCGAGCCAGAACATATAAATTGCCGCCCTGCCCACTTCCATGTTGAGAACTTTTCGAAACCCGTACACAACCAACCCCGCACATCCACAATTATACCGACAATTCCGATCAAAAGTTCCTTTGGATCTTAAGATAACCTTTACTACACTTGATACTTATAAACTAAACGTCCATACCATCATCAACATGCCTCCAAAGAAGACCGAATCTGGTGCCGCGAAGAAGTCCACTTCCGCTGGTCACTCCTACCAGGTATGTTATATATATTCTCCAACCACAACACTCATTCATAATCGCAATACGCCATTGCATTCTTCAATTACTCATACTGATGGTCTGCGTTTTTAGGATATGATTAAGGATGCCATCATCAACGTAAGTTATCCGGCGCATCGCGTCCGCGCGTTCTCGCTTGTTGACATCGAGTCGCATTGCGACCGATGAAACCACAACACCAACCACTCCGCGAATATATGCTGACGCGTCTTTTCAATACAGCTCAAGGAGAGAAATGGTAGCAGGTTAGTTTTGACTTCTTTGATTTTTGCGCGTCATGTTTTGTTTATGCATTACTGTCGCGTAGTTGAGAACCATTGCTAACGCTCCTTCCTTACAGCCGTGTTGCCCTGAAGAAGTACGTCAAGGCCAACAACAGCATCAATGCCACCGATAAGATGTTCGACTCGCTCTTCAACAAGGCGTTGAAGTCTGGTGTCGAGAAGGGAGAGTTCGCCCAGCCAAAGGGTAAGTTATCAGCCACCATTGATGTCGCGTCCTATTCCTCCACACGTGATTTTGAAATGTTACTTGTGACATGTACTATCACTTCGACTCTTATCTACCCCTCTTAAATACTACCCTCGATCAACTCAACTAACCTGTCTTCAGGATCGTCTGGCGGAACCAAGCTTGCCAAGAAGGAGCCAAAGCCTGCTGCTAAGCCAGCCGCAAAGAAGGCCGCCGCACCTGCCAAGAAGGCCGCTGCCACCACCAAGAAGGCTGCACCAAAGGCCGCTGCCAAGCCAAAGGCCGCTGCCACCACCAAGAAGGCTGCCGCTAAGCCAAAGGCCGCTGCACCAAAGAAGGCCGCCGCCGCGCCAAAGAAACCAGTTGCCAAGAAGGCCGCTGCTAAGAAGGATGTCCCAGCCATCGTTGAGAAGGCAACTGTCCTCGGCAAGACCAAGTCCGGCCGCGTAACCAAGACCACCGCAAAGACCCCCGTCGCCAAGAAGGCAGCACCAAAGAAGGCTGCTCCTAAGAAGGCAGCTGCTTGAACTTGAACTTTGTTCATGGTAACGGCTCTTTCTATCAATGACTTCGTGGCGTTTGGGGAGTTTCAGCGCGGCAGGGTGATTACTATCGCTTGTGTCTGATTATTTGGGACTTATTGGGTTGGGATACGCTTGTATGGGGTTTTCTACTATCATACTCATGGGATATGAGGTGTGGGTTGGGGCAAACTCCAGGAAGCACGGAGGATCATGTTTATTCGCGTTATTGTAGCTAGGGGATCCCCGACCTTGTATGGGTAATGGTTGTGTTGAGGATTTTCTATATCCTACACCACCGGATTTCTGAGGGTTATGACAATAGGGGGGCTTTACTGGTTATAATTTGGCGCGAGGTGGCAGGTTGGGATGATGATGCTATTACTGGATGGCTTTGTACTTATACCAGATGCAATGATGATTATTGATCAGTTTTAATACTTTGTTTTTACATGACTCTCTTTCTTTGATGCTTGTGATGTTTATGTCAGTGAGACGCGCGTTATCTTGGCAATATCAATCGTTGTAGGCTCAATGAGTTAAACATTGTAAATGTTGACAGTATCAATCGTTGTAATCTCCAGATTGCTATCATATACCTATGAGTTAAACATTGTATATATTAAATAATGCGTATCGTATTTCGGTCCTGATGTGGTGTTGATTGTGTTATAAAAAGTAAACATACAAGTTAAATATATTTATATTCGTATGCAATTAAATTACCTCAATATATATTACAATGTACATTATGAAAACGATACCACAAACCCAACAATCCGCATCAGTTAAACCATCATACAAGGGAAAAATATAGCATATACTCTAACACAATGACCGCATCAAGTTTGAAGTAAACCGACATAATTGTCGCTTCTCACTGTCCTGTCGTGAGCAATATGATTACCTATAAACAACAGCAAGGGAGACGCCTATAGAACAGCAACAAACAACTACGGCATTGATTAAGTATACGTTTCTCAGGATAGTAATTCACGAGTTAGTTCTAGAGTGACTAGATCTCCTTTTCCGGAGCATGCGGGCTTCTGTCCGCAGCAGCTCCAGTATATATTTATTGGGTTATTTCGAGTACCTTGCGCGCGCACGGCTGCACTAACAATGCGTTGGTCCCTTGGCCAGTCGTATGGTGTGGCTGAGGAACGGCTGACTGGACCATGCCAATACGACATTCAATTTCCCGATGGAATTGGGAGATATTAATATACCAAAGTAGCTTCTTGCTTTCCCCAACATCATTTCCTTTTCCATACTCGAGTTGAAGCAAAAGTTATCGAGACATACGAGCGAAAAGATACGCGTCCTTGTTACTTGTGCACATAGGTACGGCAACGATCGTCAGGTCAGGACAGAAGAAGTAACGAAGGGCGGCTGTGTTTTGCCAAGGTTCCCGCGCAACCGACGCTAGATGACTTGTTCGAAGGGCTCAGCGGTGACAACAACCTCATAATCCTCAAGCTATCACGACCACACATTGTTATATCGAGGGACGAGTGGGGGACAATCGATTGAAGACTTCGCTATCCTCAGACGACGAGCCACATAGGGGACGGCAGGTGGCAACTGTAGGGCCACAGCCATCACCCTACTTGCCAACCGTGGTCAAACCCGGCAGAGACACCCTTGATCCTCGATTGGCCTCGTTGCAATCCCCATCCGGTGCAAACGAGATGCCATCATTCCACTCCGATGAGTTGAATAATAGGACATTGGATGACCCTTTCTTCCAAACCCTCAACGACACCCGACAATCGCAGGAGAATGCGGCCCTGAAGAACTGGCCACTCCAACAGCCGATAGTCCGTACGAACTATGAGACGACACCGCCTAGGACTCCCACCGACTCCCTCGACTCCATGAACGACGATATCTCCCCCCCGGATAACGGCGGGATGTATACCGACACGGGGCTAAATGCGGTGCCAAATGGGAGGTCAGCCAGGAGTAGCTGGGAGGATCGACTGGCTCGCAGCACGGGCGCTCTATCCATCAACGGCGGCATGGCCGGAATACCTGAAAATGGAAAGAAGAGCCCGGAGCCACATAATCGATCGTCGAAGTCTTTATCGACAGAAAGGAACTCGGTTGGCCTAGCGAATGGAGGCCCGTTACAGCCACAGCTGGCTGCACCCGAAATCGTCAACGGATCGCAACCCGCAAATGGGCACAACGAGAGCTATAAGCGGGTGTCCCCTTCTCCCTCATCCTATAATCCGCAAAGCACTGGGCCCCTCACTTATTCCAGTTCTTTGGTTGGAACTATGAAACATCTCGATTCACCCCCGACAACCCAGAATGCTAAACATCGACTCTCCCCTGATTACCATACCAGGACTCCCACCGCTGGGCCTCCTACTACTCTGGCACCGGGGTCCTCACAGAGCGCTGTCGGTCCACCTCAGCTCAAACAACGAGTGCCGAAGACTGGACCGCCGCGTGCATCCACAGATGAAACTGCTATGGCGAGTGGCCGATTCTCTCCTATAGCCGCGTCAAATATGCGCCGAGGTTCTCTCAGCATCAATAGACGCAATACCCAAAGCATACATTCCAATATACCCCATGAAGATATAGCGCAGGACGAAGATGCCCTGAGGTGGGCAGAAGCGATACGGCAGAAGAGAGCGAGCAAGCGCAAGCGAAGAGACGAAGAAGACGAGGACAGAGTGGTCGTGGGAACGAAGGTCGACCAAAACCATGTCAATTGGGTTACGGCATACAATATGTTGACTGGTATCCGATTTACTGTGTCAAGGACGAATGCGAAGTTGGATAGGGAGTTAACAGACGCCGATTTTAATGCACGCCACAAGTTTTCCTTTGACATGTAAGTCTAAACTACTGCTGTATTATTATATGGACGAAAGCTGACTGTAACAAGAACGGGGAATGAGTTAACCCCATCGGCAAAGTATGATTTCAAATTCAAGGATTATGCACCATGGGTATTCCGACGCCTACGAGCCAATTTCAAAATTGACCCTGCCGACTATCTCATGTCGTTGACAAGCAAGTATATCTTGTCAGAACTCGGATCTCCAGGTAAAAGTGGCAGTTTCTTCTACTTCTCTCGAGACTACAAGTACATCATCAAGACTATTCACCATGCCGAACACAAACTCCTCCGCAAAATACTCAAGGACTATTACCTCCATGTCGAGCAGAATCCCAACACCCTCTTGTCGCAATTCTACGGCCTGCATAGAGTGAAGGTGCCATATGGAGGTAAAATACACTTTGTCGTCATGAACAATCTATTCCCACCACACAGGGACATCCACCAAACGTTTGATTTGAAAGGCTCAACTGTTGGACGAGACTACAAGGAAGAGAATGTTGTAAACAATCCAAGAGCGACCCTGAAAGACCTCAACTGGCTCAGGAGGAATTACCACCTTGAACTCGGACCAGAAAAGAAGAGCACCTTCTTGGAACAGATGGAGCAGGATGTCCACCTCCTGCAGAAGCTCAAAATTATGGACTATTCAATGCTTGTGGGCATACATGACTTGGGGAAAGGCAACCAGGAGAATCTTCGAGATAAGACGCTCAGGGTGTTCCAGCCTGGGGGAGATACATCGCCGGACGATATTTTACCCTCGAATCCCGTATTGACGAGAACACCCTCGAAATTGGAGACTGCTAGAAAGGCGCATGAGTTGCGAAAGATCATCAAACAGGAGAAGCCCATCCCTATGGGCGAATCAACTACCAGAATGCCGGATCAGATGGAAGAGAACACCAGTAAACGAGACTTTACGTTCTACAGCGACGATGGGGGATTTAGGGCCACCCACGAGGATAATACCCCTGGCGAGGAGATATACTATTTGGGCATCATTGATTTGCTCACTCACGTAAGTTACCCCCTAACATGCCTTGACTGCAGCTAATAGAAGCAGTACGGAACCGTCAAGAGACTTGAAAATTTCTGGAAAGGACTTTCCCATGATAAGCAGGAAATATCGCCCATACCACCAGTTCCTTACGGTGACCGGTTCATCAAATTTGTTATGGACATTACTAAGACTCGAGGAGAGGTTCGAGAAGAGACTGTGCGAGAGGAGACTGTTAGAGAGGAGACTGTTCAAGAAGAGAATGAGGAAGCGCCGGAGTTTGGGAATAGGTAGTAATAGAGGTCATTGGTGTTTTAAGAGTTCACACAGTAACTATGAATACAATTAAGGTTCTTAAGCACCTAGGGGCGTAATTATCATTGCTTTCTTTTAATAAGCCAGTTCTCAGAAATTAAATTAAAGAGGAATTCTATCAGCTTCAATTTCAGTATTAATCCGTACTCATGGTCCTTTGTTTGGGCTTTTTGAGGAACGCACTAAATGCCTCAGGCAGGACGTGGAGGACATATTGATATGACGATGCCAAGAAAAGACCCCTGCCCCACATAGCTCATGATAACTCGTGACACGTATTCACGTGATATGGGGGTCCGATTGCAGTTCATGGGGGATCGCCGATAAAGCCTTGGGCGTCACTCCGTTGAATCCAAGGCTGATACCAACAAGAGTCGCCACGTCTGCAGTGCACCACATCAACTTCAAAGATCATATTGCAAATAAGCCTTACAAAGAACTCACTTGCTGCCTCCCTACAGCTTTCCTGTGCACAACTCCGGTAACTGAGTCATCCCTCACGTGCACCAATCAGACCCCTCTCTGTTGAGATCGAATCCGGGAGCCTGCTTAGTTGATGGACTTGGTTGCCACTCTGGACCAAAGCACTCACGTCGAGACCGAGACTTCACCATTTCACCCCTGACGAGAAAGCGAAAAGCGGCGGAAGCGTTATCGTCCTCACTCTCATATAGTTTGCCACCTAGCAAGAGGATTGCTTCCGCCCTTTCACCACCAGCAACGACGGCGAGCATGGCGGATTCGGACGAGTACATGTCGGCATTCTCGAGCGAGGATGATATTCTGCAGGATGAATCTGATAATGAGTCGGGAGATGGTAAGCATTTGCCGTTTGTTGTTTGTTGAAGATACAAGGCTGACGTTTCGTGTGCGGCACAGATTTCGGATTCGATGAGCCGGAGCCTGATTTAGAAATCTCGCAGAAAGAGTCTCCAAGAGAGAAAAGGAGACCATTCGAAGTTACATATAAAGTTTACCATCCAGACGATATACAGAGACAGCAGGATGAGTTAATCGATGAGGTTAATATGATCCTCGACTTAAAGAAGGAGGATGCGGCAATCATATTACGACACTTCCGATGGAACAAGGAAAGATTGATTGAGGACTATATGGATAGACCGAAGAAGGTATTGGAGGATGCTGGGCTAGGGCCCAGCACCGAAGGACCGCCTACACTACAAGTCATCCCTGGCTTCGTCTGTGATATATGCTGCGAGGACGAAACCGGGCTCTTGACATTTGCCATGAAGTGCGGCCACAGATACTGTGTCGATTGCTACAGGCATTATTTGTCACAGAAGATCAAGGAAGAGGGCGAGGCCGCTCATATCCAGTGTCCACAGGATGGATGCAAGCGGATTATGGACTCGAAGTCAATGGACCTCCTAGTGGCAGCAGACTTGAACAACAGATACCACGAACTGCTCACACGGACCTATGTCGAGGACAAGAATGCGCTGAAGTGGTGCCCAGCTCCAGATTGCGTAAACGCTGTTGAATGCAAGATCAACAAGCGTGATCTGGACAAGGTTGTACCTACAGTGGCATGCGACTGTGGCTATCGCTTCTGCTTCGGATGCATTCTCACAGACCATCAGCCGGCTCCTTGCGACCTAGTAAAGAGGTGGCTTAAGAAGTGCGCCGATGATTCCGAGACTGCGAACTGGATCTCCGCCAATACAAAGGAGTGTCCTAAGTGTAATTCGACGATTGAGAAGAACGGTGGTTGCAACCATATGACCTGCCGGAAGTGCAAGCACGAATTCTGCTGGATGTGTATGGGGTTATGGTCAGAGCACGGAACGAGTTGGTATAACTGCAATCGCTTCGAAGAGGGCAGCGGATCCGATGCGCGAGATGCTATGGCTAAGTCCAGGGTATCACTCGAGCGATACCTCCATTACTACAATCGTTATGCCAACCACGAACAATCGGCGAAACTTGATAAGGATATTGCGACGAAGACCGAGAAGAAGATGGTTCAGCTACAGTCAGCGTCTGGACTTTCTTGGATCGAAGTCCAGTACCTTAACCTGGCATCGCAGGCTCTACAAACCTGTCGTCAGACCCTAAAGTGGACCTACGCGTTCGCCTTCTACCTTGCTCGCAACAACTTGACCGAAATGTTCGAAGACAACCAAAAGGACCTCGAGATGGCGGTTGAGAACTTATCAGAGATGTTCGAGAAGCCAGTAGGGGAACTGGCTGATGCCAACCTCAGGGTCGATATCATGGACAAGACGTCCTATTGCAACAAGCGCCGTGTCATCTTACTCGCTGACACGGCTGAAAACTTGGCAAATGGTGTGTGGTCCTTCAATGGGGATTATAATGGCACCGATTAGCTATTTTTTATTTAATCACTTCACTGTCTCTATATTGCGGCTCTCTTTATGCTGCTAGGCATAGTGGTGCCACCAAGTTTGATGGGATCTTTGGGCTGCTTATCGTTGTTTCTCACAAAAGCATCGCTGACCGTCAATATTGCAGGGGAGTGGCAATTCACTATTGACCTGAACACCCCGGCATCAAGTGCCCATGCAGCAGCTCTGGCATCATCGAAATAGAGAGCAGACCACGAACAAGACATATACACCGCACTCGAATATATTTGCATAGCCAGCGTATAAGGTCCGGGAGACTAGACCTGCAGCTCTGGAGCGCAGCTATACTCCAACCTTCACATGCATTGCATACTTCCATAGCCCAGCCATGGCATTTCTGTACCAAGTCGCGAGCATTCACGAATTCATCCACCATCATCCATCCATCCACTCAATCGGATTCAGCATCGGACACAATCACAGCACGAAGAAAGCGCATCTCACTTTTCATTTGTACGTTATGATGTCGAACATACATAAGCAGTACCCGCCTGCCGAGACCTAGAGAGGGAGGGAGGGATTTTGTTCTCTTGGTCTCGTGAACATTTTTTTTTGCCACACATTGAGAGCGAGGATAGGGGTAGGGGGGGGACTGCGGAGATATATTTGTGTGCGATTGCCCTGGGATTTTTTTGAAGCGTTTTTTTAGGAGCATCATTGGAGGGAGCCATAGAGGCGGGTGGTAGATAGATGGGCGCAAGATCGATATGAGAACATGGATCTTATGAACTTTACATGATTGTTGTGTATGCGTGAAGTGATATGTAGTTGGAGTTAGACTATAGACGTGACTTTGAGGCGACACTTGATTGTATTGTATGACTTGGTTGTATTGTATGACTTGGTTGTATTGTATGACTTGGTTGTATTGTATGACTTGATTGTATTATATGCCTTTAGGTCGTTCCTTCCATAGCAGAAGGCACCGTGTGTTGTAGCCTCCCTATACCGCCTAGTGTTGGCGGCAACTACGAATGAAGTAAAGGGTATAAACTAGCTAACACGATAATATCATATTGTAGCCTTTCGATGTGCTAGTCTATTGATTCTGTCAGTCCCGATTGCTGGAATCAATTCTCAGCTACAACCCGAGCCCAACCATTTATTCGTAGCACATCTCATAAATAAAGGAACACTGTAGTAAATTGATTCTCGATGGCTTCTATTTAGAGCTTATCGATGGTAAGACAAGTAACTAGACGCTAAACTCCGCACCAGACCTGCCGACTCCCTGAATGCTACAGAACTCCAAACTAGAAAGCAACTCGATAGTGCTATTACCCGGCTCCCAGCAAAATATTCCCAAACTCCTACTCTTAGAAAACTCCAAATTTAGCCCTTTAAGCCACGCCCTGGTAGAAGTAATCCTATCCGGTCACCAATTCGAGCCTCATAACCGCCACTATTTCACTCCGAAAGCAAACCTTCCGAAGTTCACCCTTTCAACTGGGCTCAGAAGCTCCTCTTCTTCGCTGTCATGCACTATTAGGTCCTCACTTCCAAACGCCTTGCACATATTCTCCTTTGGCGGAGATGCCAGAGCAAGTCTCTCTTCCTCATCGTGAGCGGGGAGAGGGATATCGGCCGGCTCAGAGACGATTTTAAGGGACGACTGCTTTCTAACCATGGTCCTTCCGAGCTCAGGAAATGGTAGGCCACCTAGGCCAGCTGGCTTAGGTTTAGGCTGGCGAGCGAAACTCGAGATGTTGCGAGACCCAGTCGGGGTGGATATGGGCGTGTATGGTGGCGTTGGGATTGTAGCAGCCGAGCTTACGCGGTTCAACGCCTTTGAACCTAGTGCCTGGAGAGGCGTGGAAGCGCTACGTGCTGGTGCTTTGAAGGGGACGGGTATGCGTGATGGCTTGCTAGAGGTTGGAGGAGTAACTGCGTCGCTGCTGCGGCGTGAAAGAGTCGAAAATTGAGATTTGGGTGTGAAGGCAAACCGTGATTTAAGAGATGTAGGGGTCGCAGTTGGGGCAGTCGAAACGGGAGTTGGTGGGTCATCAATACTGCTGGCAAATGATGTTGCCTGGGTGAGGCTAGGCATTGAAGTGAAGCTTGTCGCTGTCGAAATTTGTAAAGTTGGATCAGTGGTTAAACCGGTTTCATCACTGATTTTGCTATCCTCTTTGAACACGTCCATTTTCTTACCAGAATCATGCTTGAAACCGTCGAAATCAGGGAGATTAAGCATTGCCTCTTCAATCGAATCGTCAGAATATATATATACGTCGCTCTCAGATTTTCTGCTCTTAGCGGCTCGTCCAACTGATGGGCTTAGATTCGATGGTGACTCAAAGAATCGACTGCGGTCAAGTTTGACGCTTCCTGTTGGGGTGTCGTCTATTATACCATCTGAGCATAATCTAGGCCTCTTGTGAGGCCTAGGCTCCGATTGAAAACTGGCGGATAAAGCTCTGCTAGTTTGAGGCCGAGGAGGTGCTGATCTTGGTGGTGGCAGTTGTGGCTCTGATTCAGTTGTAGATCGACTTAGCTGCGGCCGTGGAACTGGGGTTGCTAGCCAAGGACCGGTATTTCGAAGAAGAGTATTCTGTTGGGAGGGAGAAGGGGTGAAACAGTTGATGTCAAGCTCTGCTAGGGGAACCCGCCTTGGCTTGAAGAATTGATCAATGTTGACGCCCTTCTTTAGATCTTGCGACGAAACTGATGCCCGGAGCTGTGACTTTGCCACCCATGGTGTTCTTGGAGACTCTGCAGGCACTCTTTGACGAGTTACAATCAGCGTCTTTGTCATTGGGTTAAGTTCTCCAGTTGCGACTTTCTTAGCTATTTCTGCTTCGACAGGCGCCCCAATAAACGTTAATTTTTCTTCATCAATGGGCTGCTCTGGTTCCGTGTGGAATACAACTTTATTGGTTATCGGACAAAACACACGTTGATGCAGAAATGTTAGTTCCGCTTGATAGAATTTGTCGAGGTAATCCTTTGGCACATGGTATTTGCCATCGAATTGTAGCATCCGTATGACTTTCTCAACAGTTTTGTGTTTTCGTATCATTCGATAGGCCGTTTTCAGGCCCATATTCGTGATACTGGAGAGGTAGTCGCATCCGCTCAAGATTGCCATCTGCCTGAACTCCTTCTCACTCCATCCAGCTAGGTTTATATCACGGCAGGCACTGAAATCTGCCTGGTTTATTTCGATGCAATTTCCATACTGATCGAGTTTTGTCAGGAGGCACTTAGCACCAAAAACCAGGAGATCCGAGTCTTCGGATAGAATGCCATCAATAACCCCTTTTCTCTCGAGGTATACCATCTGTGCGTCTGCTTCGTATGGTGCGACAATATACTGAACCCCCGCCATGTTCAACTCGTCAATGAGCTGCCTGGCCATTTCAGGAGTAACATCAACCGCTTTCTGTAATTCGAGATTGGCTTGTGCGACCTTTCCTGCATTCAATAGCTCCAGTCCAAGGGTCTTGCTGGCTGCTCGCCTTTTGTCGCGGTCCGCCTCGGTAGCCGCCTTGCTGGGGAGGTAATCTCCATCGAAGACTAAATACGGTATCACGCCGAAATGCTGAAGCATTCGTACCCGGTGCATAGCAAAATCAACAAACCTGCATCTTGTTAGAATGTCTTCATCAACTATCTGCAGATACATACTTTCGTGTTGGCTTCCCCATCACCAAATCCATGGTACAAGATATTGTACCCCTGTGAAGCCATCCGTAGGCATCTACACCTATCGTCTGCCCCGAAAACTTCTTGAGGTTACATGGCTTATGTATAGACTTGAGCAATGGCAATAGCCCTACACGATGTCAGCATGGTTTCCTGTTCAGATCGGAGTATACCATACCACTGATACCCATTGGTTATAAGGGACCGTATGAGAGAGACACAGCGACTCGTGGAACGTTGACTACCGCATGAGCATGAGCATTGGCGGGCAAGCAAGTGGCAACTATAGAAAGTGCAAGGTTGAAGGTGCTCTGAGTTCTGAGAGTAAGGTTTTCGGGTCGCAGTGGCTATCACCACTCTATGGTATCCAGGGCTTCCAGGGTCATAAATCGCGTCTGGACGCCTAGTCGCGTCGCTCCACGTCGGCATGGAAACGGGCCGCGCCCACAATTACGACGCTAGAAGATTGCGATAAACGATAAGGAAAGTTGAAAATGAGGGAACTTTTAACATCGCCGACCGAGATATTCTACGATAACGACCACTCGTTGCCCATATTCAAGATGACGAAAGGACTTATGAAAACCCGGAAGAAGATCAATAGGAAGGGCAGCGATATTCACGCCCTCCATGAAAACTCTAGAGGTCCGCGCCCCGCATATTTCGATCCATTACTATGTACTAAAATCAGTGGCAGACTCTATGCGCCTCCGCCGCGCGAGTAACAGAGACGAGAAGCTCAAACGAGTAGGGACGGCAAAGAGGAAAGATAACCAGCCTTTGAGTGGGTGCTATATCTTTAATGGTTCTCGGGTCAATACTAACGACGATGATTAGTTGTCCGGGCAGCTTACTTCCAGGAAGCTGTGCGCAAGAATGGCGGGAAGGAGTTGACAATGGAACAGATTACGCCGCTGATTGAAGAGTATGCCTCTCCATGCATTTATACGATGTGTACATGTGTACTAATTCGTCGGGTAGATTCGTACACCAACACGACGAGGAATTCAGCGAAGTGAAAAGCCAACGCCGAGCAGGGCGCCCGGCTTCAACAAGAGAGGACGTTTTGAGGATCAAGATAGCTAAGGACGAGAAGGAGTGGGAGAACGGCTTCTGTTAGTAAATACCCTGCATCTATGGACCTGTTGCTAATACTATGACAGACCTACCAGACCTTACAATCCCCGACAACGCTGTGTATCTCGATAGATGGGACGGGACTTGGTCGTATCTGCCGACTCTGAAATGGATTACAATCGCAAAGAATGGGACCGTGAAGCCATCCAGCTTCCCTCCTAAGGGACAGACATGATAGATATAATGAACCAAAGGCGTTTTTATGGTGCATCTAAAGGAGTTGGGCGAAAATACCGCAACATTTGTGAAAGTGGAACGGTTTTACGGATAACAATAGTTAGCCAGAATTTATAGTTCAAGAAATCGTATATTGTAATTACTGAGACTTCCAGTTTGATATCTGAGCTTCCATTTTGTTCCGTTGGTGATAAATGTTACCCAGCGGGTCTGATATGACGCTAGGCCCCACTAGGACGGATTTAGCTCCCGCAGCTCTAAAAAGTTGCTGTTGACGACTGTCTGATCGAAGATATCATCATTTACCATCACGTTCTTTCATCTCAAAATAATCCAATTCCATTACCCCAGCATTACCAAGTATGCTTTCTCTACGCACCATTGCGCGCTCTGCCCCGCGCGCCATCTCCCGCCTCACAGTCTCTGCTGCTCGCCGCCCAGCAGCTCCTATTTCCATTCAATCGTCATGGATGCCACTTCGCACACAAGCCGCCGCCGCGTTCTCTACATCGAGAATGTACAAGGCAGCGGCAGGCGAGGTTGACGATGAGCTCGTTGC
Organism: Pseudogymnoascus sp. 23342-1-I1; assembly: GCA_001662575.1. Classification (NCBI taxonomy): domain Eukaryota; kingdom Fungi; phylum Ascomycota; class Leotiomycetes; order Thelebolales; family Thelebolaceae; genus Pseudogymnoascus; species Pseudogymnoascus sp. 23342-1-I1. The sequence continues at coordinate 264,366 of KV454979.1, read as the reverse complement.
CAAGCTTGACTCTGAGATTGCGATGGAGCAGGAGATGAAGGAGAGCAGCGAGGTCCCCCAAAGTGTTAGGGAGTACCTTGAGAACGGACCCTTTGAGATCCAAGATGTCGAAGGATCGGAGGAAGTCGTATTGACGAGGTCGTTCGGTGATGAATCGTGAGTAAAATACCTCCTTGACGAGATATACAGTGCTAATAGAACGTAATAGTATCCGCGTCTCCTTTTCCACCGCAGACTTGAACGCAATCGACCCCGAAGCCGACTACGAGGACCGCGCCATGGCCGATGAGGAGGATATTGACCAGCAAGAGAAGGAGCTTGCAGAGGAGGAGGGTGAGGGCGAGTCTGAGGCCCCGGATTCCTTCCCAGTCCGCGTCAACGTCATCATCGAGAAGGCAAACAAGGGCGGCGCACTCGCCGTCGAGACCATTGCCCAGGATGGACAAATCATCATCGACAACGTCTACTACTATAAGGATGCCGCACAGGCTCGTGCCAAGACCGCTGAGCTGGCACATATCAGACAGGATCTCTACGTCGGCCCACCATTCGGCAACCTCGATGAGGACCTCCAAATTGTCTTGGAGAGATACCTCGACGAGAGAGGCATTAACACCGCTCTGGCCCTCTTCGCCCCTGATTACATAGACATGAAGGAGCAGAAAGAGTACCTGGCATGGTTGGCAAATGTCAAGGGCTTCGTTGAGGCATAAACGGGGGATTGGTGATATTTTCATGCTTGTATTTTACATATCCACTCTAATGGCGAAACGTGTATGATATTAGTGTACGATTTTAGATTACGGATTTGGGCCTATGGATGTCTCTCATAGTGGTATTTTAGACAATCGAATCATTGGCAGACCAACACGAGATCTAATACTGATCATGTTATTCGTGCATGTTATTGTTTAAGGACTATGAACAAGTCATGTAATCATTACTACATAAAGACAAAACGCCAAACCCGTCATGACAATATCAATACACATGTCTTTAAGCATTAACCTGTACAACCCTAAAGCCTCCCGCAACCGTCTTCGTTATTTCCTCATTCTTGTGCTGGAGCAGGCTTAGAGCGTATGCCACATCATTCCACTGCCTCTCACTCTCACATCTCGCCAGTCTAGCTGCCAGCTTATCAGCTAGCTGCTTAGCATGTTTATCCTGTATAGTATTAGCATAATCCTTTCACACGTTCCATTTCTAGGGTATTTCTTTACCTTCTCGATAAAACCGGCCAAAAACTTGATGATCCTCTTCAAGGCGTCTTCCTCCAAGTCCTTCTCCGCCGAGAGCAAACTGAACATATCCACAAAGTGATTATAGACCGCATTGTCCTTGGTGCTAAGCTCCGTGAAGAACATGCGACTGAGATCGGCAATCCTCTTATCATCATCCTCGAGGCACTTCGCCATCTCACCAAGTTGACCCTTAACCTTCACTTGGCCGGCCAAGATCAGGAATGTCAATGTCATCAAACATGTACGCTTAACACTAGCATCCTTGTCATTCAAGCGGCGATACAAGAAGTCAGTGTTCTCGTCGATGAGGTGGTTGAAGCAGACGGCCATGTCGCCGAGGGCAATGACGACGTTGGAGCGAGTAATGGGATCCTTAGAGCGCTCGAGGATCGTAATCAGAAGAGGCAGGTTCTGTTCGCAGTACTCGGAACTGACGCACATAAGCTTTGCCAAACAAAGCGTTGCTGCGGCTTGAAGATTACGGTCTTTGTAACTAGTGTTGTTTGAGCAGATTTCGGCCACGAGGGGGCCAAAGTTGGCTAGTAAAGAGTCTGGGCCATAGAGAAGTTCTCGCTCTCTGATATGTGCCATAGCTTCTGTAAAGTCGTCCTCCGTAGTTCCGCCAATCAGGTCGAGATCGTCGGCGTCTTCCTTGGCCTGCTTCTCTGCTGGGGTTTCAGCAGGCTTGACCTTGTCCTTTTCATTTTTTCGCCTTTTGAAATCTAATTCACAAAGCTCCAAGTGAACAATTTGCTTGATAGCGACATGGCCAACTATAAACAGCAGCTGAGACAATGCAATGGACCCTTTCTGACCAGGCTCGATGGGCTCTTCCTCTTCCCGTGGTGGAGTTGGCGGCGCTCCCTCGTCAACATCCATCATATCAACGTCCATGGCGTCTGGGTCAGCAGCAGGCGCAGGCTCAGGCGTCTCCGGTTTCCGACGCTGCTGGAAAACATGCTTAGTCTTTCTTCGCAAGATCTCTGAGCACAATGTATCCGGGTGCTTGGATAGGACATAGATGGCGCTGATAGCTTGCTCGGCAACACCATACCATTCTTTACTATCAGACTCCACTTCAATTATTGAAGCAAGCTTGGAGAGAACTGCGTGATCGTTGGGGAGTTTTGAAAATTTGGAACCTGACTCCTGGGATTGGCGCCCCGTTGGACTGATTCGGCGCAAGGCGATACACGTATATTTAGCAAGCTGAAGGTCCCTTCGTCCGAGTCCTCCTAACCCGATTCGAAGCATCGTCTCCAGCTCACCAACAACTATATCAGGGCTTGCTGTAGCCAGCATACCAAGCACAATTATTGCACCGCGACGTTGGCTCTTTGAAATCTCCTTTTTCTGTACACCGTACACTTGCCAAAGCTTTGAAATCACAGTTTCGGAAACATGACCCGCTTTCATCATGGTGCTTAGAAGCTGTTCCAACGATGTAAGCTCAGCTGGAGTCGCTCCAAATGTCAAACTAATCATATTCCTTGCGATGTAATTTGCCGCATCGTTTGCGCTGAAAGAGTCTGGTGCTTCGAAGAACAACGTCTTGTAGCAATCGATTAGGTGGGACTGAACACCCTTTCCTTCATCGCTGTTGCCCTTTGTCCAAATCAGCCGGAGCATGCGTCGAATGCCTAACTTATTTTGCTCAATCTTGTATGCGTCGCCGATTTTGAAGTAGTCCATCGCCTCAATTACTTCACTCTTATTCTTTGAACCAAGTAGTTGACAAATGGTCGTCGTTGCTCCGTGCAAGACTTCGATGAACTTCAATGCTTCGACGTAGTATCTTCTTGTGAGCGTCAGTTTGCCAATTGCTTCGGACGTCGCTGCTTCCTCTTGCGCTTTCTGGACTGCCGCAATTTTCTGGCTATCAGTCATAGGCTTTTGAGGGGAGTCGTTCTCCATTTGGGTCGCTTCATCAAGCAATGCTTCGTCAACGGTCGCGGCAGTCTTGTCCACCAGCCCAGGGGTTTCAGGGGGAGGCTTTAAAGCATTCAATTGCGCATCAACAGCATCCAAACGGGAATTCCAATCTTGATAATTGAGCTCCCCACCATGCATGACGCTGAATGGATGAGTTTTGATCAACGCTCCAAGGAGTTTGATTGCATTTCTGCGGACGTTGCTGCTCTTGTCTTCAAGACTTCGAGCGGCCAACTCAGCCGCACGTTGCCTGCGTTTTGGGAACTTCTGCTCAAGATCGCACAGCTTGATATAAACTTGGATGGTTCTGCATCTGGAGTAGGGGTTGATGTCGAGAAAGCGCTCTTCGAGCACGTCGAAGAAGGCGTTCAACTGTGATTTGTGGTTCTCTCCACGCTCCTCCTGCTTACTTAAATCCGCGACCATGTTCCCGCATACTTCAATAACAGCACATCGTAGGGTATAAGATTCGCTGTCAAGCTGCTTTGCAATCATGGTCATCTGTTTGATAACCACCCTTGGTGCTAGCTCAGAGAACTTGACCATGAATGTAGAAACCGACTTCGGCCCTTTCGTATCATTGCTGTTGAATTCCTTGTTGCTAAGCTCCCTAAGGACCTCATCTGCCAACTGGGGATAGTCGTACTGCTCCGCGAGGATATGTAGGAATTCTGCCATAGGCTCCGATAGATGCTCAAAATATGTTAAATTCTGCACAATGGAGATCTGGGCAGCATATGCATGGCCGTGATGCTTCACCGCGATGCAAAGAACCTTGAAAACGTGCATGCGGATTGCTGTGCTTTTGACACGTTGCTCGCTCTCTAGAACCAAATATGCCGGCCTTGTAAGTAAGCCGATAAATGTGTCTCGTTCAGATGTAGTGAGGAAAATCTTTGAGAGCTTGAGCTTCAGCACCTTGCACATGACTTCGAGAGCAACCTGTAGTTGCGCCGACGAGTCCCAGTTCGTGTCTTTTGCTGAAGCCTTCGGCTTGGCCGCCTTGCCTCTGCCTCTTGCTGCTGGTGTTGTTATAGGCTTCTCCGCCGCCTTCGTTTCGACAGCTGCCAGCGTCCATTGCAATAGAAACCCGAAGATTTCCAGAAGTTGCTTGTGGTGTGCGACAATGTCCTGTTCGTCCGACTCGAGGTCATTGCTGATAATATCTGCTTCGGCCGACAACCCCGAGACGACAAGGTCTAGGACTTTGCCTAAGACATGTGGCGGGAGTATGGACGTTGATCTAGAAAGTAGGAAAAGCTTAGGACTTGGACTTTTGGAGGAGATGTGGGGGTCTGAATCAGTAATGGAAGTTGGGGCACACTTTAAAAGGAACTGCAAGGAGTCGAACGAAGAGCTCCTGGTGATAGCATCTGGGTTCTCTGCCACTGAGTCCACGATGGGATTTAAGATACTGTTTATCAACGAGTTCGTAAAGGCTTCGGGGTCGTTTTCGCAGTCGGCGAGGTTCGAGTCGGCTTCTGGAGTGGGTATGTTCGTGGGGTCGCTCATGTAATGCTTGAGCGCATCATTGATGTCGAAGTCGATATTGTCCATGGTTGCGAATAATTGCAAGTGCGCGGCAAATATGCCTTACAGCCAAACGCTCGTCAGCTTCAAACAAAGCAGCTATCGTTTGTCGTTGCGGGCTTGTTGTGACGGTTGAGATTGTTTATGATAATCACCGTGGACAATGGGTGGTCGTGATTGTTGATTTTCGTTCCTAATCGAGTCTAGTTGGTTATTGATAAGAGCGCGTTCTCCGTCGCGAACCGCCCTCAATACGACTCGAAGATTCGAATTTCGGCAATTGTTAGGGCAAATTTATACTCTTGGGGCTCCTAGTATAGGACCAGGGTAATTGCAATAAACAATACTGGTTTCTGAGCAATTGGGCTTGTCAAACCGCAATGAGTGTGCTGGAAGACTATGCACGACCTGCCCGATTTGGCATAAACGACGGAGAACCAGAGATTTGTGACTCCGCAGACGAGGAAACTCATGACCAAATGATGGATGACGAAGAGATGGGATGGGCGCAGCAGGCCGAGGCCGAAATGGAAACTGATGCGTACTCCGAGTGGTCCGAGGAGAGTGAGGAGGAAGTCGACCCCGCAGTCCAAGAGGACATGGACAAATTTGTGGCAACATTCAAGGGCATTAAAGATCGATTCAGGCTCATAAATCGAATTGGAGAAGGTTTGTTCTCTTATTTCTTGATTGGTTGTCGGATTGAGCTCTAACGATATGCAGGGACCTTTTCTACCGTTTACAAGGCAGAGGATCTGAATTATGACATGTTTGAAAACAGCTGGGATTTGGAACAGAAGGAGATCGAGAAGGGCGCCAAATGGGCTGCGCCAGGCTTAAAAGGGGGCTCTGTTGAACCCACCCGTCGAAAGCCCAAGTTTGTTGCTATTAAGCAAATCTATGTTACCAGCAGTCCGTCTCGTATCCTCAACGAGCTGGACCTCCTGAACGATCTCCGCGGTTGCCTCTCCGTATGTCCGCTCATATCAGCTTACCGCCACACCGACCAAGTAGTGGCCGTCCTTCCCTACTTCAAGCACTCCGACTTCCGAGAGTATTTCCGCAAGATGACCATCCCAGATATGCGTATCTACTTCCGCTCCCTCTTCGTTGCCCTCGCCGCAGTTCACAAGCAGGGCATTCTCCACCGTGACATCAAACCCACAAACTTCCTTTACGAGCCTTCAAGGAGGCATGGCGTGCTCGTCGATTTTGGTCTTGCTGAGCGCGAGGGCACGGATAGCAAGCCCTGTCTATGCCAACAGCATTCCGTTGATCGCAGGCGGCATATCAATATCAGCGCTGCGGCGTCCAATGGGCCCGCAGCTGGCTATCCTAAACAAGACACTCGCCCCTCACGTCGTGCGAACCGCGCCGGAACCCGTGGTTTCCGTGCGCCAGAGGTTCTCTTTAAATGCACCGCACAAACAACCAAAATCGACATCTGGTCTGTGGGTGTCATCCTCCTCACAATCCTGTCACGACGCTTCCCTTTTTTCAACTCGGCAGACGATGTTGAGGCCATGATTGAGATCGCAACAATCTTCGGCTCAAAGCGCATGAAGCAAGGGGCACTCCTGCACGGAACTGTCTTCGAGACCAACATCCCAACAGTCGGGCAGCAGGGGTTCAGCCTCGAGAAGATCATTCTGTGGAGCACGTGCAGGACTGAAAACGATGCTAATGGGAAAGATATGTCGCTGAGCGATGAGGAGAAGCTAGCGATACGATTCTTGGAACGCTGCTTTGATTTGGATCCAAACAAGCGGATAAGTGCGGCGGAAGCACTGGAGCATCCCTTTTTGAGGGAGCAAGTTCCAGCTTCGGAGGACGAAGAGGATGAGATTAATATGATATGATTAGCAACGAATGTTTTCGGGGAGTTGGGGATGGTATTTAAGGGGCATTGCATGGGATTGCATAGGGATTGGCTTGATCATGGTTCATTCCAGGCGTTTAAGACGTAGCTAACCAGCTAGAGATACCACCATTATAGAAGTACTGTAACAAAATAAATCACATACAAAAGGAAGTTTTGAGATTAATATGTGACGATGAAGGATCTTCGAGCCAAAAATTTCACAGAGTTCTCACAGCGCCAAACACAATTGCAGTCACATAAGGGTAAAAATTGTTCGTGATGTGTTTTGATATCATTGATCGAACTCCGATAGCCGTAGCCATGCCAATCCTTTCATGCCATGATATACCGACTAGAATAACAACCCTGTATCATAAACCCATTTATGCAACCAACTCAACGACACCACCGGCCTCGGTGATCTTCTTCTCGGCGAGCTTGGAGACCCATCTGGCGCGGACGACAATTGGGATGTTTGGCAGGCGACCCTTTCCGAGGACCTTGGAGTATCCGAGGGGGAGGAGGTCGATGACTGGGACGGTGTCGGTGTTCTTGGACTGGAGGTACTCCTCACGCTTCTCAGCGGGGACGAGCGACCAGAGCTGCGAGTCTATTAGCCACCATTCTCAACCACCACGGCACGGCTTGAAGGCCTTTTGTCGCGGGGCAAAATATCAGAGGGAGTATGCATACCTTGTCGAGGTTGACGACAGGCTTCCAGAAGTGGTTTTGTTGCTTGTGGAAGTAACGCATACCAACCTTTCCGAAGTAACCAGGATGGTACTTGTCCATGTTGGTACGGTGGTGGTGCTGACCACCAGCGAGACCACGACCACCTGGATGCTTGCGGTGCTTTCCTACACGTCCCTTACCGGCGGAGACATGACCGCGGCTATGAAAATGTCAGTACAGTGTACGACAAAATTCTAACGAGGCTAAAGCTTCGCCCCGGCGCTCACCCTCACGCTTTCGCGGAGGGGCGCATCATCACTCAATCTGCATTGATGCCGATGATAAAGATTCGGTAGAGATCTGGTTCAGACGTACTGTTTGCGGGTCTTCGAAAGATGGGTAGGCATTGTCGAGGGTGTCGAGTGCCGTGAATTTGTCGATGACCTTCAAATCTCAGTACACAATCTTCAATTTGCTTGACTGAACAATTGCTAGCGCGTTCGCTTATCGGTCAGGGCTGGAAACCCTACCACGGATAGGAGCGATAGTGAGTGACGACGATATGCCCCAATATAGCAATTTGACAATAATTGTAAGGCGCTATTGAAGTAGCAATTGAAATATATCCTATTAAAACTGAGCATACGAAAGCTATGTAAAATAATTTGCAAATTCCGTCTAAGATCACCTAATCCACATTTGGGGACATAATCACGGCCACGTGATCTACCCCCTTTGAGGTCCAGCAACGAAACCTATTGTCAATGGAAGCTCTGAAACGATAGATTATTATAATTTTATACGGAGAATGAATACATTTCCCTAAGAGGTAACTTTCTTACTCCTAAAGAAAGTCCCAAGCCCACCCATCAACTCCCCAAACCCCTTCCCCTCACACCCCTCCACCAGCCCATCTCGAATCCATCCCGGCAACTTCTTTCTAATTCCCTCCTTTCCAAACCTCCCATCCACCATGATAATAGACGCAAAATCATTCTTATGCCTAATCGCCCGGCCCACACTCTGATTGACAGCCCTCATACAGGCGTTCTCATAGAACTCCCTCGCTTCCGCCTTCCCAGCTGCTTGTCGACTAGAGGCGGTGCCTTCACCAGCAGCTTCTAAACGCTCGATAGTCGCTGTCTCAATATATGATATCTTCGCTTTCCATTCCCCGCTCATTATGTTAGGAAACGGTAATCCCACAATAACAACACACCGACCAAGACGATCACTGAAATTAATCCCCTCACTCATCTTCCCTCCCACAACACTAAGCAGCAACCCCCCCTGATTCCCATCAATAGCCTTAGCATACTCCGTCAACACATCTTCCGCCCCGACCTTAGCATCCTTAGACTCCCTAAACAGCGCCTTCCTCTTCCCTAACCTCTCCCAGATACTCGGCCTACCGGGCTCAAGAACTACCTCCCACCTCTTAATGACGGTGTCTAGATACGAGTAGCTGGGGAAGAACACGACGATGCCGTCAGGGACGATGGTGCAGATATTTAATACCGCGCGACCAAGCTCATCTATCATCTCCTCCCCCTCGCGGCCCGCGCGTTTGCTGAAGGTGAACTCGAATGGTTTCCCCGTAGGACCCTTGGATAGAGTCCAGGCGAGGAGGTTGTCTTTGGGGATGACGTGGCCGCAGCTGAGGGTTGTAATGCGCTCTGCTGGTAGATAGGAGAGGAGGTGGGATGTGTAGTCTGCCATGGGTGACATGGTTCCGCCGGCGAGGATCACGGCTCGGGCTTCGGAGACGATCTCTTGGAAGTGGTGTGTTGGGTCGAGGAGCATGTATTTGAGGACGATGTCGGAGGTGTCTGGGTCTTTGGCGTAGAAGAGTCTTCCCTCTTTAGATGGGTTCGTGAGCGCTACCAGTAGGGACTGGATATGTTGCAGAGTTGGTGTGGCTGCTTCAGATGTTGCCTCTGGCTTCCTAGCTTTCGCACCTGGGATGCTAGTATCCGCAGCGCCCTCCGCAAAGATAATATACCCCTCCACCTTCCTCGCAAGCTTAGAGTCCTGCAAATACCTCATCAGCTTATAGAGATTAATCTGATCCACCCCCTTCCCCGCCAACAGCTCCCCCGGCTCCACCCCCATCTCCCCCCTCTCCCCAGCCTTCCCCTCCAAAAACAGCGCCAACGAATCAATCAACCTCACAACCTGCGCCACATACACCCTATTCTTGCCCTTGAGTTTATTCCTAAACCGCTGCAGGTACTGCCCGATCTGCGCCCTCGACCGCTTCAGCTGGCTCAGCGAGACTGTGATCCCGTAGATCCCGGCGATGGCATCCATGAGGTTGTGCGCCTCGTCTACGATCACGACGTGGCCTTTGACGCTCACTCCTAGCGCTTCGCGCGCGCTTTTTTGGAGGAGTAAGGGATAGGGTAGTGTCACGATCTCGGCAGGCTTGATGGCGGATCGTGAGGCGTAGTAGGGACATATTTTCAGCTCCTTGCCCAGGTCGCCTAGTTCCTCGATATCTCGTATTGTTGCGAGTGCGTGGTCGCGAAAGTCGTTAACGAGGGGTTGGTTCTGTTGGTTGGGGAGAAAGCAGCATTTCTTATCTGCTGCTGTGCCAGACTGCTGTAATTCCATACACCGCTCGTTGATCGCCGTCGCGGATCGAAGTTTGTTGACTGACGGGTTGATGCAGAGGTTTTTCCGGGACCCCAACGTCAGATGTTTAAACTCCTCTTCCAGTAATGGCTTGACGGGCGCAGGTTCAGGCTGAAGAGCAGGCGGGATCTTGACCCGGCGTAGCTCGTTGATGAACTGCGTGAGCTGGGAGTGTGTGCGCGAGCAGTAAAAGATCTTAATCTCCTCCTCGACTTCCTCCTCCTCCTCTTCCTTCGCCTTCCCATACCCCACCCCCAGTTTATCCATCAGCGCCAGCGTCTCCGCCGAAAGCCCACTCCCCGCACTTCCCGACTTCGAAGCACCGTCCGCCTCCCTGTCACTCTCATACTCCTCAAGCGCAAACTGCTCCTCATCACCCAACTTCTCCATCCCCCCTCCCCCCTCCTCAACCCTCCTCCTCTTCCCCCCCCCACTCTCCGCCATCATCCTCTTCCTCGTCACCTCCTCTCTCCTCCTCGCCCCCTCAAGCCTCCTCTCCATCTCCTCCCTCACCCTCACCAACTCCCTCCTCCTCCTCGCCCTAGCAGCCTCAACAACCCACTCCGGCTCATCCTCCTCCCCCCCCTCCATCTTCATCCCCTCCTCAAAGCACTGGCGCTTATACTCCCTCAGCCACGTCAGCGAGGCACAGATGAGGGATAGGGATTTCCCCGTCCCCGTGGGCGATTCGAGGATCCCGACGCTGGAGTCGCCGCGCTCGAGGACGGAGTAGACGGTTTGCATGAACTCTTCTTGGATGGAGTAGGGCGTGTAGGGGTGGTGGAAGTCTACCGACGGCATGGCCGGGGTATCCGCCTCCGTCATGGTGTGGTGGGATAGGGGCTCTTGTTTCGCCATCTTTTCGGTCTTCAACACACGTGACTGGGTTGAGGACGTGATGTTTTTCGTCAGGACTGTTTAGGTCTATCCCCTGCGATTAAAGACGCGTTAGAGAATAGCTTGCACATGGCTGCGGTGATGGTTCATCGGAGGCGGTATTTGGAGTGTCGTGGGGGTTCACGTTTAGGTTCGCAGCTGTAGTCGAAAATGGGACGCGAGGGTCTTTGCTCAAAAGCGATATTTTTGACATATGCGACACGAAAGGTCACCACACACCGAGCCACAGCAGTTTTCCAATTTTAAATCCGTACAATACGGCGCTTATGAGGTAAAATATATAACCTGGGAATCTTCAACTTTTTATATGGAGTCTCTACTGTAGTACAATTTGTCACGACAGGTTGCCCCCAACTTGGATGAAGATATATGTCATGACCATTTGTCCCTGTCCGCATAATCGGATATATATATTGCCAGCCTCGACCAACCATTTCAACCCTATATAAATATAATACATTAAATAAAAAAAAGCCAGGCCAGATGAAACACCCTAAATCGCCAAAAAAAAATACCAGTACCAGATCATCCCCAACACGTCGCTTGATGCATCCACAGACATAGATGATGTTAGTTATAGTTCATGCTTTGTACTCCTTTTCAACCCCTCCCCCCATTTTAATAATGCCACTGCCGCCCCATCACCTCGTCACTCCAAACATGCCTGCCATCCCGCCCCCGCTCGTCGTCCCATTGCGCCCGCCATTCGCCGCCGCATGTGGGCTCTTGGCACTGGCGCCAATGGGGTAGTTCCACCCACCGCCACTACTCCTCTTGCTGCTCTCCCGCTCCTTATCTTCCTCCTCCTCCATGCTGAACACGAAGTCGCCCTGCTCCTCATCGATGGGCATGTTGACTCTGCCAGCCGCCAAACTCGTGCCGATGCTCGCGCCGCTGGCGGCACGCTCAGGTCGCGTGGGTGCCCCTATCGGGTTGCTGGTCACACGCTGGACTGCGGGGAGGAGGCTGGGCTCGGTGCCGGCGGACTCGGCGCGTCCGAGACGCGTGCGTTGGAGTTGCTGGGATATTATGGACATGGAGGATTGGCGGGGTGGGGATGCCACGTATGGCGAGGCGTCGCCGGAGGCGGCAGCTGAGCGGCTAACGGCGGGTATGGAGGCGGATGTTAAAGATGAATTGCGGAGTGGTGAGCCAACATGTCCGAAGGCTGAGGTTCGGGAAACTCTTTCTTCCTCTTCGCGCTGTTGGCGCTGGAATAGTGGGCCCCAACGTGAAGGGCTCGCGTTTGATGGGGAACCGAACTTGCTTGATGCGTCTGGTGTCCCATTGCCACTGTAGATAGGCCTGCTCTCTTCTTCGGCGTTCCTGGACCCTCTCCGCGCCTTCTCCTGTGGAGTCAGAAGCTCCTTAAGGTTGTCTGGTAAATAATCTTCCTCGAAAGTAAAATCGTTATCCCAGTCCTTGTCGATTGCCAACCCCGCCTTTGGCAGACTAGATGACATGATCTTCTGTCTGGCAAATCGCTGGGAGTGCATGAGGCGCTTCCCAAAGTATTCGTCATTGGGAGCTGGAGGGGAAGCAGCTCCATTGAAGCTATCGCGCGTGTCGTCGCCGAATGCGGAGCTGTACAGGTTTTTGAGGGCCTCAGATGTCCTTCCATCCTTTGCGAATCCTAGCGACGGTGGTGGTGACTCAAGACCAAACTTTGATGGGACAGACGCTGCCACGGGCCCATGCCTCGCGATCCACGAGACCCCATTGCTATCAAAAGATGCAGGTAGCGGGGCATCCAGGACGCTCAGTCCCTTTGCCGGGACAGGCGACAGCCCAAGTCCGAATCGGCTCTGCAAGTCATCATCTCGGGGCGAGCCGTACGCGGAACCGGGATGCGACGCATAACTCGTGTCAATCGTCGGCACGCCAATATCCATGCCACCGCGCGGGAAGCCCTCGTCTTGGTTCGCGAAGGGAGAGTAAGGCGCGCCAAACGGAGGTTGCGCTCCCATATTTGCGCGGTATAAAGAGTTGGTGAGAGCCGAGCTCTGGCTGTGATACTGGTCCGGATGCACACGTCCGCCCAGATTTAATCCGCCAATTCCAATAGGCCCTCCCTTGTGGTAGTTTACTCGTTGTCCGTTCGGTAATACATGGATGTTGGCACATTTCGGCCCAAACTTACAATTGCCCTAGAATACGTCAGAAAACGAGTCGCCATAGATATACTCTCGTTACTAACCTTTGCAAAGTACTTGCACACGTTATCGGTAGTGCTCGAGAGGTCGTGACTGAATGGACACGCCTTCCCCGCCTGGCACGCGCCTTGGCGGAAGAACTTGCAAGGCACATGCGACGTGTCTGGAGAACCTCATTAGCACACTACGCCGCTTTCCCCTCAAGGTCCAAGAAACCTACTCTGTTTCCCCGGCGGGCTCCGCGGCCCTTCAAACCTGGCTCCCGGTGCCATAGCCCCAGCTGCCTGCGACTGACCGCTCCCGTTCGGCTGCTGACCCAGTCCATTCGGGATGTTGAGACTCCCAGAGCTCATGTGTCGGTATGGAGGGATCTCGGCCGGAGGGCCACCGCTCACGCTGCCATTCCGGGCGTGCGGTGCGGCAGCGCCGTTGCTTAGCATCGTGAGGTTCTGCGGGTATTTTGCGTCGGAATTGGTGGGGTCGTCGCACGGACGAGACTGAGTCTCGTGAGCTCCGATTGCGAAGGGCTTTTGTTTGGTAAAGAGGACAGAGTGGAGTTTTGTCGGGACTGTCGCGGGAAGAAAATCGAGTCGCGGATTTGGGGGCCCGACTCGATAAGTGTTTGGGGGCGTCTGGGAGGGTTTGTGGAGGGTTGTGCGTCGTACAGTCCGTTACCAAAGGTGACTTTGGATGGATGAAGTGAGGTTCGGCTGGGATTAGTGCACGGAACTTCACTTGCTGCTGTGCTGTCTGTGATTTGGCAATAAATATCTGACCGCTTTGGTTCCGGGCCGTTAGCTTATGGTGGAACGGGAGGCTGGTCCCTGGTTATTGCGGTTGTTTTGGTCGGTTCCAGTTGCTCTGGTCCAGTTGTAATGAAGGGTTCAAAGGATAACGGTATGAGTATGAGTATGGGTATGGGTGTGAGTATGACCGTAAGATAGACGTTGACGTCCCTGTGTGATCCCGTTGAGACAGCGAGGGCAGCAGCACATATACCTGCAGATAGCTATCTGCAGCTTCCTGTACTGTAACAACTGCAGTACTCGAGTCGTGTATATCAACAAAATATAAAGACCGAGGTATATATGTCGCCTTCACATGACATATAATACAGAGAAACAAGGAACCCACGACGCAATGGGTAATCTATGATATATAATATATTCAAGTAGTGAAGTAGTGAAGTAATGAAGGGAAGGTGCAATAAGAAAGGAAGATTGCAGCAAGGGCGGGCATTCTCGAATGGAGGGGTTGCATATAAGCGATTCAAGCGATATACCGCCGATATACCGTGGTAGGTGGTGGTTGGAATCCCCCGACTTCCCGTTTGTCCATGCATGCATGCTCCATGCTCCATACTCACCAGCCACGCTGATTATGGCTTTTTGCATGGCCATAACAGCTATCATCGCCAAAATCTATCTAACTCTATCCCACCGTTGCAAAAGGGTGGGCATATCCCTACCGCCAAATCGTCATGGATAGCTTTCTCCGCATGATGGCCGAGTCAAGGGCATACAAGGGCACACGTCGACTCTCACCCTGCTCTCACTATCACTCTCACTACTCTACTCTACGTATCTTGCATCTTACATATATGTCGTGCGCGTGCCAGGGTGTACCATACACCTGTCGTGGGGGTTACTACATACATATACACCCCCAAGGTTACGACACTCACAGCGCGTCCTACCTGACTCGAAAATCTCGCCGGGATCAAAGTATCAAAAGTCCGTGAGTCCGTGGAGCTGCGATCGTTCTTTCCCTTTCAGTATACTCTTGGTAATAGCAGCCATTAGCCGGCCATATCATAACCCCATACCTTGGCATCGCATCTCGCCTCTGTTGTCTCAACACGGCCTGGGCAGCTTCACGACCTATGTCTCCATCTCGTTAGCACCTCGACAACCTCAACCGGGCGTTTGAAACGTGATAGGCCGTGGCGGAGGCACTGCATATGCAGCCACCCACGCATCATGGCCACCAAGCGCTGATGGATGTAGAAAAGTCTGGGACAGAAAAAATCCGCGGTTCCTCAACATCCCAATGCCGTGAACCATCACCCGGCGACTCCGCGTCCCCCTCCCTCCCCAAAGCTGACAGTCCATATGACGAGCTGGTAGGGACGGTCGGTCGGGGAATATCCAGATCGCGACAGCCGGTTGGGATGAAACCATTCGGGTCATCCGCCGACCTGTCCCCTGGACGCCCAATCAGGGCCTTAAACTCGTGCCACCCTACCAGCCGCAGACTGCCGTGCGCATCCCCTCCCTTTCGTCCTGTTTGGTCGGTGAGGGGGCGGTTTGGTGACATCGTATTCGTCCTGTGAACATGAACACCATCTCTGCAGAGGATCCTGAGACAGATGCTCTCACATGCAAGTCACATGTCCCAATGATCTGCTCGAGTTGAGAATTGATACAATCAAAATCATGTCGATAGAATCTGTCTCTGTGCCTCCATTTATAAGCTGCTCGAATGTTGAAAAGCCATAATATTAGTATGGCACTGTACGTCCATCAGATCTCCAAGTGATTGGGCACCCCTCATTATAATCATAGTTCCTGCAAACCGCGTCTGCATGCACCGTGCTTGCCCAGTCATCTGTGCAGCCCAAGTACTCAACGCGCATCCCCGTTTCTTGTGATAAAACATTTGTTTCACCACGACCTGACACTCTCTCCAAGCAAGGCAACCAGCAACCTCCCCATCGTCCCCTCCCCCAAAATCCGCAGCCTCCTTCGTATCCCTACTTCCCCCCTCCCCCGCCTTTCCCCCATCCCAGCCAATCGCTACCAGCCACCAACGCCCAGCCTCGTCGCGATACTGCAAGATTGATAAACTCCATGCCAGATGAGCGAGCGTGGCGCAAAACTAAGCAAGCCCCCAAAAAAGTCCCCACGAAGCAAATACCGCCCTTTCTCTTTCCCCGCCAAATAGTGCTATTCGTAGAATATCGATCGATAGTCTCTCGCAAGCGCGAGATAAATCTGTCAGCCGTGGCGGTGATCATGCGTCTCCGTCGATGCCGAGCATGTCCTAGAATATCACACACTCATCATCAGTATTCGTAATCGAGCCACAACATCGAACGCGTCGATTCCCATCAGCCACAACCTCTCCAAAAGCTGTCGCGTCGTCCCGTACCCCAAGTATCAGAGAAAACAAGGAACGGAGACTACGTACCCAAAGCGCCTCCCTCCCAATAACCCCCGAATCCAACAACATCGCCTCCAACTCCCCAAACGCCCTCTTCCTCTTATCCCTCGCCCTCTTCCACCTCCTCCACTCCCCCTCCACCCTCTCCCTCTCCTCCACGTTAACAGGCTTGCTCCCCCCCTCTCTCAGCACGCGGAGACGCGCTTCTTTATCCCTTTTCTCGCTTTCGAGCGCTGCGACGGCGTCGCGGAGGGCGTCGGTGGTGGGGGCGGAGCGGAGGGTGGTGAGGGAGGTGGAGGCGGATTTGAGGTCGGTTTTGAGAGTTGGGATGGCGTCGCGGAGAGAGGCGATGAGGGAGTCGGTCGCTGCGAGCTCCTCGGGCGTGCTGGTGGCGTTGGGATCCTACCCCTCTATTAGCTTCTCCCCTAGACCCCCGATCCCCTTATTCCCCCTTGTTCAAACCCCAGGTCCCCTACTACCCCTCTCCCCACCCTAGACCACACAAACTAGAGAATAAATATACATACCTGTAGCCCCCAAAACACCCACTGCTTCCCGCTTGCCTTCCCTGCTATCTCGCCGCGCTCGAACATCTCCTTGAGCAGCTTGTCGGTGCGGGCTTTGGTGACGGCGTTGTGCAGGTTGCTGCTTATTTCGGTGGCGGAGTAGGGACGGTTCTGGGTAGTGAGGTAGGTGAGGAGGATGGTGCAGGCTTGGGCGTCGGAGGTGGTGGGTTTGGTGGAGGTGGAGGTGGAGGGGGCTTTGCGGGGTGGCATGGTGGTGGGGTTGGGGATGGAGGGTTGAATGGGTTGAGATTGGTAAGTGGGATAGGATGGAATCAATATTGAGATATGATAGAAGTAAGTTGTAGAGATAAAAGGTTTACATAGATGGAAAGGTGAGTTGAGTTTGGGATGGACAAATCTGGTAGACAAAGTGCATATAACTTCATCCCACAGGCGAGGCGAGACGAGGCGAAACCTACGCGGCAGTACTATATTCACTCCCCCATACCGTAATAAAAAAAACTATGTAAGAAGCCCCTCTCAATGGAAGGAGGTAGGTAGGTATCAATGCCCAAAATAAACAAAAACAAACAAGAAGGCCAAAAAATCATTAAAATACTTTATACAGAATAAACCTCTGAACAAAATGTCTCCGTCAATGCATATATCCGTCTATGTCCCAGATAAACAACGTCTTCAAATGGACCGTTGTTTCGTAATTCGTCATTCGTCCTTTTTTTATGGTCCTTCACATAACCAACTATGTAGATGTTAGAATAACAGTCTCTAAATAACGAGTGAAGATGGAGTGAAAACTTACGCATTCGCTATCCTTAGAAGCAGCTGGCACACCCATCTCCTCAAAAGTCTGCGGTCCCTTCTTTGGTGGCGGTGCCTGTGGCTTCGAGACCGGTGGCGTCGGAGCAGGTGATATCGTCACAGCCGGGCCAGTAGCACCAGGCGGGATCGAGGAGTATCTCGCTGGGTACGCACCCGACGCATCATTCGGTCTGCCAGCCGACGACACAGGTCTATCTGCGCTCTGGCCTCCAGGATGCGGCTTTAACGGTGCCTGGGCAGAGTAAGTTCTCGACTGCCTATCATCAGCTGGATTTGGCCTGTTCTGCGAGTAGTCATTCCTAGGCTGCAGGTGCTGAGGCGGTTGTCCATGCAGCTGCGGCAATTGTGGCTGAGGCTTGTTTGATGGCGGCCCTTGCTTCTGGAGTTTGCCCTTTCCATCACCCCCTTGTGGCTGGCTATAAGGGAGTCTGTATTGGGATTCCCAGTCGTTAGATGTAGGCCCTTCGCGTCTCTGCTGGTGCGGAACAATCGGCTGCCCTCTGCCTCCCTGTCCTGGTTGTGGTCGCTGCTGCTGCGATGACGAGTCTCCCACGGCGCTCATTGGACGGCGACCTGCCTCCTGGCCGGGTCCAAATGAATGGTTGGGGTGCAGAGGCTTGATGCCAAACGCTGAGTTGGGTCGATCTGATGGCGGTCCTGAAATTGGTCTGAGATTGGGGTTTGCCTGTATCGGGTGGTGCGCTACGTCATTCTCGGGGTATGGTGCTGAGCCTGGCTGTCCGCCTATGCTACCTCCTGAGCTTGTCCTGTAATGGCTATGTAGGGGCGAGCTAGGCATGGAGCCTGTATGCTTTATATCACCAGGCACGGGGGTTATCACACGGAATGGTGGTTGCTGTTGCTGGGAGTGTCGGGCATCTGATACGGGCGTTATCACGCGGAATGGTGGCTGCTGTGGCTGGGTAGAGCTGCTTCTGGGCGGATAGACGCTGGTTGGGCGTGAAGAGTCGTCTCTCTCCTCGCTCATCACTGGAAGCGTAGGGACTTGTTGAGCCGCCACTTTCTGTGCGAGATGGTCAGGCCTCTTGCCCTTGCGAGAGCCGTACTGCGATCGGATGCGTGTGATAGCCGTCTGCTCGTGGTCTTTCCTGGATAGGGTCCTGTGCAGACGAAGAGCGTCGATCCTAGCTACGGCATCCGTGTTGCCGTGGTCTGCGGCTTTCTGGTACCACTCTTGAGATCGGCCAAGATCCATCGGCACGTGTAGCCCAACCTCGTAGAAATAACCAAGAGCGAATTCAGCAGTAGGAAGCTCCTGCTGTGCTGCACGCTTCGCATACGTGAAGGCGATCTCTTCGTTCTTCTCAAAAACACCCGAGTAACCACAGAGGAACCACTTGCTGATAGCCATCTCGGCTTCCGGCTCCCCTTGGCTTGCTGCTAGGCGGTTGTAATGCAGCGAAAGAGTTGGGTTAAATTCGCAGCCCAAGAGGCAAAGCTCATAAGCCGAACCCATCTTCAACTGTGCCTTTGAAAACCCGAGCAACGCAGCTCGCTCAACATAGTGACGCGCTTGCTCCAAATCATACACCAAGACAAAGTCAGGGAGTGAGATGTTCGGCAGTTCCCTCGCGAGAAGCATTCCGTAAACATATGAACCTTGCGGCGCGTTCTCATCCGCTGTATCCGCAGCATATTTCACTTGCCTAACTCCAAGGTCGTAGTTCTGCGGCTGCCCATGCTGGCCAAGTAATGCCATCATGCCCATGCGGTAGCTTGAAGCCGAATCGTGCTGTGCCACTCCGTTTTGGTAGTGCTTGACGGCTCGATGCATATCCTTGCTGGTCTCGTACCGCGTGCCGATCCGATATTCCGCTCGTGCGTAGCCCCTCTCTGCTGCTCTTTTGTATCCTGCGAACGACTCCTTTGGATCTTCAGGAAAGCCGAATTTACCAAATTCGTACCAGCCCGCCCTCAAAAACTCGGCTTTTGGGTGGCCTTGCTCGGCAAGGAACTTGGTGATGTTCAGGGCGTCATCGCGTATCCGGCGCTCGACATTTGGAGTAGTCGGCCTGTTCGGCGCACCGACAGCGGCCCGGCGCCGGCTCTGGATTGCAATATCGGACCAGTGCAGTGCATCTTGTGCCCATCTCAACTGCCTCTCAGGGTCATTTGAGCCCACTACATTCTCTCGGCACTGTTCCAACTCCTCCTCCATTTGATCGTCGGTCAGCGGCACGTTCGGCCCTGGATTTTGCAAGCCCGGGAACGGAGAGGGTAACGGCATATCGCCGTCCCGGCGAATTGTTGGCGGGTGGTTGTTGTGGTAGTTCGGGGCGCCCGCCTGCTCATAACCCCCCGAGTATCCTTGCGGGGCGTTGGTTTGTTGATATGATATACCCCGGCTGGCACCGTACTGCTCATGAATCGGCGACACGTTCGACGGGTTGATCGCCTCCAGTTCGAGATGCGCGAGTCCCTCTTGCATATTGGAAGGCACCTCGGGCATTACCCTATAAAGACGGAAAGCTCAGTCAGTCAAAGTAAATATAGCAGTAAGCGCGATCCTTCGGAGGGCGGAAGGCGGGGCAAGAGGCTGTACTGCGTGCGAAACACGCAGCGAATCTACGAATCTCACAAGTTGCGACGTACCTCTGAGGAGCTGGCGATATCAACTCAGGCATGACAAAACCGTCATGTCCTCCTGGATAGAAAGTGGCGCCGAGCTGTGGTCGGTCTTCCTTCCTTGGAGTTGGAGTCGTCATCTTCGTCTATTGACTTATATTAAGTACCCGCAATAGAAAGGGTCTGTTCTTGGCGTATCCTTGCACAAGCCTCAACAAATGGGAGCTTCTGCATTTATCGGATCAAAACTGTCAAAAGTGAAGCCAGAAATTTCCAACGGGGAGGTCTTTAAAGAAATAAAAGAAGTTATTTTTTTTTGAAGCTCTGGCATCCGAGGTTTGTTTGTATAGACTTAAACAAGTGACAGTCGATACCAGCATAGGACTAGAAAGCCGGCGCAGCCTTGTTGGTTGTTTCCCAGCCGTCGCCCGCGCCCTTGCCAGACCTTGCCAGCCCCCTGTTGATCGTGGATGCACGATGAAGTGGAGGAGTTCAATGACGGGTCTCACAGGGGAGAGAAATTACAGAACTGCAATGATGTGTATAAATAGCATAAGTTTTTGGGGGTTGGGGGTTGTTTTTTGGTTCCAACTCCTACGAACCCCGCCACTATAGCCACTATAGCCACTACAAGGCACTACAGGGCACTACGATGAGCCAAGCCACGTTCCTGTCTAACCAAACCACAACCAGAACAAAAACCGTAATTGGTGTCTTGACTGGGCCTCAACAGTGGGCAAATTGAACAATATTGGACAATATTGGAATGTGAAGTGGAATGTGAAGCGGAATGTGAGATTAGCATGGGTTCACCAGTATTTCACCAGTACTCTAATGACCAAGTATAGTTTTTTTTATGAATCTTTGCATAAGACATATACTAACAAAAGATACAGGTGATACGCGTATAACCATCAACTCCGGACAATAATCCCTGAACTGACTCGGTCCGCGAGCATCTATAAACGGGACCATCTCCAGTTTTATTCGTAACCCTGACCACTTTCTTCCAGAATATATAAGAGCCGGTCCGGGGATTCAACATTACCCACGGACAAGGAAGGAGTGTTCCTGGCACAAGGAAGCTCACACTGCATGAAGGATCACCGCCCAGGTCTACGCACATGGTGAAGCCGCAATGTTTAATCTCCACTCTTTGCTATTTCAACATCATGAAATTGGCAGACGAGGCTGAGTCCACGCCAGTGGGTAGCGACAAGTGCGCGTTCGGATAACGCGGGGCAGTTGGGCAGGTTTTCTAAGGGGCGCTAGGATAAACAAATGAGAAAAGGGCGGCTATGAGAAAAAAAAACATTGTGGGATAATAATGATGGGACAACATCGTCGCCGCTTTCCTTAGACGCGCTTCAGTGTTTCTCCGATCATGGCTTTTCTTACACTGTGACAACATATGCCAAGAGCGCCTCACAAGCCATATTGGACGTCGCCAAGACGATGGACCAACGGCAAGGCTTTCCAGACAGCTGCTTGGTGGTAAAGCTTCGCATTTTAATGTCTGATGCCAACAGTAACTCTGTGGAGCTGAATTCCGCAGAGATTTTGTTTTTATATTCTGTACCCCTAGCCATTGTTTTGCCAAGAAGAATTCTAAAAGAGAGAGTGAGGGGTGAAAGGGGGTTGACGGAAATAACAGTGCTGCGGCCGAAAGTTGTAACATGGGGGCGACGGAACAAAGTAACGCCGGGCATCCCACTTCGTTGTCCCGCCATAATAGCAATAAATTTCCTCTCAGCCTCGTCTCGTCGAACCCCGGATTAGGAATTATATGCCCAAAGCGTTGCAGCATTTCTTTATCCCCCCAACCACCGTAAATCTCGAACCGGGCAACCAGTAGAAGGGAAGCAAGCGTCCGGCAGTACCTGTTACTTACTACGGCCTTTTTCACAGAATGGGAAACTACGACAGCGACTCCTCCGATGGAGGGGACCAAGATTATACCGAGACCAACGTGCTCTTGGGCTATGCCTCGAAAGAAGCCTCAGAATCAGATGATGTGAACAGCTACATTGGAGGACGACCGGTAAGAACCCCAGCCCAGCAGAAAAAACACATATGCTGTAGTTCCAAAATCGAATTTCTCTAACTTTTACCCCGCAGGCATGGCTCGACCCCGCCACCCCCCCATCCGCCGCTCTCGCGCGCTGCAAAATATGCAAAGACATGATGGTCCTCCTCCTCCAGCTGAACGGGGACCTACCAAAAGACTTCCCCGGCCACGAAAGGCGTCTCTACGTCCTGTCCTGCCGCCGAAAAACATGCAGAAGGAAGGAAGGCAGCATCCGTGTCCTGCGCAGTCTCCGCACCAGCGAAGCAGCGGCCAAAGAAGTCCAGAAAGAGGAGGTGAAGCCAACACCAAAACCTACACCGCAGGGTCAGGGGAAGGTAGTCTCAAACACCATGTTCGGCGACAGCCTCTTCGGCTCCAAGCCAACCGGTGGTGCCTTCGGCGGGAACCCCTTTTCCAGCGCCCCCGCCGGCACCGCAGCAGCAAACCCCTTCTCCACCGCCGCCCCCGCCTCCAACCCCTTTTCCACATCCGAACTCGCCGCAAAGCCACCCCAGAAGCCCGACACCCCCGCCACCGACCTCCCCCAAACCTTCGCCTCGGCGCTCTCCCTCAATGCCCCTGCGCCCTCTCCGCCTCCGCCCGCGGAGCCATGGCCAACCGATGCGGAGCTGCCGGCGGCGTACCCGCTTTTCTACCTCGCTGACGCGGATTATGAGACGCTGGATAAGGATGAGCCGGAGCCGGTGCAGAAGCATGAGATGCTGGAGATGGAGGTGGAGGGACCGTCTAGCGGCGGAGCGGGTGGGAAGGAGGATAAAGATGTGTATGAGAGTAGTATCGATACTACGTTCCAGAAGTTCGCGGATCGGTTGAGTCAGAACCCGGAACAGGTTATTCGGTATGAGTTCAAGGGGAGTCCGCTGCTGTATACCAAGAGTGATGCGGTGGGGAAACTGCTTGGGGGGGGGAGTGGAAACAATGCGAAGGTCACGGTGGGAGGGGGGAAGATGCCGAGGTGTGCGAATTGTGGTGCGGGGAGGTGCTTTGAGGTGCAGTTGACTCCTCATGCTATCACGGAGCTTGAGAGCGAGGAGGTGAGCTTGGAGGGGATGGAGTGGGGCACTGTGGTTGTGGGGGTTTGTGAGAGGGATTGTCAGGCACGGGGGGTGGGAGTTGGAGAGGTTGGGTATCTGGAGGAGTGGGCGGGTGTGCAGTGGGAGGAGGTGCCGGATAAGATGAAGGGGTAGAGAGGTGATCATTTTAGGAAACTCGACAGAGCCGCAGTGGATAGAATAATATATTCTTCCTTCTTCACACAGCCGCCCATATCTTCACCTAGCCGCACTTCCCCAGCTGCGACTAAACAGCATCCTCCTTCACCATGTTGAGGCTCCAACCCTCGAGGGCGTCAACCCCCGAGGGTTGGAGTCTCGGCGTGGTTACCGCCCTAACCACTCCACCATGCCCCCTTCACCCAGCTTCGCACAAAGAAGCTATTCACAAAAGAAACCCCTTCCTCCAAACATCTCAACCCAGAAATCTCAAACACAAACCAAATCCTCATAGACCATTCCTCAAAGCACAAAGCTAAATCTACAAACTCAATTCCTCAAAACCAACTCCTCAAAGCCAGCCCTCAAAGCCAATCAATCCTCAAGGCCAATCCTCAAAGCCAGCCAGCCAAACCACAAACCTAAACCCTCAAAGAACTCTCAAACCCAAACTCTCAAAGCAGCAAAAAAACAATCAATCAATCACCATGTCCTCCTCACCTTCCACCACCAGTGGTGTCCCCACCACACCCCCCACCCGCCGCCGCCGCAACAACACAGCACCGCAGCTACACCCACCCCACACCAACGGCATCATCAACATCCTCGCCGCATCCCCTCACTGGACCTATCAAGGTGGCGCAAATGCGGGGCCCGCCCCTGCCGCTGCATTCGAAGACGCGGGGCAGTTCGGGGGTCAATTCTCGGCAGCGGGGGTCCAAATCTCGGCAGGCCATCAATTCTCGGCAGGAGGTCAGTTCTCGGCGGCAAACGAAGCCACCACCCCCCCAACCCGCACCAACCCCTGCCCCCTCGCCAACCCCTCCCCTCCACCCACGCCCCCGCCGCTCATCCCAACAATCATCATCACCACCCCAGGCATGCACCTGCACCTCCCCTCCTCCCCCACGCTCACCCTCTCCCGCCGTCCGCCCCACCACGGCCTGCGGAAGAAAGAACTGCAGCACCGCATTCTGGAGCTGGAACAACGGGTTAAGGAGATGGAGGATGAGGCGACGGCGCAGGAGATGGTGGCGGAGGGGGTGTGGAGGGAGAATTGTAAGTTGAGGCGTAGGGTGGAGGAGTTGGAGGGGGAGGGGGAGAGGGGGGGGGTGTTGGTGGGGGGGTTGAGGGAGATGCTGGGGGGGTTGGAGGGGGAGGTGAGGGGGTTGAGGGGGGTGGTGGGGGGGTTGAGGGGGATGGTGGGGGGGTGGAAAACGAGGGCCGAGGTGGCGGAGGGGGTGTTGAGGGTGTTGATGGAGGGGGCGGGGGAGGGGGGGGAGGCGGGGGATGTGTTTGTGGATTGTGAGTAGGGGGGGGGGGGGCACGTGATGGTGTCGGTAGGCGGGCTTGGGGGTGAGCCTTAACTGTCAATTTTGCTGGAGACACTGTGTAGTGAGGAATGGATTATCAGAAACTGTGTACTGGTGTGGATCGTGAATAAGTGAGAGGCATGTGATAGTGATCCTGTCCCTGTAGAGGCTGTACTATTATGATAGGTGATTAGAAACTGTATACCAGCAACTTAAACATGACGCCTCAGATAACTCCCTTGGTATAAAGGACTTATGGGATGTGTATATGCATTCCAGGCAGTCTTGTCAGCTGACTTTGTGGTAGATACTATATAATAAATGATGGGTGATTAGAAACTATATATTAGAATATAAAAAAAATAGAGCTGAGGATCCTGGTTTTGATTTAGAAGACTTATGAGATATGTATATGTCAGTTGAGATTTAATACTTTTATAATCGTTTTCAGGCACCCTTGCTGCTGTTCTTTGTATCAGCACTATATTATTACATATATGTGATTAAAAACCATATATTAATATATAAAACCTAGCGCCCCAGATAACCTCTTTGATGCGGAAGACTCATGAGACACATACATGTATTCCAGGCACCTAGCCACAGCTTCTTTAATCAGGTGTGATGAATATGTGATATTAACAGCTTGGTAGTAATTCAAAGAGTAGTTTTCTATGCTACTGCTCGTCCCTGCACCAAACCCCCACAGTCCCTCATAGCCAAACAATACACCCCAGGAACCATCACGCCAGAAAAGGATGTCATGAATATCCCCCCTCCCCTCAGCACAATCAGAACCCACAAAGCCCATCCATCCCCCCCATCAACCACGCAAAATACACCCCTCCCCCCCCTCCACCCCCTCCCTCAACGCCTGCTCCCTCCGCCCCACCGCCCTCACAAGGACCTGCCACTCCTGTCTACTCACCCTACTAACGCTCAGCCTGCTCTGCTTCAACAACTGCAGATCTTTCAGTTCCGGGGCTGAAGATTGGAGGATTTTGAGCTCGGACAGGGTGAGAGGGATGGGGAATTTCTGGCGGAAGACGACGTGCACGACGCTCCATTTGGGGTTTGAGGGATCTTTATCCTTTGGGTCGTGGTAGGCGGCTTTGGGATCTTGTGCTGTGTCTGTGGGGAGGGGGGGGGGGTTAGCATCACCGTCTTGATGGGGGGTAGGCGGGGGAGGGGGTGTGAGATGGGAAGGGAAAAGGTGGGGACAAACAGTCGGGGGAGTGCTCCTGCACAATCTCCATTATACCAACGATAGCAGGTGTCTTACAGCTCGAATGGTAGAAGAACGCTAGATCCCCCTTCTTCATCGCGCGGAGGTTGTTGCGCGCGGCATAGTTGCGGATTCCTGTGTGAAGCGTCAGAATGGTGCCTTTTGAGACTTGGAAAGAAAAGGGGACGTACCATCCCATGGCTCAGGTTCAGTCTTTGCAGCCAAATCATCAATCGAGAACTTGACATCATGACCCTTTTCGAGACGGGACTCGGGCTCCGCTTTCATGAGCCAGTATTGGCGTTCTTGGGATACTGCTGCTTCATCGGCGGTTGGGGCGCCGGTGGCGTCTGTTTTGGGGGGTTGGGTGGCATTTGTTTGTGCGGTGGGTTGGGTGGCATTTTTCTATAGGTTGGTTAGATGGGGTCTGTGAGGGTGTGGTTTGTATGTTGTAGGGGGGGTTGTGTGTTGTTTGGAACTGTGCTGTGGTGATGGTGGTGGTGGTGGTGGGAAAGGGAAATATATAAATTCCCGTGACTTTTAAAATCGGGAAATTGATATATTTAAATCCCATAGCCATTAATTGAGCGCGTGAAAACCAAGCCCGATAAAATATAAGCAGACGATGAGATAAATAACACATACCTTTTCTTCCTTCTCGTCTTCAGCCTGCTCATCTTCAATGGGCAGTGGCTTCCCCTTTGCCATCGTAGCTTTCGTCGTCTTCGTCTTCTTGACAGGCTTCTCATCAACTGGTTCCTCCTTCGTCGTCTTCACCCTAGTCGACCTCCTCGTTACCCTCACATCCCCAATCTCACTCTCACCATTAATCATCTTCCTCTTCGCCATCGTCCCTCTTCAATTGTGTCCCGTATGTAGATGTCACGGTATTTATCTTGTTTGTCACTCCTGTCTACACACCTGGGTGATCTGAAAGAGGTGTGGATGAAGATGAGGATGCACGGCCTTACTATGGTGTTGGTGGTAGAACAGGGGTAAGGATGGTGGGGGGCCCACAACTTTAAAAATGGCTGGGGGACTGGACTACAACGCTACACACCATCGGTGGTTACGAATGGGGGAGTTTCATAATTCTTCATTGGGGTTTTATGTTATTTGTAGGGAAATAGGATGACGAGTCGTATATCTGTTATAAGGTGATTGATCGATATGTGTGTAAATAAAATAAAAATGTATGTATAGAGCCGTGGTTGTTGGTCGCTCTGTATGTTGGTGTGGTGTGGTGTGGTGTGGTGTGGTGTGTGTCCGTGAATCTGAGTACAGTACCTCTCTCATCTCCCACCCACTCCTGTGGCACATGGGACAATAGTAGGGGGAGGTTAGGTTAGGAGCGGGAATATGTATGTGGTTTGGCGGGAAAAGGATGGGATAACTCCACCGAGCCATAGATGGACGATGGACCAGGAGTACCATTGAGCATTGAGCACCACCTAGTAAAGTAAAGTACTATGCACATGCAGGTAGATGAGGCACGGGCTTCGTTCGACAGGAGTGAGTGAGTGAGCTGTTGGTTCAGGGCCAAGGTAAGTTTGAAGGGGAATGGGTTATTACCACAATGAGTAACTCCCTCTAGCACACATAGCATAATTGATTGATTTCTCGTGCCCTCACCCAAGAATCTATTCTGCTTAATTACCCTTACTCGTAGTACTTTACTGTGAGTATATACGCCATGCCATGTATGTACACGATTCGTGACCACCACCAAGCTCGGAGACACCTCACACTCACATCAGGGTCCCTGAACGAACGATACCCGGATCGGCCACTAGTGCCGTGGGTGTATGGTGTATGGTGTGGTGTATACGTATAGGGCAGGCACAGATAGGTAAGGCAGGCTGATACCATGGGGTGGGGGGGATACATAAGGGACGCATCCCCCTCTCCTCATCTTTCGTCTTCTTTTGTTGTTGTTATTATGGCGTGGTTAAGCTGTGTTGTTGTCGACTTTGCGTGGTTTCCGGCAGAGAGTGCGGCGGTGGTGATGGAGCTATGCCTCGTCGATGATGGGAATGAGATTTGGCCGCCGACTGTCGATTTACCTTCTCGATGGAAACTGGCCAAATTTGCAGAAGAGAGTTCATTCTGAGGGATTGGCCATCTCAGCAGCTCCCTACATCACCTTCAATCGCGCTGGCGGAACATTCTTTCCGGAAGGATCTCGTCGTGTCGTTGATGCTGTGCCGCCAAACCCGGGGAGGCTTGTGCGAGGTGCAGGGACGCACAATTTTTGCTCATCGATTAACAGATACAGATACAGGGGACTAACGGCAGGAAGGATCACGGCTCGAGCAGTGGCAGGACCCAGAATCAGGAATCAGGAATCAGGAAGTCACGGCTCGAGTTTGAGCTGAGTTGAGATGAGACTGATTCCCACGACCGACCGACCTGGTTGTTGCCCTCTTGATCAAGGTCTCAGGTGAGAGAGAAACCCTCCCCTCTCTCGAGATAGTCACAACAATCTGTGTTGTGTGTGCATCTCCCCCCAAATTGATCATCCAACCACTGGCACCACATCTCACATCGCATCTCACAATCAATCCCCCACTAGTCCCGATCCGCGCGCATCTTCGAGGTTGGGGGGAGGGGGATAATGTGAGAGCGGCTTTTTTTCTGACCAATCAGAGTTGGGAAGATTCTGTGCAATTCAGATGAGTTTCTTCTTTGTCAGGCTCCCCCCGAGAGGCGGCCAAGGCTGCGTAAGTCAGGTAAGTCAAAACCCAAAACCTTACTACGTACAGTATTCTAGCAAGGAAGCCTTGTTCGGCCAGTTCGGATACACACGCACGAACGCGATTTTTTTTTTTGCGTACTCGGAGATCGACTGGACTGGATCGACTCTCTTTGGATCCCGGAACGGAAAGGACGGACACCAACCCAACGGCCACTACGGATACCAGGCACACCACCACCACCACCACACACACGCACACGACACGATATTCTCCACGTCCCACATCCCACACGCGCTATTACTTTATTACCGCCGCTACTTATTATCGTTTTACTGACTTTACTACCGGTGCAATATCCGGGACGGACCACTGAACTTAACTTGTACATACGTACTTGGACCCCTTCTGGACCGTGGGAAAGGCTGGTCTGCAATCTCCAGTTCTCCAGTCTTTTCGAACCCCAATCTCCATCCATCTCGGCCTTTGTCTGGGAGATACATACCTGGGACAACCTGGGACACACGATTACGATACCCGTTACCCGTGCCTGCCTTACCATCCCATCCATCCACAACCGCGCCTTCTCTCGTGGCACAGCACAACATCCACCCGCATACGCATACGCACGCACACACACGACGCCTCAAAGACTGACCGACCCTTCCTATTCTTACCAGGTTGTTGACACTTTCCCCGTCTCTGGTCCTGGTCACCACCAACCTGTCACCACATACCACCCACATACCACCACCCACATACCTCCCACATACCTCTCCCAGCCTCCCACCGCCTCCCACCACCTCCACACACACCTCATTCGGGCTGAACTGACACGCTCTCTCTCTTCCCGAATACATACTCACTCTATCGTCTCCACGCGCTTTCCTTTCCCTCCCCTCCCATTCGATCATTCCCCCGTCCCCCCGTTGGTTTGTCCCAGGGTCCAACCACAACATCCATACCACGGCTACCAACGTCATATTGAATCAAAAGCAACCCTCCACCCCCCCCGGTCTAATATAGTCTATCGTCTATCGTCTATTGTCTGTCATTCCACAACCAGCACTCCAACCAGGTACGAGATCTCCTTTGCATTCATTCCTTCCTCATAAACTGGATCGTCACATCATATACCCCACTTTGGAAATGTGTCTTTAGTCCATCCCCCCAGTCTTTTTTGGGGAAACTTGTTACTTTACTACCCTTACTACCGCATTATCTTACTACCTTACTACCTCACTACCTTACTACCCTTACCCCACACATACATCACATCTAGTCCACACATCGTCGGTTCCTGGCAATCTGCCCGTTACTCACCGATCGATGGCACATGGAGCCCGCCCAGCAGCCCATAGCCCATGGTCGGATGGACCCGTTGAAGCGTGGCCATCCATCCATCCAACAGCGAGCGAATTGCCGCCCGTTCCCCCAACCTGAACGTGAACAAGCTTCGCATCCCGCCTTGTCGCACCCACCTTTTTTATGTCCAAACTTAGATTAAATCGCTTTCTGGAATATTACCCATGTTTATTTTTATTCTTACTTTGTCACTATTGTCGTCATTAGTATTTTATTATTTGTTTTTTGATCGATTATTCGAGATGGGCTAATCCCGCCTTTTTTCTAGAAATAAGGCCACAGTCACGGGTACCAGCCCAATCTCTTACCCCAAATTCAAATCTCTCAACCTCGCCTATTCACCGCACCATCCCCAATCTGGGTAAGCGGGGCTACTCTGTAACTAGTCGCACCTTCGCAATCGACCGGAGGAACAGAACAACCTGGAAGCTCAAGTCCACTGTAAACCACCGAACAACACGCGCCTGCCTTAGGTAAGACCCTCACATCTTCCTTTTTCCATCGTTCCATACCATCCTTTCCCATTGTCTCGTGACATTTGGCCCCTAGAGTCTTTGTATTCGTCTGTGGTTGCCGTTGTTCTGCATATTCGCCTTTGCCCGGCCAATCCTGCTGAGCCAGCCGCTCCCTGACACTCAGACCTACCGACCGCGTCGCGTTACTTTCATCGCGACACCAACCACAACAACCCTTCCCATCCATTTTCGCTTTCGCATAGGCTCAATGGACTCATGCCTATGTCTTGCGATCAATTGCTGACAGCGTCCCCCCTCGCAGATGGGTAGCCATCCGGCGTCACGAATATGAGCTCCTGGATGAACGACGCCGCTGCCGTCCACAATCACAATGGCGCGGCCTTCAACCACCTCAACGACCCCAACATGGGCGCGAACATGCTCGACCCCAGCGCGTTTATGGGCACGCCCACTGGCAACTTTGTCGACCCGTCGCAGTTCCAGAATCAACAGATCCAGCGGATGCAGAATGGCGGCATGCGGAATGCGTCCCCTTCCTTCAACAGCCCCGTCTATCAAACGAATCCTGTAGTGCCATCGAAACGTCCGCGGCCAAGGGAAGACAGCCTGGGCACGTCGCCGCGTCAGGCTCCCGGGATGCTGCCCGCGTCGCGCTCGCAAACGCCACAACAGAGCTATCCTGGCTTCAACGGAAATCCTAGGGAGGCGACCCAACATGCGCCTCAGCCAACGCCCTATGCACACCTCCAACACAACGGCTCAGCCGATGCCAGCCCATCGCCCGTGATGGGCAATCAGCTCCGACCTGGGGCTGTCCCACAGAGGGTGTCCACCGCGTCGCCTCACCCCTTCTCCCCTGCTGTCCAACAGTTCGCGCCTTCGCCATCACACTCGGATCACACGAATCGCGTCGAAACTCCCCAGGCACAGGCGCAATATGCGCAGAACCCTGGCTTCGCTCCGGGATATAATCAGCAGCCGTTCACGCCGCCGCAAGGACGGAACGCGCCCCCTCCACAGCAGGGGGCGATGCAGACGCCCCAAATGCAGCAGATGCATCAGCAACCACAGATGCAGCCGCCACAAATGTATCAACAGCAGCCACAACAACCGCAGCAGGCATCACAGATGGAACAGAATAAAATGATATATCAGATGCAGTTGCAGCAGCAGCTCAATTCGAGAGGTCTGATGAATGCTCAGCAGCAGGCGTCGAGGATGCAGAATATGCCGCAGAACCCGAACGCGATGCCGAAGCCACAGATGCCGGGGCCTAATGGGCAGTTTCCACAGGGGATGCGGCCTCAACAGTCGGCTGTGCCTCGACCGAATAATCCTGAGCAGTTTATGCGAAACCTGTCCCAGTTCATGCAATCGAAGGGACAACCTCTGGACGTGAACCCGATTGTTGGCGATAGAACAATTAATCTTGTCATGCTATACATGGCAGTCACAAAGTATGGAGGATATAGAAAGGTTCACCAGCAAGGTTTGTGGCCGCAGGTAGCCCAGACTCTACAGTTCAATCCGATGCAGATGCCGAGCGCGCCAGCCCAGATCAAGGGACACTACGAGAGGAATCTTATGATGTTTGAGGACGCGTTTGCCTCCCAACAGCGCCAGAAAGCTATGATGCAGCAAAACGCGAGCATGGCTGGCCATCCTCAGATGTCTCCGACGAAGCAGCTTAGCATGCAGAGTCAGATGGCTCAGCAGCAGCAACAACAACAACAGCAGCAACAGCAATTTATGAACCGACAGGCTCAGCAGCAGCAACATATGGGTCAACAGTCGCCGCCGCCTATGGGAATGCAGCAACAAGCCCTCCAGACCCCCGTTAAACAGATGCCTCAACCGGGACAGCAAGTAGCAGTAAATGGGTTTTCGACACCACAGATGCCGAACCAAGCGCAGCAAAACGCACAAGCACACGCCCGGGCGATGTCGCGGAGCAACGAGGGCACGCCGATGCAAAACGGCGCGCCCTTCGCGGTATCGTCTCCAACGCCACTCAGCAAACCTGGCAGCATGACGCTTCAGTCTACTCACGAGGCCCAGATCGAAGAGAAGAAGCGGAAATCTGCGGCCTATGAGCCGAGGACGCGCCCGCTGACGACTTGGGGAGGTGTAAATCCTGAGGCGCTGGAGAATCTGTGTATTGATCTTGTTAATCTGAGGCCGAATGTGCCTAGTGTCCCTGAATTGGGTGTTATTGATATTCATGCCCTGACGATGAGTCTGCAATCTGGGATTCACTCGGAAGTGCGACTGGCTCTGGATACGCTGGTGACTGTGTCGGTGGAGCCAAGGGTTCAACTTGATCTTAGGGCCTGTGGAGATCTTGTTGAAAGTATTGTCGACTGTGCGGAGGAACAAGTCGAGTTGCTTGCAGAGAATGCCGCAGAGGTGTCCGACGTAATGCTCATCAGCTCCTACGAAGACGTCGCCCGCGGCTGCCGACTCGAGCGCGAAGGGCTGCAAGACATCCCCCTCTTCGGCACCGTAGAGTACGAGCTCGACCGCTCCGTCGAGCGCCTCATCTGCATCACGACCATCCTGCGCAACCTCTCCTTCTACGAGACCAACCACCCCCTCCTAGCCGACAAGCTGGTCATCACCTTCCTCTGCACCGTGGTGCGCTACCTGGGCACGCGCAACATGCTCCTGCGCACGCACTCCAACACGCTCGACCTGATGAAGGACCTCATCATCTTCTTCTCCAACCTCGCCCAAGCGGTCGAGATCCCAGGCAAGGAACAGGCCCTCTGCCTCCTGCACTTCCTGCTCGCCTTCTCGCCGTGCCCGCCACCCGTGTCGCCCGGCTCCGATAAGGTCATCTTCTCCCCCTACGATCCGGCCATCCACCGCTACCTCGCCCCCGCGGTGGATAGCTGGGCCAAGCTGCTCGCGCGCGACGAGCCGAACCGCACGTTCTACAAGAAGATCTTTGCGTCGGATGTTACGTCGTCCCCGCCGTACGAGCTGCTGACGAAATCGTTCGCCCTGGCCATCTCGCCCATTCCGGGACATAGGCATGATTCCGGGCGCGCGGGGATGATGGCTGTCGTGGACGCGCGGAAGCCGCATCTGATGCAGGGCATGCTGGCTGCGGAGATTATATCGGGACTTGTGCCCGGGCCCGAAGTGCCGATTGCGAGGTCTTGGCTTACGTCTGAGGATGGGTTCGCGCAGAGTCTGTTGAGGTTGATCACTGTGTTGTCTACCGAGCCGCCTAGTAGTGTACCCCCGCCGCCGCCGACGACGGGGAGGGGCGGGAACCAGCAGCAGCAGCAACAGGCGGCGGCGGCGGCAGCGGCGGCGAGGAACGCGGATGATGAGGCGCTTTTGCATATTACGCTCAGTGGGATTAAAGTCCTTAGGCGGCTGTTTGAGAGGGCAAGGGATGTGGATGGTGGGGAGGGTGGGGAGGGGGGACTGGGGGTGCAGGGGCTGGGGGATGGGATGATTAGGCAGGAGAATCTGTTGGGGGCGCTGATGCTGAAGCCGCCGACGCAGCCGAGGAGGGAGGTTATTAGGGGGTTGTGCGAGTATGCTGGGTTGGATATTTAGTGTGCTGGGGACAGGCGGGGGTGGGGGGGCGACATAGAAGAGATGCATTGAAGGAGGTGGGTGGGGGGGGATTATTAGCCCATATGGGTTGGCGGCGGCGGTGGCGGCGTTTTTCTTTTATCATAACTCTCTCACGAGCGAAATCGAAATATCTTGATTTAAGCTTTAGCATGCGAATGCCACACACGCTACACCACACAACCCGCTTTTTGAAGAGCAGCAAATCAACAATAACTACTACTACAACAACAATCGAAGGGGGATGGAAGAAGAAACGGAACAAATACTGAGTTCGTTTTTTTCAGCTTGGGGGAATATCTTTTGTTTTCTTTTCCTGTTTTTTTGTTTTGTACTGTACAGTTGATGGTATGGATGAAAGGGGGGGAGGGGTGTTATTGGGTGGTTCGGGGGGGGGGAAGAGGGGGATGGGGATGAATGGGGAAGGGGAGAGGGGAGAGGGGGGAGAGGGGAGGGGAGTGTATATAGATGGGGTAGTGAATGAAATGGGGGTTTTGACGATTAACTATCTTCTATCCATTCTATGCTTGTGATGCTACGTGTTTTATTCTCTTTGATGATGGGCGCCTTTTTACATTTCCCCTCTTCCCCCCCCCATCTCCCTCCACAGCGCGAAGCTAGGGTTTGTCTGTAGGCAGGACGCAGTGGTGGCTCGTCTTATAGGCTATTAGGAGGCCATTTATCGGTTCAATGGGTTCAATGTTTCAAATGCGCCGAGTATGGGCATTATGCATCTGATTGCCCCAATGAGTGGGACATGGAAGCCAACATGCTGCCTTTTCCTTTCATAAAATTACCACCGGAAATACGCATACAAAATTTGGAAAACTGCACAGGCATCCTTTGGTGTGTGAGGGGGGAGTCAGAGGTAGGGATGGTGGAGGGGGTGGGGGGGAGGTTCTTGTCGCTGGTTGAGTGCTGTTGGGAGGGGATTTATTGTCACCGGTCGGATGCTGTTGGGGGTGCTGGTGTGTTCTCGCTGGCTGGGTGCTGTTGGAGGTGTGTATCTCGTCACCGGCTGGGTTCTGTTGTCGGTGCTGCTGCTGCTGCTGGATCCCCAACTCTCGAGTGCTGCTGGTGAGTGCTTTGGAAGGCGGCTCACAATATCATCCTGGGCATATCCTGACGGACAACTTCCGCCGCATGTACCAAAGGCAATCAAGTTGTTGCATTATTTTGAGGATCACTGGTGCTGAGACGGCTGGGATTAAATACTCGTGTTTGGGTTCTTTCCCTCGGAATCTTTTTATACATTCTGCGCTGATAGACTGCCTGGTGGCATTATAATATACACTCCATTTTCCTAGTACAGTTGTTCTTCCTCTCGCCGATCCTTCATTCTCTCCCTCGCTCCTCGTCCTGGCATGTCCGTCTCCTAAAACTTATGCTCGATCAAAAACTTCGCAACCTCTGGTTTGCGGTGTCCCTATTCAATATGTCAGCTCTACCCTCATCCAATTCAAACCACCCTTCCCCCTCTCCGCCAGAAAGGAAAAGCAGCCACCCCCACCACAAAAACATACCTTAACAATAATATGCCTCGTCAAATGATTCACCTGAATCTCCCTATCCTCCTCAATCCCCAACGCCACCTTGAGATCCTCCCTCAACTGCGCAATATTCCCCTCAATCTTCTTCACCCGCGTCTGCTTCATGTTGCCGCCGCGCTTGGCGAGGAGGTAGATGGGCAGCTGCGCCGAGGGCGTGCGCGAGACGCGGTATTCGAGGGATTGTGCCGGGGTGGAGGTGCTGCTGGTGCTGGAGGAGGTGCTGGTGGTGGTGGCTTCGGCGGTGGATTGAATGGCAGGGCTGGTGGAGAGGAAGCGCGTGAGGGTTGCGGTGCGGGGGAGGGCGAGGGGGCGGAGGAAGGACATGTATGCCGCTGGGCGGAGGGATGCGAGTGCCATTGTGAATACCAAAAAATGAGTGACTGTAGCTGCGTGCTGCGTTATTCACCCTTCTCGCAACTATCCCCAAGCTCGCTCGCTCAACTTTCCGTAGTCGACTTTCGCGACGCTTGCTCTCGAAAAGGTTTAGCGCCACGTTTTTCGGGACCACGCTTAATCCGCAAAGTCTTGGCGCACACAATCTTTCCCATCCACCTTCACCCCACGCAACGACCTCCCTCCCCGGCCAAGGTCTACCTCAACCACCACCAAAAAACCTCGCATAAACCGCAATCATGGCGGACACAGCGAGCGCGCCCGCGCCAGCCAAGACAGCTGAGCAGATCAGCGAGGAGAACAACCTGCTCCCCAAGCTAATCACGCACCTGGACCGACACCTGATTTTCCCGCTCCTCCAGTTCGTGGCCGAGCAGCAGGAGGATGAGGAGGACAGCCAGGAGATCACGCGGGCCAAGTACGAGCTGCTGAAGACGACGAACATGACGGATTACGTGGCGAGCTTGTATACGGAGATCCACGACGTGGCGGAGCCGCCGAAGGAGTTTGGGGCCAAGAGGCAGGCGGTGCTGGAGAGGCTGGATCAGTTTGAGCAGGAGTCGGCGGCGATTACGGATTTGTTGGGGAGGGAGGATGTGATTACGAATCTGAGGGCGGATAAGGTTGCTAACTTGGAGTACTTGAAGAAGGAGCATGAGGTACGTTTTGATTCGGCAGCTATTTTTTTTTGCCGCTGGATAGATTTCCTGACGCGTCGATAATAGGTCACCCCCGAGATGGTCGACGTGCTCTACGACTTTGGCAACTTCCAGTACAGCTGCGGCAACTACGGCGCCGCCGCCGAGCTGCTCTACCAGTTCCGTGTCCTCTCCACCGACGACGCCAAGGTCTCCGCCGCCACCTGGGGAAAGCTGGCATCCGAGATCCTGACGACCAACTGGGAGTCCGCGATGGAGGAGGTGCAAAAGGTCAAGGACAGCATCGACACGAAGCTGTTCGCCAACCCGCTCGCGCAGCTCAACCACCGCGCGTGGCTGATCCACTGGGCGCTCTTCCCCTTCTTCAACTACGAGCCGGCGCGCGACACGATCTGCGACCTCTTCTTCTCGGCGCCGTTCATCAACACAATCCAGACGGCGTGCCCTTGGGTGCTGCGCTACCTGGCGGCGGCGGTGATCACGAACCGCAGCCGCACGCGCAACACGGGCCAGTACCAGAAGCAGCTCAAGGACATCATCCGCATCGTCAAGCAGGAGACGTACGAGTACAGCGACCCGGTGACGGACTTCATCAAGGCGCTGTATGTGGACTTTGACTTTGAGGAGGCGCAGCGCAAGTTGATTGAGGCGGAGGAGGTGCTGCGCGGGGACTTCTTCCTCGTGGCGGCGTCGGATGCGTTTGTGGAGGCCGCGCGCCACCTCATCTCGGAGAGCTACTGCAAGATTCATCAGAGGATTGATATCAAGGATCTCTCGGCGAGACTGGGGCTCGATCAGGATGAGGGCGAGAAGTGGATCGTTAACCTCATCCGCGATACGCGTGTTGATGCGAAGATCGATTACAAGGAGGGAACGGTTGTCATGAACCACCCGCCTAGCAGCGTGTATCAGCAGGTCATTGAGAGGACTAAGGGTGGCTTCTTCAGGACGCAGGTTCTGAGCGCTGCGGTGGCGAAATAGATGGGGAGGAGGTGTGATAAGAAATTAAAGTGTGGTTGGCATGGGATATGGCGTTTTGATTTGTTGGGGTGGGGATAAAGATATGGTCCAGCTTGCTGGTACGTAGTTTATGAGCTTATGAGCTTTACGTAAATATCTATGAGGATTTGGTTCGGATATTGTCTTTGCTGTTGGTTTTGTGCGATGTGTGATTTGTGCTTGTGATTGTGGTCGGTGGGTATGAGATGTGAGAGCTATTGGGTTTGGATGGAGACTCAGGGGGTTGGATATTCGTTCAGGTGAGAGCTCTATAGATACAACCGCCTGATTCAACGGTATCAACCAAGTCTTAAGTAACGGTCTTCTGACAGTTGGTTTACTCAGTCTGTTCAGGATGCCAGTCCAGTAAACACCGGTCTTATCAAACTCCAGTCAGCTCAACCCCGTCAAAACAGCCAAATCCAAACACCGGTTTACTCAGAACACCGCCATGTTATATAACCAGGTTATGACCATGCTACCCGGCAAGCCCTCTGTTTGCGCGCACTTTTGCTCTTAGCGCCTCTATTTTGCGCGCCTTCAACTTGACATTTTGTCAACTTGAAGATGCGCAAAACAGAGCCACTAGGCCTTGAAGTGCGCAGAAAACTTGAAAACGCGCAAAATAGAGCCGCTAGGCCTTGAAGTGCGCGGAAACAGCCTGGCTGGTATTCCGAACGGCTGGTGTTCCCATATACTCGGCTTTGCGCCAATATCGATTGCTTCGGTCTAGCTATACCTAGTCTTTCTGGTTTCGCTCGGCTCTTGATTATACTCGGTCTCTTGTTAGTTGTTAGCTGAAAGTACTAGTGTGCCTGAAGAGCCAGTCGTTTTCTACCAGTCGGACGGAATACTACCCGTTCGGAATACCAGCCAGGCTGTTTCCGCGCACTTTCCTGCTCTAGAGCTCTATTTTGCGCGGATCTGAGATATTCAATCTCACACCTAATCTGTTTATGCGCACTTTTCTACTTCCTGGCTCTATTTTGCGCGGATCTAAGATATTCAATCTTACATCCAATCTGTTTATGCGCACTTCTCCTCTATTCTGCGCAATATTATGTTAGAATACCAGCTGTATGGAATACCAGGCAGTTTTTGCGCATTTCAAGGCCTAGCGGCTCTGCTTTGCGCAAATAACCTCTTGGAATGCCAGCCGTATGATACCAGTCTGTTATTTATGCGCACTTTTCCTCTCGGCCACTCCGTTCTGCGCAAATAGTCTGTTTATGCGCACTTTTCGGC
Source organism: Pseudogymnoascus sp. 23342-1-I1 (assembly GCA_001662575.1). Lineage (NCBI taxonomy): Eukaryota > Fungi > Ascomycota > Leotiomycetes > Thelebolales > Thelebolaceae > Pseudogymnoascus > Pseudogymnoascus sp. 23342-1-I1. The sequence goes on along the minus strand of KV454979.1, from coordinate 225,543 downwards.
TCAACAGCTCTATTCTGCGCACGTTTTTGCTCTTCAAATTTACAACCTACTTGTTTCAGCGCAGATTCCAGCTTTCTCAGTCAATTCTGCGCAAATGCCGACGGTTAGCTTGTTTTGCCCAACATGCTTGTTGCTCGACCTGCCTATTGCTCAGCCTACTGAACTTTATCAGTCAAAAGCTAGCTAGCTTGCAATAGCGACCTTCTCGGGATACTAGCCAGACTGGTTTTGCGCATTTTTTCTACAAGCAGCTTTATTCTGCGCAATTTGGGTATTTTGGCGCATATTTGGGATGTTCTGCGCAAATATCTGCTCTTTAAATTTACTATTTTACAGGTTTGGCGCAGATTTCAATTTTAGTAGCCTATTCTGCGCAATATATGAGTTTTGGCGCAGATTCTAGGTTTCTTAGTCGATTTTGCGCAAATATGGCTTTGATGGCTTGATCAAGGTCCAATCTTGCTTTTTCCGTTGCTTGCCCTTGATTTTACCGTTGCTCTTTCCCTTGCTTTTGCCCTTGCTTCTTCTACTGTTGCTTACCGTTGATTCTGCGGCTGTTCTTCCTTTGCCTTTGCCGTTGGTTTTACCATTGCGTGCCTCGCCCGGCCTTTACCGTTGATTGCCTTTGCTTCCACCGTTGCTTTTGCTCTTGTTTTTATCTTGGCGCAGATTTCCGATTTACTAGCCCATTTTGCGCAAATCCACGATGTAGTCTACAACAGGCCTGTTTTCAGCCCCTATCCAGAGCCCGTTTCTACCCCTTTTAGGCCTATTTGCTCCCTTGAGCCTACTAATGCATTACGAATGCATTCCGAATATATTCCGCATATATTACTTTTTGCGCAGATTTCTATTTTTATAGCATATTTTGCGCGCAAATACACGATGCCAACTGCAAACTATCGCTCGCAGTCTGGTTTTGGCGCAGATTTCTAGTTTTATAGGCTATTTGGCGCAAATCTACTCCGTCTGCTACCCATCGAGTGTTATAAACGCTTATAAAACGTCTACTAAACACAGCCCTCTATTTCAGCGCAGTTCTCTAATTTATTAGCCTGTTTTGCGCACATTTACGATGCCAACCGCGATATGTTGCTCTCTAGTTTTGGCGCAGATTTCTGGTTTTATAGACTATTTTGCGCCAACCTACGAAGTGCACTGCATCGAGCATTCTAAAACGTTTACTAAACGTTTTCACAAGTTTCAGCGCGCACTTTTCTAGTTCTTTAGCCTATTCTGCGCAATCCTACGATGTTGATCGTGTTCTATTTACCTTCTTGCTATTTTGGCGCACTCTTCTGGTTTAAACCCCCCATCCTGCGCAATTCTACGTTTCTGGCGCAGATATCAGTCCTCAAGAGCCCATTTGCGCGCATTCACACAATGGGCCCCTACGACCGACTGTATCTCTAAGCGTTTTGTAAACGTTTACCAAACGTTTACCCACCCTGTACTCTGTTTTCGCGCAGATTTTCAGCTCGAGCGCCTGATTTGCGCGCTCATCCAAAAGTTGTCCACATTTGCCATTTGGCGCAGATTCCTGTCTTTAGGGATGATTTCGCGCAGATATGTGGTGATTACTATAAACCTAGTTTTGCGCAAAGAGGGCCTATCTTGCGCAACTCTATGATGATTACTATAAACTCAGTTTTACGCAGGGAAGCCTCCTCCTCCTTGCGCAAGTCTGCCGCTCTGTTTACTTTCATCTGTTTTCGCGCAGATTTCTGATTTAGAGGCCTAGTCTGCGCTTTCCTATAGGTGAGGCGCAGATTTCCACTTTAAAGCTCTGGTTTGCGCAGATATTCTTTGTTTACTTTCATCTGCTTTTGGCGCAGATATTGCTTTGTTTACCTTCGTCTGTTGGCGCAGATTTCTGGTTTGGAGGGTTGGTTTGCGCTTTTCTACAGAAATGGCGCAGGTTTCCGTTTCTACAGCCTGGTTTGCGCACTTTCTCATCTTAGGCAGCCAGCCCGTTCGTTGTGTGGTTGTATGGGCGCTGCCTATAGTGAGTGAGTGGCCGTACAGCTCCTCTGAGATCAACTCCCTTGTATTTCAGGCCTATAACATCGTTGTGGAAGTTGAGAGAGGCTTGGGAAAATATACAGCTTTTATCTATATGAACTTCCTAATCGTCATAATCCACCCCAATGATTTAGTCCCCTCCCATTTCGCCCCCTAAACGCCGAAACACCACATGCTAGAAAGTATACAGCATATACATCATGCCTCATCCCCCCTTCCCATCAAAGACCACTCCACTCCAACTTCCTCAACGTAACCTCCAACACCGTCTTCACCCCCTCATCCAGCCCCTCCACAGCCAGCACCTTCTCCACCCAAGCAGCCGTCTTCTTCGCCAACGCCCCCTTCACCCTAACCCTCTCCTTCCCCTCCCCCAGCCTCCCCAGCGCCACCCCCAGCTGTCCCGGAAACTCCGGCGTCAGCGGATTAACCCCCACAAGCGGCATGCGGACGTAGCAATCCCACGTCGCGGCCTCAGCAGGGAAACGCTCCATCATCACATCCAGCACATGCTGCAGCACCTTCGGCAGGCACGAGACCTGCGTGAAGACCGTGAACATGTCGAAGAAGTGCTGTGCGGCCTCTGCGCTGAAGAAAGCCTGCTTGGCCGCGTCGTCGAAGATAGCGAGTGGGATAGCGCCCTGCAGCGCAGGCGTGTTCATCGGGTCCTGCTTCGCCTCTCCATCCACCTTAACGCCCTCCATAGCGCTCTGGCCTAGACTCTGCGCCTTGAACTCAGGGAATTTAATCTCATCGCCCTCGAACCCCCCCTCCTCCTCGGGCTTCTCCTCCACCGCCTTCACCGCCGGCGCATCAAGCCCCAACACCCTCCTCCTTGCCGCAATCTTCGCCAAGAAAATCATCTCCAGCTTCGCATACTGCACCCACATCTCAGGCCCCTGATTACAAAACCTCGCCCCACGCTGCAAAAAGCTCCTCGCCTCCCCCATATCGCTCTCCTCCAACGCACATCTCGCCGCATACACCCAAAGCCCGGGCACCGTACAATGCAGCCTCAGCGCCGCCGTAAGAATAACCTTGAACTTGCTCGTCGCGCCGGCGGTGCGCGCGTACTCAAGGTACGTCATCCACAGCCCCAGGTCGCCGGGGTGCTTGCGCGTGCCGCGCCCGAAGATGGAGAGGACGCGCGCTTGGCCCGTGTGTGAGGATGAGGACTTGATGCGCAGGCGCGTGCAGCGGGAGGCGCGGAGGCGCTCGAGGTTGGTTTCCCAGGCGGCGTAGCGGGCGAAGGTGGGGGGGGGGCAGCCGCGGGCGAGGAGGAGGTGTTCGAAGTCTGAGCGCTTTTTGACGAGGGAGCGGATTTCGTCCTGGAGGGGGGGAGGGGAGGTTAGTTTGGGTTTGGAAGGGGGAGGGGGGGAGTGATGGGGGTTGGAAGTGGGAAAGTGCTGTGTCTGGGTGTACGCACCTTGGTGAAGATCTTCTTCTCCTCGAACTCGCGCAGCTGCGGAACCGCCTGTTCCATGTAGAAGCGCACCTTGTCACTTGCGCCCGCCATTGTCGAACGAGAGGAAGTGGTGGTTTTGAGGGAGGGTAGGTGGGTTGTTGAGTTGGCTTGCTTGCTTGCTTGTAAAATGCAGCAGTATCTTATCCTATCCCGCTCAACTATCTTTTTAGTGTAGATTCGAAAATGTCACACCTGGCGGGCGGTGAGACCAAAAATGTTTAAGTTCTGCCGCAGGCACTAGGACCCGTTACGGCGAACGGAACATCGGCTTTCGCAGCGATCAAATACTAGTCGAATAGCGGGATAAAGTGGGCAGGGGCGTCATGGAGGGCGGTTGGGGGGGAGTCCAGTCAGGTTCTGGGCTACTGGCGTGGGCTGGCGTGGTTGTTTGCAGGCGCCTGGTGCCACTTTTAGCCACTTTTAGCTTTAGGCAGTTTAGAGTAACAGCGACCCCAACAGCAAACATCCGATACGATAATACGACAATACGACAAAATCAACGGCACTCACTGGTAAGTAGGCCACCCCAGCACTTTATGCTAATGGTATAGTGTGGTGTAGTGCAGTATAATGCAATATAATGCAGTAAAGTACAGTATAATGCACTGTAATGCAGTATAATTCAGTATAATTTAGTATAATGCAGCTAACAGAGACACCTAGCTATCCCCCCCCAGTCGGGTCCGGTCAAGCCTAGTCGGGGCCCGTCAAGCCCAGTCAGGCTCGCCGCCGGAGCGCTCGGCTTGATGATCAGTTACTATTAACTACTATTAACTACTATTAACTACTACAAACAGCAGGTACTCGTCATTTCATGATTGTTGAAATTCCGTAATGACCGGACTTTTTTGTACAGAGTACGTTCGGAGTACTGTACTTCTGCGTATGCTACCTTACTAGCCAAGGTCAAAAAGTCGACCGGTAATATTTCGTGCCTAGCCAACCAAGGGACCACTAACTCAAACTATTCTATTCCCATCTCATGTCAATGCCTGTCTGTGTCTCTGCCCTTACCTTCCCCTCCTCCCCTACCTCCCCTACCTTCCCTACCTTCCCGTCTCGTTCCCCGCCGCGCCACAATTCCATTCCCCCTTCATCATTCCTTCGTGATCATCCCTCCTTCCTTCGTGACACCTCAAACTTCTACATATACTCCACGCTCGTTTGTTTACCGGATGGGATCCCCGGCCATTGTGTCTGTCCCTGCATGCGATTTGGTGATCTCGTTCCTCTCAAGGGTTTAAAACACACACACTGAACCCTCAATTGAGTCGTCGCAACATGGCGCCCAAGACAAACGACGGTGACGTGCTGTTGGCGTTCTCGGGGAAGTGGGTTACTTGGGCTCACACCTTTACAGCTTATGGTGAGTTGCCCAGCCCATGCGAAACACGCAGGAAGCTCGACAGACAGCTCGTATCCAAGCAGCAGCAGCAGCAGCGACCGATTGATTGACCGGAGAGAGAGAGCTACAGCTGACAAGTGACTCGCGCAGCTGCCTTTATCAGCGCATTGATCGTCGGGGTGTCGCTGCATTATCATAAGATTGTCAAGAACGAGCACTATGGATACCCACAAGAGTGGTTTCCCTCCGTCTCTGCGACAATCGGGGACCGCTACCCCGAGCGCTCCTTCTTCATGTTCTTCATCGCCATCACATCAGGTATGTCATCGATCCGGTGCCCTCCGCCGTCAAAAAAACAGGTACAATCGCGGCTAACGCACAAGGTTCAGGCCCGCGATTCGCCCTCGTCGGTCTATGGTACCTACTCACAAAGCGTCCCGGGCAGAAGCTCCCAAAGTTCGTGGCGATCGTCGGCGTCTTTCGAACGATTACCTGCGGTGGCTGGACATATGTCACCTCGACCGATGACCACGACTGGCACGATATCTTCATGATCTCATACCTGGTTGCGACCCTGCCATGGACGCTAGGGTGCTTGGCACTTAGCCCGCCCAACCCAACAACTATCAAATACAGGAAAATCCTCGGGGGCGCCTTCTTTGGAACGATCGTGCCGCTGGTTTACTTTTTTATCCAGCATAAGGTTCACAAGGTCGCAGGAGGTATGTTGGCGGCGTGATTTTTTTTATGTTGCGGATTTGAGAAATTTTTGACATGTGATACTGACATTTTTTTTCTCAGCTTATACCATCTACGCCTTCTTCGAATGGACGCTTGTTCTGTTGGATGTCGCTTTTGATGCCGTCACGATGCTTGATTTTGATGCGTTCGAAGTGGTCATTAAAGATGTTACGGGGGCGAGCAAGGGGTACGTTGAATGGCTTCTTCCCAAGTAGCAATAGACGAGAGTTTTTCCAGAGACCTGCCCCATCATCATTGTCATGATCGAAGTTCTAAAGTATTTTCTGTGCAGACAACCTAGGAAGGATAGTGGCGTCGAGATGGAGTAGGTTGGCCCCAGTCTGCGGGTTAAAGTTATTTACTAAACGTGCCTTAGAAAGGATAAGCCTGTCGTTCAAGTGCTGAACCAGCCTTTCCTTTGGAGCGACGCGATTGATTCTGTTGCGGAAGTCTATCATGGCGTAAGTTGATGTTTCATACTGTATAAAGCCGGTGCTAATACCCTACAGTTCGTCTTCTGGTCTATGTTGACCTCCCTCGGACTCTGCGTCTGGTGTAAGTGCTCTTAAAAAGCCGATCTTCACAAGCTAACAAAATCACAGACTTCCCCCTCTGGAACATGGGCATCTCCGGCTACGAAATCCTAGTAATGGTAACCGTGACCCCGTTCCTCCTCTCCAACCGCTCCATCCGGCGCTTTGTCGTCCACAACCTCCGCCTCGTGCACCTCCTCTCCCTCTCCGGGCTGGTCGCCTACAAGCTCGAGCTCCCCGAAGCGCGCCTCTTCGCCGTCGGCCTCGGCGTCGCCCTCTCCTGCCTCGCATGGACCGCAACCTGGTTCATTACCGCCTCGCATCCCTCGGCTCTTGAAACAAAAATCACCGCCTGGACACTCGGTCTCATCCTCCACAGCGTTGTCAAGTTCGCGTGGCAGACTAGTAATCCCATCTGGCCGATAGTGCACGATTCGAATGGGGGATACAACTTTACGGGCCTCGTCCTCGCCGTTCTTGCCGTCCTCCGGACTACCCCTAGTGGCAGCAAGGGGATTCCCTCCCCTGCCCCATACGTGCAACAGGGCTCCTCTGTTCTAGCTGCCTTCGGCATCGGAGGCCTCTTCTTTGGGCTTCACTCCCTACTCTCGGATTCTAGCACCATGATCCTCTGGGTCTGGACCGGTTTCCCCGTCAGCGGTCCCCTTGCTGCCCCCCACGGCGCCGTCACCATCGCAGCCATGTGCGGTGGTCTCGTTCTGGGACTTTTCTACCCCGGTCTCGCGCGTAGCTGGACTCTCTACGGTGCCGGCTGCGTGGGCGCGGCGCTCCTTACCGGGTGGGGAGATTGGACGGGCTACAGCGGCGCGCTACTCCTAACAGTCTACCTCCTCGCCTTCTCCGTCCCCATGATCGGGGCAGCAGCTAAGCGCAGCCCAGCTACGGTATTCGGACTCGGATTTCTGGTATACAACTTCGTCGTCCTCTTCCACGTCTGGGTCGTGGCCTACGCGTTTGTCCCCGGCGGCCCGCTAGTGAGAGAAAGGACAGACTGGGTCATGACCACCACGATGCTCTTCATCGGCTGCGGCGTCTTCACCATCTCCTCCCCCACCAGCGGGGCGAAATCCTACACTCCCCCCGCCCCCCGACAGCGCGCACACACCCTCTCCGTCCTCGGCGTCCTCCAGCTCCTCGCCCTCTGCATAGCCTACATCCGCTTCCCCACCTTCGACTACACGCCCTACCACGCGCCGCAGAAGCTGATCACGGCGGGCATCTGGACAGTCCACTTCTCGCTCGACAACGACATGTGGTCCTCGGAGTACCGGATGCGCGACGCGCTGCGGGAGCTCGAGCTCGACGTCGTGGGGCTGCTGGAGTCGGATCTGCAGAGGGTGATTATGGGGAATCGGGATACGACGCAGTTCCTGGCTGAGGAGCTGGGGATGTACGTTGATTATGGGCCGGGGCCGGATAAGCACACGTGGGGCGCGGCGCTGCTGAGTAAGTTTCCCATTGTGGAGAGCGAGCACCACCTCCTGCCTAGTCCGGTGGGGGAGCTGGCGCCGGCGATCAAGGCGACGCTGGATGTGTATGGGACGCTTGTGGATGTGTTTGTGTTCCACAGCGGGCAGGAGGAGGATGTGGAGGATCGGAGGCTGCAGAGCGAGTACCTCGCTGAGCTGATGGGGAGGAGCGAGCGCCCGGCGATATTGCTGGCGTATCTGGTGACGAAGCCGTTGGAGGGGAACTATAACACGTATGTCTCGGAAAAATCGGGGATGAGGGATATTGATGAGAGTGATTGGGATCGGTGGTGTGAGTATATCCTTTATAAGAATTTGCGGCGCGTGGGGTATGCGAGGGTGTCGAGGGGGACGATAACGGATACCGAGATCCAGGTTGGGAAGTTTTTGGTGGGGAAGGAGGGGGGTGGGGGGTGGGAGGGACGCGGGGGGTGGGCGGGCGGGGAGAGAGCAGGAGCGGGGGAGGTGCAGAGGGGGTGGAGGTTTCCGGGGGTGTTTGAGGGGGAGGGGGTGAGGGGGCATAGCTATCATGTTTTTGAGGAGCCGAGGTATTGGGTTTAGGGGGGAAATGGATGGGGGACGTGGTAATGGAAGGATGTGTGTGTGGGTTTGTTTGTGGTGTTAATGGCGGGACTGGGGGTGGGAATGGGGGTGGGAATGGGGGATTGGAAGGGAACGGGGGGATGGGAATGAACTGAATACTTGAAATGAGATGATGATGTGTGAAAAGAGTCAAAAGTGGTAGTGAAGAAGCGGGGAGGGTGTGATGTGATTGTATGTATAGTTGAAAAGGAGGCGGGGGAGGGGGGATAGGGGAAGAGGAGGAGCAGGGGGGCGGAAGAGGGGGCAAAGAGGGGAGAGGGGTATATAGATGTGGTAGATGTTAATTGCACTGAATCTATCTCTCCTGATTTGATGTCTTTTGAGGCTGAGGGGGAGAGTGAGTAATATCTTATGAAGAAGCTAACAGGCTAACAGGCTAACAAGGAGGTATTTCGCATACCAGGAAGTAAAATCGGCTCCAGACGAACTCCGCAGAGGAGCAAATCAGTAGAAACCCGACCAGGAGAGGGCGACGATACCAACGAATCGATGAAGGCCCCCTCCGAAGCTTCCTCTCCAGCCCAGCCCCCTGAGAAATGGGATACCCCCCCCCCACCCTACCGCCTCCCTCATCCCCATCTTAAGTACTACAGTAGAACCTCTTTAAGAGATGTATTCCGTGCCGTGATTTTATATCGTCTTAAAGAGGATATCGTGATATTGGATAGTATTGTAATATTAATATACTACGTAAACCACCTATCGAGAGTAGTCTGTACTGAGCTATTACTCTCTTCTAATTGTAACTCCTGCTCAAGCCGCTCCATTGCTCTTAAATGAGCAGTCTCTATATTATCACAGCCCTCTATAAACTCAATTACTACCTGTAGAGCTTTGATAGCCTCCTGTATTGTATATTGCGGCCTACAATCCACCCCATCGTCGTCATCCTCATCGTCAGCTTGCTGTAGACCAAGATGCTCATATATCACTTCCTGAAGCACCTCGTCGGGGCTCAATTCCTCTTCCGTCTCCATATCTTCCTGTTCCTCAATTGGATTAAGGAAGCTTGAAATCGCCATGGCGTCTTGTATATTTCCTACTCTTCGAACCTTCTCATAAAGAGTAGAAATATCAGGCGAATCGACAGAGAGAGGAAGAGAGATAGGAGATATCATAAGGGTTGATTTTCGGAAGCAGCTGTAGATCGTCGTATTTGATATATAGTTATTCCAACTCCGTAGCATCCATCGAATTGCAAGGCGTATATTCATGTTATCAAGAGGGTTTCGATTGCTCTCATAACAGTCAAGCATATAAGCAAGCCACTGTCTTCGATAATGAGACTTGAAGCTTTGTATAATTCCTTGATCAAGAGGCTGGAATCGGCTTGTTGAGTTCTTCGGAAGAAAAGCAACTCGTATATTTGGTGGCGGAGGTGATAATTCAAGAGCTGTAATATGCGCAGAGAGGTTGTCCATCGTAAGAAGCACTTCCCGTACTGTTCCAATATGAGAATAGAAGCTTTGAAGCCACTCTACCATAATAGTAGTATTCATCCACGCCTTGTTATTCCACCTCCACTCTCCGCCCATAGTTGAGACGTTGATATTCTTCAACGCTCGCGGCTGCCTACTTGTTCCAATGATCCATACTTGTAGCCGATCAGTTCCTGTAGCATTACAAGCAAGAACTGTCAAGACCCGATCCTTCTCTTTCTTCCTTCTAGGCCGTACTTGAGTTGCAAGTCCTCGAGACGGTATCATCTTCCAGTATAGAGGCGCTTCGTCCATATTGTATATATCCTCCTCTTGATACTCTCCTGCGAAAGTCCGTATACACTTCATTTCTTCCTCTGATATTTCGGGAACAGAGCCGAGCTCGCCGTGTTGAATATGCTCTGATATATTGTGTCGCTTTTTGAACTTCTAGAGCCAGCCGTTGCTAAACTCTGGGCATGGTAAAGCCGAGTATTGTGGCAATCCGTACCAGATCCTCTGGGCTTTCTCTCGGAGTAGCTCTCCGCTCGTAACACCCCCTTTTTCCTCAATTCGTCGTTGCCACAAGTATAGGAGCTTCTCAAGATCTGGCCACTGCCCAGAACGAACTCGTGAGCGGTCTTGATTAGCTGATGTATCAAGGCTGCTAAAATGGGAGGAGAGGGACTCGGAAACCGTAGACTGGCTGATTCTGAGGCCGTATTTCTCAAGGAACCAGGTAATACAGGCCTTTTGAGAAGGCCGAGGATATTGAGAGAGAGCCCACGTACGGAGGGCTTGCCGCTAGTGGATGAGAATACGCTGCTTCGGTGGCATATTTAATAGGAGGCTTTTCAGGCAGTAATGCAGTAATTATTCGGCACGAGTTATCAGGATATCCTACGATATATGAGAATTTATTTAGTTCCGGAAAAAAAATCGCACTATCGAGGATATCAGGATAAGGGGTATCGTCTTACGGAGGTTCTACTGTACCACCAACACTTTCCAAAAAAACAAAAAAAAAAGGCCGATGCGATTAAGTTAAACAATCGAGTTCCGTGTCCCTCCCCCCGCCTCTCTACGAAATGATTGAGCGTGACGCGATCGCTTTGAGCTGGGGCTAGCAGCGGCGGTAGGGCTGGGGGGGGGTCTGGAGTATACTGCTGCGATGGGGGAGTTGGGGCCGTGAGGGGGGAGGGGGAGGGATGGGGGTGGGAAGAAAGGGGTGGTGATGGGGGTGGGGGGGGTGACGGGAGTAGGTAGTTGGACTACACCATCATCCCCCTTCAAGGCACCGCACCCGCCCCTTGACGCTCTGCGCTTCTGAGGTCGTTCTGGGTCTGCCGTGATGGGTTTTTTTTGGAAGGGGGGAGAGGAAAGAAGGAGCGGAAGGGGGTGGGAGGGGGGTTTTATGGATAACAGCCTGCTTGCCTCAGATAGTTGTCGGGATGAGGGATGGGGTGGTGGGAGGGGGGAAGTGAGAAATGTGAACCACGTGATGTATCATCACGTGGTTGATTCTAGCCACGATAGTTGAATGCATCATGTACGGAGAAGCTGGAGACTTGAGGAGGTGAGAGCTTGGTTTTGATATATGGGATATCTACACCTACCTCGTACCTCCCATCTTCCATCCCACGATCTGCCATCCTACCTCATCCCCATCCCCTCCCGTCACTCCCCACCCATTCTTTCACCCATCACCCCCACCCTTTCTTTCACCCCCCACCCCCTACCTGCCCCCCTCACTCTCCTCAACCTCACTACAGCGCATCAACACACGCGTCCGCCTCGCGTCCACCTCGCGTTCAAACAACTCGCTTGCAACAATATGCGTCTGATGTGAGAGTGGGAGATTAGGATTGGGGGCTGGCGGCTGGGTGGTGGTAGGGGGAGGATCGGGGGCTTTGGGAGGTACTATTGTTGGTTGGTTGGTTGGCTGGCTGGTAAGGTTAGGAGTCGGGGATTAGAGAGGGATTGTGGCTGGGTGGTGATGTTTCATGCTTGGCAGCTGCGGCGGTGCACGGCGGACGGTGGACGGTGATTGTAAGGAGGAGGGAAGAGTGGCGGAGCGGGGTGGAGCGGGGTGGGATTTCCGTCTCTCATAGAGATACAGATACAGATACAGATACAGTACGGAGTATCAGGGAGAAAGTGAGAGTGACAGACAGGCAGGTACAATAGGATTGATCGAGGGCAGGACGGACAACGAAATGAAGACTACCATACCATGTCTTCGTCCATTGTCCGTCTATAATCCCCGAGCATCCGAGAACAGCACCCACGCACCTACCCTCGCTGTAAAGTATAACACGGCTCGGTATTCGGAGTGCGGTGACGTACTGGAGGATTTGTGTTTTCGGTAGTGGGCTCGCTTCCAGGACAGGAAGCGGGTGGGCTAGATGAGATCACGAGTCTAGATGCCGGAGAGGTCGGATGGGTGTGCATATTGGTTTGGAGTACGGATGTTTGTATGGTTCTGGGTGGTGGTGTAGATAGCTTCTTGTGGTGTCGTGCAGCGGTAGTGAGGTTTGTCTGTGAGCTTCCCAGTGGTAGAAAATGTTAGAAACACCAGCAGAGGTAGTACAACCCGTCGTGGCGTCACCTAACTAGACGGTCTCTTTATGCATGTGGATATGCATGTGCATGTATACATCGTAGCTGCGGGATCAGATCTCGCATCTCCCACTCTCAAATCTATCCGGCATTCCGTCATAACGCGGGTAGTATGTACAAAATATGCACACAAAACCAGGGATTATACTCGTTTATACCATACACGTGACGTGCACAACTTGGAAAACTTTGTTTTTTTGCCCGTCTTTTTGTTAGTGTAGAAAGTACAGTACTGTAAGCAGTATACCCGTACACACGTCGGAGGCTTTTGTGGCTTCCCCCCACCCCGAATGGCAGGCCGCCAGACAAGACATGGCAGATGTCGCCGGATACCTCGGAGGAGAAGATGGGACGGCAGGTAGGGCGAGGAGCGGTTAGTGGTGATGGGAGGGTCAGTGGCGTCTAGGACGGAAAGAGAGGGTTAGAAGGGTTAGGAGAGGAGGGTTATGTTAGAACAAGACGACTTAAACTTTCTGATTGATCAGCGTGAGACAGTACGGATGGGGGGAGATGCATGAACAGCTCACCTCAGCTCTCGAGTGTGGTGTCACGGACTCACGTGCTCAAACATGTCTCTACGCGTGCCCTTTGTCGTCATCCCTTTTTCCCTTTGTCTGTCTTGTGTGTCCCTTGTTCTCTACTGTAAAAAAAAACACAATCACACAGTAATAACCAATACCATATCCACGCCTATAATCCCATACTCCCATCATCCCATCCAACACCATAAGCACACCCACAGCTAACCCACCACAATCTCCCTCCCAAAATCCTTCCTCACACTTTCTCACCCATCAAATCTCCCACCCATCTCCACATATCCACTCCCCAAAACCCGACAGCGCGACAGCGCGAACAAGCGACCATCTAATCTCCCGGCCCCGCCGCCTAATTGGCCACCAACTACTCCACCTACCACGCTTAGTCGACGCTATCCAACGGCCCGCTCGGAGGTTCAATTTTTTTCTTCTTGCGTCTTGCCTTGCATCGCTTTTTTTGTTGTGTGCGGGCGGGTTGCTCGGTGTGTCGGACGACTACGGTTCGCCCGGCTGGTGGGTGTGCTTACGGAGAAGAGTGCATTATGCACGCGCGCACTGCTGTGGTACGCGGTGATTCGGGTGCCCGGCGTGCGGTGAGTGTGAGGAGTGGAGAGGGTGAGAGGAGAGAGCGGGCGGCGAGTGGGCTGTAATCTGCAATGTCCGATATGCAGTGTGACGGGTTGCTCTTGTGCCCCAACCAGCCGGCCAGCCGCCTAGAGCTGTGTGTCCTGTGTCGTGTGTCTCTACAGAGCGATGCATGTCTAGCCGTCTGGTTGCTGTACGGTTGTGGGTGAGTGCAGACGGGACATGCAAACTGTGATACAAAGAGTCCATTGTACTACGTGCGTATGATTACTACTACTACTACTACGTACGATTACTGCCACGGCATCACAGCGGATTACTACTACGATGACTACCACAACACCACAGCATGACAGCTGATAAAAGGGGTGAAATTGGCTGACTACTCGGCTTATGAGTCCGAGTTAGTTTGCTAGTGGTCCCCTGAAGCAAGAAACAGAGAAACAGCCTCCCTCCTCTCCTCCCTCTCCTCCTCTTCATGCCTGGCCTGGTCTCTCTCTCTCGCCGCCCGTTATCCCAGCAACTCTTCACTCTTTGTTTCCAAAAACTATATATACATCCCCTCTACCCTGTTCTCCCTGCTTCCCACACGCTCTGTACCACGTACCCTCCCCGTACCATACGCGTATACGTACACCCGTGTCTTTCCCTACCGCCGCCTTGTGCCATGCCACAGAACGGTATGGTCGCTACTTCTCTCCCCACCCTTGGCACCATACAAACGTCAAGTACCTCTCTACTCCACCGTACTCAAATTTCACCAACTAGCCCTCCCTTGCAGAAAAAAAAAGATCAGCAACCCGTCTGGCTAACCCAAGTCCACCAGCCCACTAGCCCGTCCACTAACTTTTCTAACTACCCTACCACCACTAACCACCACCACCGAAACGCCGCCCGCCCCCAGCTAAACCAGCCCAGAAACGCACCGACCGCAGAAACGCAGAAACGCGCACGCACCGACCTTCCTACATTACCGCCTTGAACCCCCCCCCCCATACCAAAGTGTCTCCGTGCCCGTCCGTACCTCTAATCTCTCCCCTTTTGATATCTTCAACCTTTCACCTTACCTTACCTTAAACCTTCAAACTCTCCTCCTCTTGTCCTCCTTCACCTACACCTACCTACGCCACCTACACCACCGCTCACCTCTCTCTCACCACTTCGGCCTCACGCTTTCCACTCTCGGTCTGCAACAGCCACCCTCTCACCTCCCTCTCGAATCTCTCAACCTCAGCCCCCCTCCGACACTCCCAGGGCGTCAACAACAACCACCAAACCGCCTCCCAACGGCTCGAGCGGAACCCCCCCCTCGATGTCCGTCCACACCTCCTCCGGGTCCTCGTCACCCACCTTCACCAAGCCCAAACTCCCCTTCGCCTGGCCCTCCCTCATCCTCACCAACCCCATCCCCCGCCGCTACCGCCGCCGCCTCCGCTCAAAGCTGCACGCGCGCCAGTCCCCCGCCAGCGCCCTCTCCAGCATCGAGACCTCCTTCTCGCCCTACGTCACGCTGCACAAGCTGCAGAAGCGCCGCTGGTGCCTGTATGATGCCCAGAACATCTTTCTCGTCCTCATGCTGCTGTTCTCGGCCGCGATCACGCCGTCCGCGCCGCTGATTAAGGCGGGTATTATGTTGGCGGCGGCGGTGGCGGCGGTGGTGCCTATTACGAGCCAATTCCTCATTCCGGCGCTGCCGGTGTTGACCTGGGTTATCTTCTTCTTCGCTGCTCGGTAAGCCCTTTCCCCCTTCCAACTCCCCTCCCCCCAACCCACCGCACACCAGCTAACCCACCACCCCAGCTTCATCCCCAGCGAAGCCCGCCCCGGCATCTGGGTGCGCGTCCTCCCCGCCCTCGAAAACATCCTCTACGGCGCCAACCTCTCCAACATCCTCTCCGCGCACCAGCACGTCGTCCTCGACGTCCTCGCCTGGTTCCCCTACGGCATCGTGCACTTCGGCGGCCCCGCCGTCGCCGCCGTCGTCTTCTTCGTCTTCGCCGCCCCCGGCACCCTGCCCATCTACGGCCGCTCCTTCGGCTACGTCAACCTAACGGGCGTCATCATCCAGGTCCTCCTCCCCTGCGCGGCGCCCTGGTACGAGAACCGCCACGGCCTCGCGCCCGCCAACTACGGGATGCCCGGCTCCCCCGCGGGCTTGGCGCGCATCGATGCGTTGTTCGGGGTGGATCTGTACTCGACGAACTTTACGAACGCGCCGGTTGTGTTTGGCGCCTTCCCGTCGCTGCATGCGGGGAACGCGGTCATCGTCATGCTCTTCATGGCCGAGTGCTTCCCGCGCTTCAAGCCCTTCTTCGCGGCCTACGTGATGTGGCTGTGGTGGGCGACCATGTACCTCTCGCACCACTACGCCGTGGACCTCGTTGCGGGCTCCATGATCTCAGGTGTGGTGTTCTACATTGCGCGCGCGAATTTCTTGCCGAGGCGCCAGGCGGATAAGGCAACGCGGTGGGATTATGATTATGTGGAGATTGGGGAGGCGGCGGGCGGGGAGGGGCAGCAGGAGTATGATCTTGCGGAGCTGGGGTATAGGCAGAGGCTGCTGGTGGATGAGTGGTCGGTGGGGAGTGGGGGGAGTGGGAGCGCGAGTCCGGATGATGGGGGGAGTTTGTGGGAGGGGGAGACGCTGGGGGGGAGGGAGTCGACGGATAGGGAGAGTGTGGCTGAGATTGTGTTGGTGAGGTAGTCGGACTGCTGATTCGCCAACCGCAGATACGACGATATAACGAAGTTGCTTCGATCGAGACTGAGAACCGCAGCGAAGCTCACCTCGAGACTTAACGAAACCTACACCTACATACCACACACGCACAGCTCCTCTCTAAACGACCCGCAAACGAAACAAACCCAACACCTTTACCTTCAACCTACAAAATTTTCCACCCACACAAAAACTTTTTAACAACCAAACTTCTTAATACCAACCCATTTAATAACCTTTTTATATTTCGAAAACAACGGGGCAACAAGCGCAGAGCAGCAGAGCAGAGCAGAGCGGGGAGAAGAGGGGGGGGGGGGGCATACATGCATAACGGCGTTACATCGATCCCATTTGATGGATTGATGGGCAGGGCGGGAGGGAGGTAATATGGGAGGAGGGATAGTTAATCATACAATAATGCTCGCGCTACATCATCGTTGCGCTGATGGTGGGGGGGAGCGAAGGGGGGGGGATAGAATGGAACGGNNGGGGGGGGGTGGGTGTGGGTGGGTGGGGGGGGGGGGGGGGGGGGGGGGGGGGGGGGGGGGGGGGGGATAGAATGGAACGGTCGCTACAGGCTGCGGAGAGGGGGATGTATAGAACACTCGCTTTGTGTATAGAAGAGCGGGGGGGAGAAGGGGAGAGACAGTCTTGGCTGGTCCCGAGATGGGTGATGGGGGGAGGATGAATGGAATGAAGATTTACTCACTTATCTTTGCTGGTTGCTTGCTTGCTTGACTACGTGATTCATTGTTTGGTGACTGCGCTGGGGATTCGGGGTGAGGATGTGAGAATATGAGAATGAGAGTGAGACTTGATTAGAGACGACCATTCCCAACGCAGCCTATTCGGGTGCAGGGTGCAGTATAATCTAGTTCAGTTCAGCTCGGTTTAGTGCAGTCCAGTTAAAACAATTCAAATTCAAATTCAACGCCAATTCAACTCAGCTATCTATCCCCTCCCCTCCCTTCGCTACAGAATGGGTATTTGCATTTCATTCGCATTCGCACATCATTTCACCCCCCTTCCTCATTTTTCCCCTCACACCCCCCTCACACCCCCCTCACACCCCCCTCACCACCCCACTCACCGCCCCTGCCACAATCCCCGACTAGCCTCCCTAATCCTCTCCTCCTGCGCCTCAATCTCCCTCCCACTCTGTCCCTGCCCGCTCCTCCTCGTCAGCAGCCCCGCCGGCGGGGCAGGCGAAGAATCCATCCTCACGTCCCCGTCCACGTCGCGCGGGGGGTAGGTTTCAACGCCCGCGTCGTTCTGTGCTGCTTTGCGGGCTAAGGCTGCTAGTGCTGGACCTGCAGCGGCGGTGGAATCGGGCGTGGCGTCCGAAGCGGAATTGTTGCTAGACGCACCCGCGCGCTCCGGCTCCCCGCTGCGCGCGCCGTCCATATGCCCCGACCCCTCGCGCAGCTTGTTGATAGCGCGCACGGTATCAATAGCCGCATGCAGCGTGCGCCTCGCATTGAAATTCTTCCTCACCGTCGGCAGCAGATCGCTCTGCTCGCCCTGCTCCTCCGCTGGTCTCGCAGCCAAAAACGGGTGCGCGAGCGCCTCCTGCGCCGTCGGGCGCGCGGACGGGTCGACGGTCAGGCAGCGGGAGACGAAGTCCTTGGCGGAGTCGGAGAC
This sequence comes from Pseudogymnoascus sp. 23342-1-I1, assembly GCA_001662575.1. Lineage (NCBI taxonomy): Eukaryota > Fungi > Ascomycota > Leotiomycetes > Thelebolales > Thelebolaceae > Pseudogymnoascus > Pseudogymnoascus sp. 23342-1-I1. The sequence continues at coordinate 207,823 of KV454979.1, read as the reverse complement.
GCCGCGCCAGAAGGCGGGGGGCTCGAAGCGGTAGTCTGCTATGAGGATTGCTTGCATCTCTTCGAGGTTGGAGTCGCGGTCGAAGGGGGTGTATCCACATAGCAAGAAATACGTGATGACGCCGATAGCCCACACATCCACCGGCTTGCCGTGCCCCGCCTTCTTAAAGATCTCAGGCGCCATGTACCCGGGCGTCCCGCAGGTGGTGGTCAGCACATGGAAGTGCTCATCATCCATGATGCGGCTCAGGCCGAAATCGGCAATGAGCAGATCGGCGTTGTCCTCGGGCGTGCGGAAGAGCAGGTTCTCGGGCTTGAGGTCGCGGTGCACGATGCCGTGGGCGTGGAGGTAGGCGACGGCGGAGAGGGTGGCGAGGATCAGGGAGGCGGCGTCGGACTCGTAGTAGTTCCCCTTGCGGCAGATGCGGTCAAAGAGCTCGCCGCCGAGCGCGAGGTCGGTTACCAGGTAGAGGTTGTTTTGGGTCTCGAAGTAGTCGACGAGGGTGAGGATGTTGCGGTGGCCCATGGAGACGCGCTTGAGGACTGCGATTTCGTTGCGCACCTGGTGGGTTAGCGGGGGGTTGACGACGCGGCGCATGGGCGAGGGGGAGGGTTACCATGTGCTCTCTACCGGCCATTAAACGCTTGTTGATTACTTTGGCGGCGTAGTAGCGGCCGGTGTCGATGTGGACGCACTCTTTCACGACGGAGTAGGAGCCTGCGCCTAGGGTCTTGCCGGTCTTGTAGTGGCATGGCTGGACCTTTGGAGGGGTGCGCGACGCCGAGGGGGGGGGGCTGGTGTAGCTCATCGTCGCGGGTGCTTGGGTTGTGGATGTGGTGGGTGAGGAGGAGGGGAGATCGAGGGCGAGGTCGTGGAGTTGTCGTCGGCGGAGGCGGGGGTTATCAGGGCGTGTGCGGTGGGCGATAAGGATGGGAGGGGTCCAGGGCGAGGCGAGTCGAGTCGAGTCGTGGTGCTAGGTGGGACGCGGACTGTACTAGTGTGTTGGCGGCAACGGATATGTAGGAATAAAGAAGGAATGCGGGCGATCGGATCGCAATATTTGGTGTATTGCGGTAGGGCTGAGATGCAGTATCAGGATGAGATGACAAAGAGGGGACTTGCGCGGGGAAATGGATATATTGGGATTCGCGGTTTTTTTCAGCCGCTCCTCTAACTTGAATATCGCGCATTGCAGTAGCTGCTGGTGTTTGGAGCAACATGATTCGTGCCCTCACGTGAGTGCTTCCTTCCAGGATGTTAGGATATCTGGGCCCTGGCGACCCTTTGTTGCAGACGTTCAGGGAACTCACGACTTTTCATTAAACCTTCATTATCGTCTCTAAGTGTCAGCCTGTTGTTTTGCCTCTGCTCAAACTATCAACTGTATCATGATTTTGCCCCAAAATGGGAACCTCTCCTTCTCCCACTTCCGCGGAACCCTGTGCTCCCCCACCGCCAGCTTCTAAACGCGTCCCCCTTAATAGACCCCCACTTTCGGTGCTTTTGAAGAATGGAGGGAAATATCCTCCAGAATATATGGCGTAGCCTCAGAAACCTGGTATATATCCCGGCCTGATCTTGATTATATTGTGTGCTGACAAATTTGGTGCTATAGACTCCACTATCATTCATCAACGGCGCGACCACATAGTTGAGCTATGCAGTATGCATTCGATAGACTATACATTCTAACATATATGAAAGCCGGCTAATAAATTTTGCAGGTGATAATACAGCCATCAAATCCGGAGGAAGCATTGAAATCGACGAAATCCACGCCCTTCGCGTCGCAAAAGAGCTTCAGCTCCCTGTGCCTGAAGTTTACGAGGCTCACCCGCTGCCAACCAGGGGAGCTAGTATCCATATGAGCTATATCCCCGGAGAGACTTTGGAAAAGGTCTGGCCGACTATGACTCCTGATCAGAAGCGGGATATTGCGCTTCAGCTACGCGCTATTGTTGACAAGATGCGCTCTCTCCCATCGGATGATAACGTCTTCCGATCCTGTGGTGGCGGTATGATACGAGATATGCGATGTAAGATCTATTCTGTTGTCATTTTATATTACTCACCTCTCTTTCATCCCAAAACTTAATTCTACAGAAGTTTTCCTACCTACCCCCCATGTCTTACATTCTTAGCTTGCAAGTTTACTCCCAACGCTTAGCATTAGCCCACAACACCTTTACTGGTGGGCCATTTCCGGACGAGCAAAGCTTCAATGATTTTGTTCTGGATATGCCGAAAATTTCTCCGAAGGCAATACGGGAAGGCTTCCGGGCGCGCCTACACTGCAACCATCGGGTCGTCCTAACCCATGGGGATCTATCACAGCGTAACATAATGGTGCAGGACAATAGGATCACTGGGCTTCTAGATTGGGAGGTTGCGGGGTGGTTCCCTGAGTACTGGGAATACATTAAGTTCTTTGACCTTGTCATGATGACTGGTGTGACTATGCATCGGATATATTTTCGCAGATATACACGGAAGATCTTATAAATTACCAGGGGATCGTGGATTGGCTTCGACCTTAATGCAGGTAGATTTAGACATATTTACGGTAGGGGTTCTCGCCAACTATAGTGCTCGTTTTCGTATGAGGATTTCAGGGGCAGGGTCGCGGAAGGCCGGGAGTGGTGGGGCTAGGGATTTTTGTGGTGAGATTGTTGGAATGATTAGTATGGCAAGAGTAATCAAATTATTTTCATTTTGATTTACGAGAGGGGTATCTATTTAACTATCGTGCTTGTGGCTATTATTTACACTTTATTTTGCCTGAAATTCTCGTTCATCGACTGCCTTGGGTTGGATTGTGTTTACTGTGGAAATCTGCCTCGGACGCCAGACTCCAAGGCCCATCTCTAACTATCATATCCAATTTATCAGCTGGCCAATAGTTCTTTCGAGCCTACCATTGCCTAAGCCTGATGGACTTGAACGGCTACTAGCTGTGAGATGCGACACTGCGCGGCGGATCTGCGGTCCTAATAATCTCCCCCTTTGCTACTCCTGGATTGCTTCTTCACACTGTGCTCTTTCTTTGCCTGCAAACGGATAGAATTTCCGATTTTCTTTCTGCAGATGAGCTCGTTAGCAACGGATTCATTGCATCCTTGATTGTTATACTTACTGCTTCGCTGCCTTTGCCTTCGCAGCTTCCGACGTCTCACCGGGGATAATCCGCTTAGCGATATCCGTAATATGTTCATAAAGCTTCTCATGGCAATTCTCCTCATTATCGCGCTGAACGCGGCCCTCCTGAGAGGCAATGGTGAGGCAATCAGAGTTCCTAGAGTAGTACCGCGACGCGCGCAGCTCCTTGGTCACCATAGCCGGCACAAAGGGCGCTATGGATTTGATCTGCCACGCACTCGTGGCCTTTGAATTTGTTCTGGGAGGGGGGTGTTAGAACTCTTCAATTATAGAATGATTGCCTGGAGGTTGTTACTTGTTCACATGCTGCCCGCCCTTGCCTGATGACCGGTCAAATCGTGTTTGTGCTAGGTCTCGTGGTAATGAGCTCGGCTTGAAAGTTGAGGCCCATTCTCGGGCGGCTGCGTATTCCTCGTCTGTGTAGGGTGATTCTGGGCCGGATCCGTTGCGTGATGGGGAGCCAAACTGGCGGATTGCCAAACTCCGGACGAGGTGTTGGCGTTGTAGTACCAAAGGGCGTGGTATGGCAAATAGTCTAATGTGACGGGACATAATAGTTTGTTGTATTCGACGCACGCATAGGTAAGACATTTAGGACACAAAGCCCCGAGTCTTTCATCCTCTTTGTCCTCTTTGTTGTGGTCGGTGTGACAGTTTATCAAAGATGCGGGAGGGCAAGTGGGTGGTATTCCCAGGGTCCCAGAACCTTTTCCGTCTTAGTATATCTTAATATGACGACAAAGACCTGCTATTATGCAGCCTACCAGGGACCTGTGATGTAAAAGTTATATGACAATTTCTAAATGGCGAGATATGAGATGCGATTGATATTGTTTTTGGACAGAGCATCTACGGTGCACGTGACTAGTAGAGGTGTGGCTTAGGCGGCTGACTAAGCTTCGGGCGAGGACCGACATGACTTCACCTCAAGTCTCTTCATCGCGACCATATTCAAATCATCCCCATCTCCATCTCCATTTCCACCATCTCCCATCTCCCAAACCTCCAAACTCGACTTCATCCGCCTTGCAAACCTACACGCGCCAAACCGACACCTTAGCAAGCACCATACCCGCACCAACGTCACCCGCAAAGAGATACCCAGATCCCCCGCCCACCGTGAAAGAGTGAATCTGATTTATTAGAATGCCTTTTTCCACCTCCACATCCACATCCACGTAGCTAAGCAAAGCAAACCCCGTTCGACCTTTATCCTATATATCTTCGATCCACGACCCAATCCAACAATCTATTTACCTTCCTCCACCTCCATTTCTACCTCTAATCCCTTCTCCCTTCCTTCGCCTCCACCCCTCCAGCCGGAAATCAATTGTTGATACCTCTTCCACGCTTGTTGTTCCATCAACAAACCCCCCACCACCACCATAGCAGTGCGAGTCCTGAGGCAATCCGCCCCGGCCCTCTGGCTTTATGATTTGGGACGCGCCTAAATTCCATACCCAACCAACCACTCCAGTCTCTCCCGTCCCATCTCACCCCTCAATCCCATCGAACCTCCCAGTCCTCCGGAATCAGATCGACCCCGTCTTCAATATGACATCCACCCATACTGCACCATCCGCAGACGCTCTGTCGACAGCTGATGCCCCCGCCGACAATCTTCCTACGAATGCAAATGCGGTTGCCGATGACGACAATGATACAAGCGACGCGAGTAGCTTCTCAGATCCGTATGACGAGGAGGATCAACCAGAGCAAGGCAACGTTGCTGCGCCAGGGGCACAATCAGGAGGCGAGGTCGACGATGATTATGCGATGACCTTTGAGTCCGATGGCGAGGCGGGTTCAAATAGTCCAGAAGATTCAAGCGAGGCTGTCGATGAACATGATGCTGTTCATTCAGCGGCTGTTCCATTATCAGGCTCTGAGACCGCTCCTCCCTCCCTCGACACCATCCCTCCCATCACCAATACCACTGCGGGACCTATCGACAACTCCTCCCTTAACCCCATTACATCCCCTCCTACGACCTCTTCTGAGCCTACTCCTCTTGCTGCTGATGGCGGTTCCGACCCCGCGATGTCTGAGACAGCCCAGGCCCCGTCTCAACCCCCTCCAGCCCATTCCTATGAGAGTATTACCAAAGGCGAGATAGACATCCAGCAGCTGCTTGATAACATCACGGCCAATGCTGAAATCAGTGCCTCCTCCGCAAATGGCACACCCACCGCAACCACTGTTAGCTCTCCAACATTCCCACCGGGGCCACCCGGACCAACCGGGCCCTCAACTCTCCCTTCTCACTCAAGCCTCCCTCCACGTCCGCAAGTCCTGCAAAAGCCTGCCATGCACCCGGCGTATGCATCTCAGGATGACATCCGCAAGTACCATGCCGGGCCGAGCTTTGCTGTCCCACCGGGCTCTACCGCATACAGAGCGCCGGGAATGCCTATGCCTATTATTGCCGCTGGTGCGCCAGGCACAAAGACCGATGCTAGAAACATTCTCCCCCCACCCCCAGCCGCTTCCTTCAATGCTCCTCCATCATTGCCAGCTCCTCCGTCTTCTACCCTTCCCCCTCACCCCAAGCAAGACAGGTCACAGACTGCCGTCGACGCTGGAGATGCCGAAGATGCAGGTGAGATTCAGTGGGGTGCTGATGTCCAGAATCTGTATGATAAGTTCTTGGCCGAGGAGCGCATGTATGTCTCGGAAGGCTTATGGGACAGGTTCCCTGCGGGATCAAGATTATTCATAGGTATGTTATGCAGCTCTTCTACTGATTTATCATCTTACTAACAACGTGTAGGTAATTTACCGACAGAGAAGGTAACGAAGCGTGATATATTCTACATCTTCCACAAGTACGGTAGGCTGGCACAGGTATCTATCAAGCAAGCTTATGGATTTGTCCAATTCCACGACATCAAGTCTTGTCATGCAGCCCTACAACGCGAACAAGGCCAGGAAATTAGAGGGAGGAAGATGCGTAAGTCTCATGCTGCCGCCAATCTATCATAAACCCATACTAACTTCGACAGACCTCGAGATCTCCAAACCCCAGAAGAACACCCGACAGGCCGGCTCAGGACAGGCACAACCTGCTACTCAACGCCGCTCGCGGTCCCCGGACCATTCAAGAGGCGCCGGAGGTGGCCGTGGAGCACAAGGCCGGAACCAACCCCAAGGCTACGATCGCTACGATGGGCGGGCTATTGCCTCACCCCGTGAAGGCGACCATCGCGGCTCTGCCGCACGTGGACGTGAGGACTACCGAGCTCTGAGGTCTCCCTCACCACAACGCGGGGGGTTTCGCGGCCGTGATGAGTACGCCCAAAACCGTGGACGAGACGGCTATGGTGGCCACGATGGTCGGCACACCCGCTCTCGCTCCCCTGTCTACGAACGTAGAGATGGCGGGCGCTACCGCGAGCGGAGTATCAGCCCTCGACGTCGTGAAATGGATGAAGATGCTGCGCTGGGTATCCCGCGTCGTGATGCCCGCGATGTACCAGAGGTGCAGATCCTCTTACTCGAAGAGCTCGACCGCAACTTCATCAGCTGGGTCGAGAATGATATCCGTGGCCGTGGCTTAAAGACCGAAGTGATGTTCCTCAGCCCACGCCTACCGGTGGATGTCGTCATCCGCCGACAGATTATGGAAGGAGTCCTTGCCGTCGTCAAATTGACTCACAAGTCGCAACAAACCAGCAGGATACCGCTCCAGGTCTTTGATCGTACGCGCGGCGCGGACAATGTCCGTTTCGACGAGTATGAGGATCTAGAGCCGCGCATTGCGGCTGAGCTAGTGATCCGTGAGAAACAGAAGCAACTCACTTCTCCGGCCGCAGCTGCAGTGGCGTATGGACAGCCTGCCGGACAGCAATACGGAGCCCCGGCTGCACAGGCAGCTCCTAACCTTGGGAGCATCGTCGGCCAGCTCGACAACGCAACACTCCAAAAGCTGCTTGGAACACTGAATGCACCCATCCAGTCACCGACACAGCAACAGCAGCATCAGGCCCCAGCCAATGGCCAGGTTGATCTCGCGGGTATCCTCGGAGGGCTGATGGGGAAATCCGCCCAACAGCCGCAACAACAACAATACCCACCCCAGCAACAGGCTCAGTACCCATCCCAACAACAGGCTCAGTATCCACCCCAAGGCGTGACACCGGATTTGGGCGCTCTCCTTGGCGCTGCGGGTCTGGGACAGCAGGCACAGATGCAGGGAGGTCAGAGTGCGGAGGATGTGCAGAATATTATGGCGCAACTTGCGAGGTTTAGGCAATGAGGCGGGCGAACAGTGTAACTACGTTTTTATGGATGCTGTATCGGCTCGCGAGTTTAGCGGCGCAATGTAATGAGTATGTATGTATGAAAGAGAGAAATCAGGGGGAGAAAGAGCCATGGAAACGGGGAGGGGATGCAGATAGCATCAATCATCACACGTGTTGACGGACTAGAATCGGGTGCATCGGGTTATAGCTTGTGGTACATTAAATATATCTGAGCTGGATATGGTGTTCTACATAGGGTTGCCCTTTCTGGGCTCTCTTTATTTTGTCCTTCCCTCCGCTCAACTGAGCGGATGAGCCCGTCTATCCCCCTGAACGCCTCTGGTGTGGGTGCGGGATGGCTTTAGTGTACATAGAGATGGGATATCGCGGCTGATGTAGTAGATGGTAATACAAATGTCCCAAAGATCAAAATAGATGCCGCGAATGCCTCAATTCCGTGAAACGTGTCCCCTCGTGCTTGGATATCAGTTGTTCTTCTTCTCTGGCACTGACCAGACATTCGGTCTGTGAGGCGAGCAGTTAGCAATGGATCTCCATTTCTCTCAACCGAATACCCTCTGCAGCAAGAAGAAACTTACCTTGTGAGCAACAGCTTCTCCACAGGCGTCGTCTTGCTCGCCGCCATCCAATTCTCCAACATCTCCCTCAAATGCTCCTCGCTGCGCCCTACAACATCAATCCCGCGCTCCGTGCACGCAATCGCAACCTCCTCCGCCTCCAAATCACTCAGCACTCCATCGCGTCTAATCAGCCTATCATCCGTCTGCAAGTACTCAACGCGACTTGCCACCCTGCCCTTCAATAGCGCCGACGGCGGCCCGGGGAGTGTGCCACCAATGTAATCCCACATCTTGCTCGACAAGCCCAACGACCACGAGATATGCACCAGTTGCTCCCTCTCCAGCTCCTTACCAGGCGTAAACGCCGCGGTCAAGTTGCGGAACGATGTCTTGCGGCGCGCCTCGACCTTCTGGCGGTCCGACTCGATCTGGCGCGGGACGCGGCAAGTATAGGGTACGACGCTGGAGACGGCGAAGACGATGAGCGGGGTGAATTCCCCGCAGACTATGAAGATCAGTCCAAAGACCGGCAGGCGCTTGATGTCGTGCCACGAGCGGAGGAGGAGCTGGTAGTCTGCGCGGCTGAAGTTGCGGTCGCGGACGGCTTCGTAGACGGCGCCGTCGTATTTCTTGTCGACGAGCTCTTGGGGCTCGCGCGTGAGGGAGAGGTTAGTGAAGATGGCTTGGGCGCCGGTTTTGTAGAAGGTGAGATAACCTTTTCCTTGGTTGAAGAGGGCGCGGAAGAAGGATTGGCCCGGGACCTTGGGGGGGATGACGAGGGGTGGGGGGAGCGTCGAGGTGGGCGGGTTGAGGCGGTTGTTGCGGGGTTTGGAGGTCGTGAGGGACTCGGTGGTGTCGGTTGAGTAGGGGCGAGCCGTGTGTCTCTGGCTGAGAGGGATTGAGGCGTTGATGTGTTGAAGGAAGATGCTGCCGAGTGGGGAGTTGTGCTGGAGGTGCGAGGAGGTGCGCAGGGTGCGCGAGGCCATGGTGTTCATCCTGGCGGATTGCGGTGCCGAAGCTGTCTAATGAGAAATTGAAAATCGAAATAAAAGAAGAAATCAATCTATAGTACAGTAAACATTGCTAGCGACCTGAAGGAAAGACTGAAGTAAGGTTCTCGACTCAACGACGTAGATATGTTCGCGGTTGGTAATGCTTCTGATGGATGGGAAACTTTTGGGCATGGGGTCCCTTGCTAGTTCCTGGTCCTGACTCGGTACGGGAGCAATGATAGTCCGGTTGATGGTAAGCAACCCCACTGACCGCCCGACCCAATTCAGCATCAACCGCGGGGTCGCTCCCGAAACTTAAAATATATTCCGATTATATCACTCTCATCCAAGCGCCTCTCAGAACAACCTCCACATCCCTCATTCCAATTCAAGCAAACATGGCCCTCGAAAAGCTCCAGAACCTGGAGCTGCCCGCTTCGGCGGATATGCATGTTCATCTCCGCGACGGCGCCACCAAGAACCTCGTCGTTCCAAGCATTCGGGATGGTGGAGTAAACTGCGTAATGGTTATGGTACTTCTCTCCTCCCCTTTCCAAGGTCCCTCCGCTCACTATATACTAGCCCAACCTTGTCCCTCCTATCACGACAGTCGCTCACGCTCTCGAGTACCAATCGAGCCTACAAGCCCTCGCCCCAAACGTCCAGTTCCTCATGTCACTCTACCTCCACCCAACCGTCACGCCAGCCACCATTGCCGAGGCCGCCGCGGCCGGGATCAAGAACGTGAAATCCTACCCCGCGGGCGTGACCACGAACTCCTCCGCCGGAGTCGTGGATTACACCGTCTTCTACCCCGTCTTCGCCGCCATGGAAGAGCACAACATGATCCTCAACCTCCACGGCGAGCTCCCCTCCACCGGAGACGCCTCTATCACCGTCCTCACCGCTGAGGAAAAGTTCCTTCCAACACTCCGTACCCTCCATGAGGCCTTCCCCCGTCTCCGCATCATCCTCGAGCACTGCACAACCGCCGCTGCCATCGAGGCCGTCAAGGCTTGCGGTCCTACCGTCGCGGCGACTATCACAGCGCATCACCTCTACCTAACCGTCGATGACGTCGTCGGCAACGCGCACCATTTCTGCAAGCCCGTTGCAAAGCTCCCAGCGGACCGAAAGGCGCTTCTTAGCGCCGCCGTGGCGGGGGGAGAGAAGTTCTTCTTCGGCTCTGACTCTGCGCCCCATGCCGTCTCGGCGAAGGAGATGAGGGGGAAGCCGGCGGCGGGGTGCTTTACGCAGGGAGAGGCGACGCAGTTGGTGCTTGAGGCTGTGGTTGGCGCGGTTGGAAAGGGGCTGCTGAAGGAGGAGGAGGTGACTGTGGAGGGCCTGGAGGGGTTCTTGGGAGGGTATGGGAGGAAGTTTTATGGGGTTGAGGCGAATGGGGAGAAGATTGTGGTGAAGAGGGGTGGGTCGAAGGTGGCGGATATGCTCAAGGGAGAGGGAGACTTGGAGATTATGCCGTTTAGGGCGGGTGAGGAGACGTGGTCGTTGGAGTGGAAGGCGTAGGTTGGTCGGAAGTATTTGGGAGGCGTTAAGTAGAAGACTAGGCCTCGGGAAAGTAACTGTGTATATAGAGAATCTAAGTCTAAACATGAGGATCTCGTTGCGACTCAAAACCCAAACCCTTCCTCATGGAACCACACATCCCTCCCCTTGTTCACCCACCTCCCAACTGCAGCCCTCACCTCCCTCGCCATCCCACCCGGTCCACACACAAGAACAGCAACCTTCTCTCCCTCTCCTTTCCTAAACACCCCATCCACAACCCCTCCAACGTCCACCCGGCCCCTCTTCCTCCTTCCCCCCTCCTCCGCCAAATCCAACATCTCAACCCCGCCATCCACAACAACCTCCTCCTCTTCCTCCCTCGTAACCACAATCTCAACCCCACTCGCCACCTCCCCCACCGCCTCAGCCGCCCATTCCACCTCCGCCGCGCTCCGCACAGACCACACCATAACAACCCTCTCCGTATTCCCACCCCTCCTCTCCATATCCGCCCTCACGCGCTGATAAAGCGGCAGCACGAACGTCCCCCCAACCCCCCCAGCCACCAACAAGACCCGGTCAAACTCGCTAGCGAAATCGGGGAACCGGGTAGAACCGCCATACGGCCCCTCGATGCGTAGCGGCGGCCGCGCTTTCCAGAGTTCAGTGAGTTCGAGAAGGCGTGCGGAGGTTGGGCCGGCGAGAGACCGCGCGATGAGGGTTAGGGATGTGGTGTCGGCGGCGACGGAGGCGATGGTGTACGGGTTTGAGCAGAGGTTTAGGATTGCGCCGCCGGAGGTGGGTTGGCTGGGGGGTGGGATAGAGAGGTAGACGTGCTGAGCTTGGGCGTTTGCGTAGAGGGTGCGGTGGGAAGGGGGGATGGGGATGGTGAGTTTGAGGAGGGTGGTCGAGGGGAGAGTGGTTATGGTGGAGGGGGCGAGGAAGGAGGTTAGGCGACGGGTGAGCGTGTTGAAGAGGACGAGAGCGAGGGTCTCGATGAGGTAGAGGCGGACGGGGGAGGCGTGGAAGAAGAGGACTGGGGCGAGGAGGAGGCTGATGCTGAAGTGGGTAACGTAGAAGATGCGGTAGCTGTAGGTGCGGATGGTGTTGATGCTGGTGATATAGAGGGTTAGCATGAGGATGATGGCAACTAGGCCTAGTGATGGGACGGGGCGGGTGAATAGTTTCTTGACGAGGTTGGCGCGGATGAAGAAGTTGAGGTAGAAGCCGGCGTGGAGGCTGAAGAGGGCGACGATGATTCGGCCGAGGATACGGTGATAGGGGTTTAGCTCTTCATGAGAGGAGCGGAGGAGGTATCGTAGTGGAGAGTAGCGGTTCTTCATCATGAGAAGGTACAGTATCGGCAGCTGGGATGCTGCGACTGTTCCGAATCGTTTGGTGAGGTGGAGGTAGTCTGTTAGTTATTAGCTTTAAGCCCGAGGACATCATCAACAATTAGAAAGAAAGAGGAAGGCAGGAACATGAGATATCAACAAAAGTGCTAGACATAGACTGCCAATCGAGCAACCCCGCAAAGCACAACAGAAACAGCCTTCCCCTACGACCTTCCGCGCTTCCAACCTCCCTTCAATAGAAAACATAAGAAAAGGCGCCCAGCTCACCATCACCCGTCCCATGCACCGACAACACCCCCAACCAAACCGCCCACGCCAACCCCACCATCTTATGCACCACCCTCTCCTGCTCCTGTCCCGCCCATCCCCTCCCGCCCACCCGAAACACCCACCCTCTCCACCACCTCGCCGCCCTCCCCGCCGCCGTCCCCGCTCCCCGCTTCACGTGCGGCGACCCCGGTACAGCGGCGTACTCCCCCCTCGTCTGTCTCGCGCCGAAGACCCAGATGGTAAGGACATACAGCCAGTACAGCGCGATGGGGAGGAAGGAGGAGAGGTGCGCGTACAGACCATAGCGGTCGAGGGTTTGGCGGCGTAGGGCCTTCTGCTCGGAGCTCAGGTCCGTGTTGATATGCCAAGGCCAGTCCATTGTAATGGCAGGTGGGTTTGGCTAAAAACAAAGTATATATATGTTCCGGCCCATCCGTGGATGTGCCGTATTCGCGGATGACCTGGCCTAACCGGCCGGAATGTTGTACTTCGCGAACGGGCCGGCCCGTTCGCGACCTAACCACGTATAGTAGGGGTGGCTATAGTTGTAGTAGCACGTTAATGTCAATCGCTATCCTAATCGTTATTCTTAACTATATCAACTATTATAGATTCTCACCTACCTCCCTTACAGGTTGCCTTATAATAAAGGCTATATTTGTCTAAATATAGTAGTATATACCCATTATATTGCCCTGACTAACGCTATGCTCGTTATACTACAGGTTATAGTATATAGTATACCAACTCTTATGTACTGCAAAAGGCGTGATGTTGCCATATAGTAATGTTCGAAATGGGCCTCACAATGCACACCCGATCATTTGAAGTTGATCCTTGCTTTATGATGCATGCCACACGCTGAAGGTTGATAGGCTGAGCCTGGCGAGAGGATTCAAAAGTAGAGTCCTGACAATACCTGAAGCCAGTCAACCTTTAACTTCAATTCCGACCATAAGGCTTTAACCATAGCTATAGAACGCATAGAAACAATAACCACGAAGCCAACATGAAGGACGTAATTGGCGCCATTGATGCCTCTATCAACCTGGCCGAACACCTGCATACGCTTGTCAAAAGCTATGCTGACGCTCCTGAAACGGCAGCCTCAATGCGCCTTTTCGACAGCCAGCTCAGCACCGTCAGACTACGTCTACTACAAACCGCCCTAGATAGGGATACTAATAGCAATATACCTGGAAATCGGAAACCTGTTATTAAAGAAGCACGAAAAGCAGTGCCGCTTCTACAGAATGAGCTGAAAGGGGCAATAGATCAGCTCGAGAGCCTACAGACCGATAGGGTCACTGGGCGCATAATGTGGGCGATCTGGAAAGGAGAGAGGGTCACCGAGATCTTCAATGGCATTCACCGCAAAATTGATGTCATAGAAAGTTATCGGGTCCTCTTTCTGTTACCCGAGAATGCAGAAAGAAACCAGCAACAGACCCTCCGGGATCTAATCTGCAGCTCTACGATAGTTCCCTTGGAAACAAGATTTTCTTTCGCATTGCAACTAGCCGAAGCGCTCCTCAAGATTCATTTAGCTGGGTTGATGCACTGTGAAATCCGAAGCGACAACATTATTTTCTTGGCCCCTTGAGAGAATCAGGCGACTGGCGATAAACTCCAACCCGGCATTCGGGGAGGAGAAGAGAGTAACAAGGACAAGGACAAGCCTGTAAATGAGCAGGATGATCTGTTGAAAACAAACGCCATCAAATGGACTGGCACGTTCCAGATGGCCCAGAGGGTCATGACCGGAGCCAAGACCAGAGCCATGTCTTTTTTTTCCCCAAGAACGTCGAAACAGAGCGTCAAGGTCGTTCTCACCAGCGCCCTGAAGACAGCAAGACCAAGTGGCAGACTAGTAAAAGTGGCAGAGGCAATCGCCCACGAAAGAACGGAGGATTTATAGGATCTATCGTACGTTCCAGACCGAGAAATGAAAGTGAACACGACCTTGGCGGCGGCCAAAGCTTGCCTGCTGGACAGGTCAATCAAAGTGATGACAGTAAAGAGGCAAACTTCGAAATATCTGTCGCTCCAAAAGGAGGGAAGGTCCCGCCTCGAACCGGCATCGTGTACCTCGTAAACTGGGCCACTATGCGTAGTCGGAGCAGCATCATCCCTGCCCGGCCTATGCGCTGGATTTTAGATGTATACCGACACCCACAACAACAGGGCAGGGAAACTAGGGACATGCAGCATAACATGGGCCACGATATCTACAGTCTCGGCGTGTGTCTCCTCGAGATCGGGCTGTGGAAGTCTCTTGTAGGCACTAAGAAGGAGCCCTGTGTCTATGGCCCTCTTGCTCAGGAGGCCTTTAAGAACGGTATGCCAGCCGACAAGCCGGAGGAGGTCAAGAAGGGTCTAGTAGAAATTGCAAAAAAAGAACTGCCAGGGGCCATGGGAACCCCTTATGCGCGGCTCGTCGAAGGCTGTTTGACATGCCTAGACACTACAAAAAGCTTTGGGAAAGCGGACTTTCGTGACACTAAGCTCGACTGTGAGGAGTTTCGCAGAATTGTCATGTACTTTCCATTGGATGCTAACAAGATGTTTGCTGCAAGCAGTTCATAAGAAATGTAGTTGTGAAGGGGGTCAAATCGGTTGATTGGAATATGTTGTAGGCACGTGAGCGCTTCTCGCGTTGTAATATCACGAACGAGCAAATCCTAGAACAGAGCTAGCCGTAAGTATTAGCGCAGCCTTGAAGCGTTGATCAACTTAGAATCTGTAAGTATCTAGGCGTTAAGTAGATTTCGAATACCACAGAGATGAGGTGATGGCGAAAGGGATGCTAAAGGCGGCAAAGCCACATGCAAGGACTGATACGCTAAGTGGGCTAACTTTTCAACGAGAGAGTATTTGGGAGAAGCCGGTTTCGAAGTTTACTACATCAACCCTCATATGGTGGTCGCTGGTGCATTGGGTCGGGCAGTTAGTGGTGGTTGTGGACACTTGGCGGCAAGTTAAACATGGGCGATGGTGGCTATCAAAAGTTACATATACTGCCTAAATGTATGAAAATAGACGAGGTAGAGCTAAGGATCGACACTTCTGATTAAACTTACGAGTAATGATGATTCTATAATCGTAATATGGAAACATCAACCCAGAGTGATCAAGGGCCTCAATTTTATTCACACTCCCCACAAGCACTCAAAGCGACTACCGCCAATATCCACACAACTCATCCCATATCATTTCAGGCGCCACAACTCAACTCACAGGACAAAAAAGAACTTCACAACCAATCTCTCAAGAGTACTCGCAAATTGTCCATTCCATTAGCTGAGATATTTATTCCAAGAAGCTATATTCATTCCCCCCCGTCCGTCCCCTGCCTATTTGCATAGCCCATAGAGCCCCACCACCGCCCCCAAATATAACAATCTCCATCCATCTCCCCCAAAAATCCTAGCAACTGAACCGACCGAGCAAGATAAAAAGACATTAAACAAAAAAAACAAAGGTAAAAACGCAAGCCGTAGCATTCCCCATTGCCGTTCTAAAGTGAACGCCATTTTGTATAAATCCCGCCCCTTTCTCGCCCTCTCATCACCCCCTCTCCCTTGCACCGAAAAAAGCAACAACTAATTAACAATAAAGCAGAAAAAAGCAGAAAATGCGATATTAAACTCCGGATTCTCCCAAAAAATCAATCCCCCAGGTAATTTCCATCTATAACTATAAAAAGTAATCCCGATTAATCCAGCCCCTCCCGTGTATATCATTAAAAGGAGTGTAATGTATGTATTCAAAGGAGTGTATATGCGCCCAAACAAAAACGCCGCTACTCGAGGTTCTCGTCGAGAGATGATAAGATCCAAAGCTCTGATAGACCGAGGATTATGGAATTAATCGAAAAGCAAAAAAATCGATAGAGTGTGCAACTTGAGATAATATGTGCCGAGTTTCATATGGGTTATTCGTCATATGTATCTTTGGTACAATGTTCAATGGACAGAGTACTGTTTAGTACTTGAGAATCATCAGCGCCGGGTTCAGCATGAACGGCAGGAGGATGTGACTCGAGAGCATGACGGCCAACGGCACGATAGCCGTGACGACATCGACCTCGTATCCAGGCGGTGCGAATTTGCCGAGGTAGACCATGCCGCCGACCATGGGGATGGTGAAGGCGTACATCCACTTGAAGCTCTTAAAGATCTTGGGCACCTCCTTGAAGAAGTTACTGGCAACGGCCTCCTTGGCGGTGGCGCCCCACTCCATGTTGATGCTGAACATGTGCGCGCAAAGGGCAAGGAAGAGGTGGAAACTGATGCCACCGAAGAAGACGGCGAACATAGGCATCCACATGAAGTTCTCGAGGAGGGCGCCGAGGAGCGACTTCTCGCCGAGACGGTAACGGAGGATGGCGAGACAGACGTTTCCGAGACCGGAGAAGACGACGAGGAGGGCGACGAAAATCCTCCAGGATTCAATGTAGAAGGAGTCGATGAAGCCATTCTCCCATCCGATGAGGAAGTAGTTCAGGATCGTGAGGGGAAGACCAAAGGCAAGAGCGTAGTAGGTGGCGATGTATGCGAGAATGGTGATTTTCGAGGACATCTGCATGTTGGACCAGAGTAGCTTCCTGAAGATGGGTGTGAATGGCGACTTCCACAACCAGGTGTACAGAGGGTTGAAGACAAGTTCGTTACATCCGAAAGCATATTTCTCCCAACGGGACAGCTCATCATAGACGGTCAAAGAGACACCCTCCTTAAACTCATCTCCGTGGTATGTAGCCAGGCGGACCAAGTTGCCAGCCATCTGAACACGGAGGGAAATATCGAAATCTTCGGAGACGTGGCTCTCAGACCAGAAGAGATCGGATCCATCAGGGGCCTTGCTAGCAACACTTTGAATCGCCTGCCAGCGGAGGAATGCATTGTGGCCAACGAAGGGAGCGGCCTCTCCGGATCCAACAGCGAATCGAATGGCAGAGTAAATCTGGTTCGTGAAGAAAGTAATACCGTTCTCGAAGTAGTCTCCGACGACTTGCATGACGCCCGCAGAGTGCTGGACGATGGCGACTTCGGGGGACAGGAACATTTCAGCGGCACCGTAAAGAAGGCAGTCGACGGGCTAAGAAAGTTAGTACATGATATTTATCGAAGTGTTTGTGGTACTTACAACACGGGTATCAGAGTCAATAATCAGAATGTATTCTCCCATGCGGATGTCTCCATCAGCCCAGGCCTTTCCATCGTCATCCAAAACCTTGTCAAGCGCAGCCTTGTAAAGCTCGTCTTGCTCGGATTCCGTGATATCACCTCCGTTGGTGTAGCTTTTGCGGATTTCAATCATTTCAGTGAGGACATCCTCGGTCTTGTTGGAGATGTTGAGGGCGAAGTTCATGTTGGACGCTTTCTTGAACTTTCCACCACGGACAAATCCATCCACACCATGCTTGGGACGCGCGACCCAGCCAATGTTGTTATCGGTGTAGAAATCTCTCCGGGCCTGGGCCTCATCTTCTGGGAGAAGTTGAAGACCATCGTCATTAATGAAGATGCTTGCAGTTCCACCGTTCAATTCGTAGTGAGAAATCGCAGCCTTAAGCGAAGTCACGGTAGGAATGATGACGCTGTCCAAACCCTCCTTGTAAACTGGCATCTGGATCGTGATGTGGCTGGGGTGGAAACCAATCTGGTAAGCCTTGAAGATATCGGGGCGAATTGACGAATAGCATCGCGAGTTGCTGGTAACGCCTGTAATTGGCCCAATAACCTGGAACAAATCGGTGAAGATACAAATAGCGAAGAACTACGAGTCATGTTAGTAAGCTGTCAGCCGTAATCCGGGGAAGCGACGACATACCAAACCAAAGAGGCCAAAGAACGGCACCGTCGCGAGAAGGGCCATTCTAATCCAGTTCCCATCCATTAAAGATTCGTAGAGCAGCGCCGAGGCACCGAATCCGAGAAGGAGGATGATCATTAGGCACAGAGCCATACCGACAAAAATCGCCGAAATGAAGACCAGCGGCCTCTCCAACGACTCCTTGATCGGAACATTAGACTCAACATCGACGTCCTTCTCATCAGTAGTAGTCACGCCTTCGCCTTTCTCCACCTCTTGGGGGGATGTAAAGCCCAGCCTTGAGGCAAGAGAGACTCGGATGCTGGAATTGCGCGCAGAAGGTGCCTTGATGGGCAGAGCGGTCGATGAGTTATGTGTCGTAGGGGCGTGGAATGGCGAGTGCATCAGTGAGTTGTGAGACGATGTCGCATTTGTCGCATTTGGCATGGCTGGGATTTTGGCTCCCCAAATCTATCGTGAAGTTAGTATGTGTAACAGTATAAGTCGGGAAGTTCTACTTACGACAGTGAGCAGTTGTCTCTCAACCTTGTCTCCATGGCTCAAGATGGACTCCACGTCGTCATGCCACAGCAGAACAACCTTTTCTTTCCTGACGAAACAGGTATACTGGAAACGCTTGAGCTTGTTCGACGAGGCCTTGGCCATATCCTCAAACGAGTCCAAGATCTGATACTGCGTGCTATCATGCGGCAGGATGAACTCGGTCTGGGTTGGCGTAATAGTTGAGAATATCAGATTTGTGAGCTCCGTCGACATGGTGAAGGCGACCTCGACATTCAACCTCTGCACGGCGGCGATGAGGTCATGGCTTAGGTTTGATGGCTGTGTCACATAGACCCCGCGCGATGTCCTCAGTAGGACACCCTGAACTGATGTCCGGTCATAACTCGAGATTGGCGAGTTCGAGCGGCCAGAACCAGCGGGCGTGTAGAGGAACTCCTTGTTGACATCAAACCACATCTGGGAAGCTATCCTGCCGTGAAGGTAAGATACCATCTGTTGCTGTTAGCTTGGGATCCTGTCTGGCATGTCTTGTCTATGCACTTACCACGGCATGCTTCTTGGAGTGAACTTCATCGCCTTCCCCCTCCCATATGCTGTTTGCCCGCGAGTTGGAGGATATCGACGGTGGGGTGTGAAGAGAGCCATTTCTTGGGCTTCTTGGGAAAGGCAACGACCCATCGAAGAGTCCACTGTTCATCGACATAATTGTTGGCCTTGTTGTGTGAGTATGGAACAAACGAGTGAGTTCCAAAAGCTTCGGAGGGACAGAGATATAGAACCGACTGCAAGGTTGACTGGGATTCCTGCAGCGGGATGCTATCTACTCGTACCAGCCCCGGGCCCAAGGTGTGCGTCGAGGGTGATAGATATGTGATCCGGTGGACGGCAAGTTAAAATTGCGTGTGTGCCGTGTATTACACAATTGCGTGGCGGGGTGGTGAGGTTGGGAGTGGCCTTTTTTGTGTTGGTGGCTGCTGTTGTTATCACAGAGGATAAGGCTGCTTTTGAGAGGGCAATCCCAGGCAATCCAATGTGAGATTATGTAGGAGGATAAGACGCACGCCGGACTAGTGAACGATAGTGTGAGGAGAAACTTCCAGAGTCGAGGAGAGTGAGTGAGTAATGAGTTACAGGTTGGGGCCACAAGAGTGAAGGAGGAAGTTCACTGTTGCAGACAAGCAATCTGGAGAAGGAGGAAGGGAACAAGGGAAAGAAAAGGCAGATAAACACAAGATAGTATCTGTCTTCCCGGCCCCCCGTCAACCCGTGAACGACTGAGTGCAGAAAAAGAGAAAAGAGGGTCTGCGTGCAGAGATGGGAATGGCTGGTTGGGAAGGAAGTAGGTTGGAAGTACTCGAGAATTGTAGGGGACCTATTTTTTTTATTTGGGTTGAGCTCGCAATGCCTTGCCTTACAGAGAGATTGAGTGTAGCGGGCCTTCCCATAATATTGCCAAGCCTACTCTATTAGATTTTGGATCGTACATCTATACATAGCATGTAGTCAAAGAACGAGTGACAGACAGGATAAGTGACGCGCCCATGCGCCCATGTGCCCCATGTGCCTCAGACTTTGCTTGCTCACGGCCGCAGGAAGTTTTCGAATTCGTCTATCTGTGTCATGGTGCGAGCTGTGGGTTCTGGATTGTGGGTTTGTATGTGGGTTCAGGGTGCAGCAGGTGGGCGCTATGGGTGCTGTCGGCGCTATGGGTTGTCATGGAGAGCAGAGAGTAGAGTAGTATTATTATTTTTTGCATTCATTTTGCATTGATTCCGACGGAAAGGGCGAACGAGCAAGGGGGTGGCTGGCATAGAACATGGGACAGACATACAGGACATGACAAGACATGACAAGGGGGAGTGGTTGGGGGGATGTGTTCTGTAAGGGTTGAGAGAGCGCAAGGGGGTGTGGCTGCAGACAGCTATTTCTCCGATGATAAAGTAGAGAAAGTACATGACTCTGGATATTCTGTATAACTCTGCATACAATACATCTACACAATCTGCACACTTCGTATGTTTGTATGGGTATATGGTGGATAGCCATGTACTATAGTTGTGATAAGTGGGCATCGTTAAAGAGTCTACTTCCCATGGTAAGACATTCACGGACACTACACCAACTACGCCAACTATTCCAGCGGTCCGCGCCAATTCCATTGGAACACGCCGTCCTGACTGAGAATTTGTTTTATCCCTGAAACGTTGCGGACGCTACCAGCGCAACCAACACTACGAATCCGCCGATACTGTGACTACGCTGGTCTGTTTGTGGTAACGTGAGTTCGGGTTGTATGGGTTCTGGGATCTGAGTTGCGGGTTGCGGGTTATGGGTTACGAGTTCTCGTAGCGCGCGCTCGGAATCTACACCTAGATATAGCGGTGGCGGTTGAAGGAGATCGCGCTGATCGCTGAGACCGAGGGGTCTGAGAGGCGTTATGCCTTGTATTGACATCCATGGAAGGAACGATTGGGCAACAGCAGCCAATATTTCGACACCCAGCATAGCACCTACGATCAAACATTGGCGATAGTGCAAAGAGGTGGGCCAAGCCACTATCAATAGCCCTGGATGCCCTGGCCTGGACTACTCTCGATTTACTAGGTATGCTATGTACAGTACTTTCTTTGTGCACGTCGTATCTGGGACGAGGCTTCCATGTTCATAAGCTGGTTCTTCACTGACTGTCGTGTGTCTCCACAGGTAATATCGTACTGTACTGCGTACTGCGATTACCAAGAGTCCCTACTGTATCAACATAGATTGCGTGCATCAGTCCTCCCAGACAACCCTCACCAGCTGACTACGGTGCTACAGCTACTGCGCTGAGACGAGGACAAGAGTCGTGGCAAGTCACACTCTGGACTTGCACAAAAAAATATACACGTATACACATATACGAAGTGGGAAGTGGGAAGTGGGAAACCGTATTGTGAGACCAGCTTTGTCACCCCGCTTCATTCGTTGTGCGGTGGATCTGTCAACACCTTCGATTAACACATCTCCAGCGGCTTGGGAACCTGGGAAATCCAAAGAGATGTCGTGCCCCACGCGATATGCCACCTGTGGTTCGCCATTTATCGGATTCTTTACCCCCCACCCGAAGCATCTGGGAACCACAATGGCTGTGATACAGTACATACCAGACATACCATGGCGCCTCCATATTGCCTAATGATCCACCTCGCGGCCTAGGAGCAAGGGATCCCTTCTTCCCCCTCGCAAGCGCCTAAACAGAGGCGGAGGCTTGCGAGAGTTGTCGGGCCAGGTCAGGCCAGACCCGCCCGTATCCCGAGAGACGAAACACCCCATCCGCAGCTACTCTCTGGAGTACGAGCATGATGCTTGGTAGCGCCGCATGCACGACCGCGTTGGGAAGCTCACGGCTCGCACATGCACCCTCGCCAATGCTGGTGCCTCAATATTACATTACAACAGAAAGATCTCCCGTCGACGGCTTAAAGTATTGCAGGGATAAGCGAAATGGCAGGCATGATGAGCTGTTCCGAGCCAGGGTTTACAACAAGTAGTACCAGACACGGGGGTTCTAAATTTGTATTCACTGTACGATAGTACGATATGCGCTCGCACAGCGGGGAGTTACACTTCTGTTGTGTACCCGTATGGCTATGTCCCCATACTTTCGGCGGCACGATCCTCGGAACAGTCGCTTGCAAACACGGACAGGACCCTGATAGTCGCCCCGATTAAACACTTGATTCACGCTGGCAGCTGCTGTTTGGGATAAAGATCCTTCTAAGATTGTACCGAGCACCTTCGGTCGAGACTTTAGGTGGGCTTTTGGTGGGCTTTAGGTGGGGAAAGACGTGCTTGTCAGGCTTTGCGGTACCTATCGGTTTTTTTTGGGCAGTCGGCTTCTCGGGTGGCTTCAGGGGTAGACGGATTTGTACCTCGCTAACCCGTCTCCAAACCGTCCCACGCCACACCTGCCAAAAAAGCCAATGTGGCACAACATCAGCACCTCATTTATCAGCCCGTAAGGTGTGACCATACAATATATTGCCCGCCCACACCTCACTCCAGGCTGATTAAGGAGAATCACACAAGCCACGGCGCTCCCGACCAAATCTCCCCCTTCGCCACCAACGCCCTCCACCATTCCAGAACCGGAGCCCAAAGCCCAGTCGCAGATGCGATTCGTCGCAAAGTAATAAATAAATAAAAAAAGTAACCGACGACAGGTCTCACTACGGCGGCACCCCGTCCGTTCCCGCGCGCCAAGAGAGGCAAGACACAATATCCACCGACACCCTCAATCCGGCCGCGTTGCCCAGCCATTCACACAACCACAGCTGAGCCGTCGCGCCGCCTCAACGATAGCTCCCGGATCGTCGCTTTCGGCACCCCGTCGAAACAGCGCCCCGTCCATGCCAGCCAGCATCCCAGAACTCCCAGCATCCTTCAGCTGCCTCGCGGCGCTCCACCATCCGTGCGCGCCTGTGCGGCGAAGACACTTGTGGGCGCTACGCTGATCGACCGAGGCCGCGGCCAGTGGGGGGGCGTCCATGCGCTGGCCCAGGGCTTGCGTAGATCGATGCGGCGCTGGGTTTCTCCGAGATGCGTAAGATTTGGGGGAGGGGTTCGTGGGTTCGTGGGGGGGGGGAGGAAGGAAGCTCGAGTGGTTTGCCAGTTGTTTTGGGGGGTGCGGAGGACCTGCCAGGTACAGAAACACTCCGAAGCGGTGACAGATTTCGGGGGTCCAGTACGTTTGGCTAGAGGTGGTGAGCTGGCACAACACACGCAACGTCGCCATTCCCACGACGATTTTTTCTTTCTTTGCCAAAGCGCTGTCTCACGAAGCGATCGCCATATTGCGCACTGACTATACCCCTTCGTGTACGTATCCACCACTGAAGCGGCGAGTGTTTTCAAAAAAGGGTCGGCGTACTGTAGGGTTTTCCAACGGAGCCGACACGCGATACGAGGTCTCCACGCCGCTATCTTTCTAGCGGGACAGCAAACAGCTGCATGCCGGAGCCAGGGATTGAAAACATCCAGAACCCCGATCGCCGACTGGCTGCGCGCAGCCCTATCAGATGTAACGTATCTACTATACTGCAAGGCAAAAACAGAGTCTGCCATGTTTTTCTGCCTTGGCGCCGTAGTTTAGGCAACGCGACCAACTAGGAGGCATAGCGATGGATGGGGGATGGGATGGGTCTTCCACCTGCCACCTCGCTGTCTCCATGGTATCAATCCAGACCTTGCGATTCCCTCGCACCTCACTCCAGCTAAGATTCTTCCATCGTACCTTCTGGGCAACCGATTCCTTCCATCGATCACCAACATATCCGCAATCCATCCCAGCTCCACTTCAAAGGTCCCCCCCCTACCCGATCGTCAGCAACGGCGCAACTCTTACCCATTTCTTACCATCCAACATAATATCCCTTGCCAGAAGCAGGGTTTTCCGCCTCTCACCTTCGCCGCCTGCCTCGTTATAGCCCCAGAATGCCATCTTTTCTTGTCGATTTTCCCATCGCATGCATCGTGGTGCTGCCATCTTTAAGCGAGGTGGTGCTACTGCTCGACACCTGTCAGACATTCGCCTCGGCACGGCGAGGATCGGCGGGATCGGCGCTCGTATTCCCACCACAAGTTGCTGTTCGTTCGTGTCTGTGCTGTGCGAGAGAACCAGATTATCGGGGTCTTTTTTGCTAAAGAGGCGTCGACGAGTTTGTTGAGATTTGGTAGAAATGGGGGGGAGGGGCGGGCGATCGATCGGTGCGGCGGTGAGTTGGATGTGTGCATCAAGATACCTGAGTCTTTCGATACGACATCAAGGATCCAGGCTTCACCGGGCTTACTCCTCACTGCATAACCCCTAAGGTTCCATCCAGGCAGCGCAATCTCGATGCCACCGCGAAGCCCGAAGAGATCACCGGCGCAGAACCCCTCAGTCGAGGACAATTACACGGTGGCTGGGCGAAGTATATACAAAAACCCCTCCTATACCCCCACCACGTCATCGTCTTGTAATCCCTAAGCCAAGCGTACATCGAGATTTTCCGCAGCTGGCGGTCGCATTTTACCCACACCGAAAGCACCCCCCGGCTGACGTGAGAAGGTAATATCGTCGACGACCGCGAGCGGGGTCGAGTCGCCGAATCGTGCTTAGGTGAGTCTCCCCGTCTCGGAGTCGCTGTGGGCAGGTAGGTGTCAGATTCCCCCATCTCCTATGCACCGCCGCTGCCGTTGTTTGCGTGCGCCGCGTTTGGGGGGGCTTGGGACGGAGACATCTCGGTGCGGCGCGGCGGCGGTGTTTGGGGTACGGTCGGTAGTGGGAGTGGGGCCGGCGGCGAGGGCGGCGGCGATGAATGCGTCCGAGACGAAATCCGCTACGGTGAGAACACGCCGAAAGCTGTCGTCGGGGCGACGAGGGGGGTAAATGAATTGGGGGCCGCGGGCGTAAATAATAACAACTGCCGAACGCAGGGTGGTCTGTAAACAGACATTGCAAGCAGTGGACGCACCAGGTACCGCAGGAGAGCCTGACCGACTGACTGACATGACTGCAGACGGATAGTTTCTACTCCGCCTCTTCACCGAGCGCAACACCTCCCTGGGCCTGGTCAATATTCAATATTGAAATATTGAATATCGAATATCGCCATCCCCCCCACCGACGTGGCCCCCAAAGCCATGGGTGACCCCGGCTCGCGACCTGTGCACCTTCCACGTGTACCCCCTCGCCAACTAGGGCTTATCCCGGGAAAAATGTGGTAGAGGCTAGAAGGCAATATATTGTGCGCCCCCAATGGTACCCTCTACCCTTGTCGATGAATGAAGTGTAAGCCGCATTCTCGACTCTTCCTTGTCGAAAGAAAGCCTCCCTGGCGAAAAGTCGGCATCGGGGGCGCGGGCTTATCTTTCGCCGCCTCATAGGGAGGGAATGTGGCTTACAGGTAGGGGGATGAGATTGGGAGATAGGCTTCCTTGTGAGATAGCGACTAGAATGGGCTGGGCTGGGCTGGGTGCTAAGATCGTTCCTGTCCCTATCTCGCTCCTGCACAGACAGTATTGAAAGTCCGCCACATCGCCTAATCCGCCCGCCTGCCCGCCCGCCTGGAACTCAAGCCCAGCCCAGCTCAACCAGCAGCACCTCGCGGCGAGGCCGTATCGAACGCCTACTGTGTATGTTGCAGAACTATCGAAGCAGGTATGCAACTATCGTATGTATGTATGAGTGTGCAGTGCAGTGCATTTACGCCACACCTATCCACCTATACGCAGGCTTGACGATGTGTGTTGTGTGCATATGCATTGATCTGTGCAGGAGCAATATCGGTGGTCTGGAATGCCTATTGCCCGTCCGTCCGTCCCTGCTGGCCCATAGCTGGTCTGCAATGTCCACTGGCCGTCCCCTGGTGGCTCATAGCTCGTCTAGACGTATGATAGCTGACCAGTGGTGCATCTCATCACCATCATACCGAGCTGTAGCTTCCACCCTGCCTGTACCACCCACCACCCCGCCGCGGTGTGCTGGCACACGCCGGTCACGAGGTTGGAGATGACAGCGGGTTCGATGGGTTTGGGGATCCCGAGGGTGTCTTTGAGTCTGACGCCCGCGCGGGATAGAGTGGTGAGGTACACGGCAGGTATGGTAGGTAGCACTCAGCTCCCCACCTCACCGCCACGCACCACTTCTGGATGCTGGGTGCTGTGGCGCGAGGGGTGTGTATACGTAGGGCTGGTGAGGTGCCTGGCCTGGGCTGAGGTGGGGGTAGGGAGGAGAGGGGGAGAAGGGGGAGTTCGCCTGGGAGGTACTATTTGGGTGGTGGCTCTAACTGACTCTGTTGTTTCTGTGCCGTGGTGGTAGGTGCTGTTCTGGTGGAAGGAAGGTACATTCCATCCCATCGCATCCCCCTTCCCGCCCCTTCCCTCGTTGGAAGGCAGCATCGAAGTCGAAGCGTAAGGAGGTGGCTATGTGCGCTGGAGGTGGAAATTGAAGCGCAGGAGGTAGCTATGTGCGTGCTGGAGGTGGAAATTGAACTGAACACAAATAAGAAATCACCATTTACCGCACTGGGCACCTCCTTCCCTCACCCACCACCGCTGCGTTCCGTAATCTTACCTCACCTCACCTCACCTCTTCCCTCCTCCCTCTGTTCCTCCGTCCCTTAACCGCACAAACCCCCTCCTGCCCTCCCTTCATCCCACCAGCACAAAAAAACCCTATCCTACCGTATCACACCACCACCTCGTATAGCGATCCATCCGCATTCATCCGGCCCATCTCCCCCCCTGGCCTAGACCACCTTAGGCCTAACCCACCAGGAGCCACCTACGGATGCCCAGACAGCTAGAGTGGGTCCTTTACCAGGGCTACTTCTACTCTACCCGGCGCTATTGAATTTGATCGGCAGCCAATCGCGATGGGGGCTTGTTAAGCGAGAGGCGGGTTGGTTGTTTATTGTTTTTATTGGGTGGGGTGGGAGGAGGGGTGTGGATGTATCCGACGGGAGAAGAGAAGGTTGAGGGAGTGACATGGGTGTGGGAAGGGGAGGGGGGTGCTATGAATAGATACGGTGCGGGATCTGTGATGGATGGGTCGGGAGGATGTGTTGTGGTACCATACCGTACGGTAGTGGGAGTGGTAGTGAGAGTGGGAGTGGGAGTGCCAGAGGTAGAGGTGTGTTAGTAGGAGGGTGTGCTGTCACGCTGAGTGGACCACCCCAACGACGCCAGGGGACGGCTAGGGCAGGCAAGGCAGGGGAATATACTACATATACGAGGTTTTCGCGCCTTGCTTTTTGGGTTTGGGTTTGGGTTTGGAGATTGTGGTAGGGCTTTTTTTTCTTCCGACGGCGGCGGGTGGTGCTGGGCGAGAGGGGCTGGCTTGGCTTGAAGGGTTTGTTTCCTGGGTTGGCTTGGTTGGTGGTGACTGACTGGTCACTGGTTACCTTTGCTTTTTTGGGGAAGGGGGTTATCGTGATGGTGAGTGAGTGAGGTAAGGCGGCGTGAGGAAGTTGCCGTGGGCGGCGTGTTGTATTGAGCACGAGCACGGTGGTATGAGGAAGATGCCGAGGGCTGGGCGTATTGAGCACGGTATGAGTGTATGAGGAAGATGCCGTGGGCGTATTGGATTGAGCACGGGAGGGAGATGAGGTTTGGATTCTGGATTTGGTTCTGGTTCTGGATTCTGGACACGAATACAGGAGGAGACACGGGCTGGGGCTGGGCTGGGCTGGCTGGGCTGGCTGGGCTGAGGTTAGCTGGTGCGATGTGGTTTTGGTTTGGTGCTCTGTCGCTCTGACTGTGCCGGATTCTGACGATGTGGTTCGTGAATATTCAATATTGAGTAATCTGACTATGAACGGCAAGAGGTGGCTGGATTGAACCGTCCCTTCCGTCTGTTCTCGTTACGAGAACAGACGGAGATGCCCTAATCATTACGAGAACAGACGGAGATGCCCTAATCATTACGAGAACAGTCGTAGATGCCCATTACGAGAACAGATGTAGATGCCTGAAATCGCATTGATAACTGACTGCAGTAATCCCCGTCGGTAGTAGAGTGCTGTTATACCATAATACGCTATATACCATAGTACGATGTAAGACACATAGATTCTGGCAAAGTACGAACTCTGAACCCTACTAGCAACCCCGCCGGAGGGCATTGGCGTCGTCGCTGGCGTGTCATATCATACTGTACTATACAATATCGCTCTTCCAATCCATCGTTTGCATCTTGCCGAGTCGAGAAAGACCTACCTTACCTGCCAGTTCAACCCATCTCATCCTCTCTGACATCCATCCGTCCCTTCCGTCGTCCTTCCAACCTCTCCCCCCAATACACCAATGCATGCAGTCTCCGCCTTGGGACGAGACTGGCTGTTTCACCACCCGATTTTCCGCGCGCGCCACTAAAACAAAAAAATCTGCAGCAACCAGAGACACTGCATAATAAAAACTATACTATACTATACTATTTATTTATTTTCGGAAATAAATATCCCAACGGATGCGTGTTGATGTGGTGGCTGCCTGCATTTTTTTGGTGTTGTTTTTGGGATTTTTGTGGTTCCCCGCCAAAACAGACCGTTCTCATCTGTTATGTTTCCCTTCTGTGTCTCTGCGGCACGCGGCGAGATGCCTGATGCTGCTTGATTGCTTGTTTTTTTCTGTTTTCAAACTCAGAGACATACATGCATGGATACAACACAACAAATACTGTATAGGTAACTCCGAGACGTCACCGATGCTGCAGCTTGTCTTTGCTCGCCCTCACTCAGTCACTCACACAACACACACATAGCGCTTACCCAACTCCCCCTCCGCATTATCCTCCTCCTTCCTCCTCCTGCTGCACCTCGTTCCACAAATAAGCCGCCTGTGACCTGCGATAGCTCGAGCAACTTCCGAACCCGTCTTACTTATTTTTATATTGATGGTTTCTGAGCCGCCCTACATCATTGACTTGGCAACCATAGCTCCTCCCCAACCCAACCAGTCTATCTATCCCCTGTCTCATCCTATTCGCCGCACAACGCCTCACAGGTCCCCCCCCCTTCCACCTTCCTCCACTATCCACTCTTCTCCCCATTTTATTTCAGCTTTTGTACTAGTGGGGAAAAACACGCTCGTGTATGCTGCCTCTATCTGCTGCTGCCACTTGTACGCGTGGAGAACCCGGGACAGTAGTGCGCCAGTTCATACCACCAAGCCCTACCCTTCCCTTCGCCGGCCGTGTACGAGCTCTCTGATATGTACCTGGTCCATCCCCACTGATCCCATCCATCCCCAGCCAAGCATTTTGCCCCCCGATCTTGCAAGGTCTCACTACTAACACAGGCGCGGATTCATCGTTGCAGATCGCACAGTGACCTACAACACAACACACCTTGGGGCAAGGTCCGTCGTCTATCCCGAGCTTTCTCTTCCTTCAAGACGAAAGTGATTTTCGTTTTCCAAAACCACATTCGTTTGGTTCTGTATCACAGCATCTTTTCTTTTGCCTTGCCTTTCTGCAACGTAGGCCATCATGGCTCCTCCATTGCTCCAGCTGGGTTCACTCTCGCTTTTGTTACTCTCGGCAGTAAGTCCTTCTACCGGTGTACCACTGATGCACGCACGGCGCGCGAGCACATGCGCTGCCTGCTGTGGTAAACAGCGTCGACCATGTGCAAGTCGGCCGATGGAAGCTTTTATATTAACGTCTGGGAACGCAGGTCACACCTTCGCTCGCCGCCTCAGTCAACACGGCAAGTCTGCCTGCCAACTGGGCCTACAAAGGATGTTACGTGTATGTATTTGTGCTGCTGCTCGTTCCGGGCCTCCCGCGTCCTGGGGATTACAATTCTAACAAAACCTCCTTCCTATAGCGACAGTGTAGCGGCCCGTTCCCTCAGCGGAGGTGCCTACAACTCGGACGCGCTGACTGAAAGCGCCTGCGCGTCCTACTGTGGCACCAAGGGCTTCAAGTATGCCGGTGTCGAGTACGGCGTGGAATGCTGTAAGTCGCAGTCGCACTTGGATCCTCCCAGCGCACGCCAAGCCATTGGGTCTCAGGACATTGTTCTCTGCGCGGGACAATGCGGTGTAATGTCGTTCAGAGTGCTAACGAAGCTTGTATAGTCTGTGGCAATTCACTAACCAGTGCCGTCGCTGACGAGGCCACCTGCACCATGACATGCGGGGGCAGCGCGAATGAGCTGTGCGGCGGCCCTGACAGGCTCAATGTCTTTGAGAACACGGCCACGGCCACGTCTGCTCCGGCCACCACCCCCGTCCCAACATCCACCGCTGTTGCCGTTCCAGGCTGGACAGCTGGCGGTTGCTACACTGATACCGTAGCAGCTCGAAGCCTGCCACAGGGCATGGCCGTTGCCGGAAATGCCGCCATGACCATCGAGCTCTGCCTGACTGCTTGTCAGGGAGCCGGGTACAAGATTGCTGGCCTCGAATACGCTAGCCAGTGCTACTGCGGCAACGCGTTTGCGAATGGCGGTGCGCCTGCTGCCGACGGTGCTGCGCAGTGCAACATGCCGTGCGATGGTAATGCCGCAGAGACTTGCGGAGGCCCGGATCGACTCAATGTATACTTCTACGCAGACTCTGGTAACACCGGAACTACTGCAACTACTGGAACTACTGGAACTACTGCAACTACTGGAACTGGTACGACCACGACCCCTCCAACTAACACTCAGGTCGCTGGATCTGGAACCGCAACTAAACTCCCCACAGGATGGTCCTATAAAGGTTGCTGGACCGACAACAAGCAGGGCCGTATCATGAACGGTCCCCAGGCTGACCTTACCACCATGACGATCGAATCCTGTATCGCCACCTGCGTCGCCGCCGGATACGCCATCGCCGGACTCCAGTACGCTTCCCAATGCTTCTGTGACAACCAGCTCAAGAACTCCGCCGCCCTCGCCGCGAGCGATGCTCTGTGCGCCACCCCCTGTTCCGGCTCCCAGGTCGAGATCTGCGGCGGCGGTAACCTGGATAGCGTCTATGCCTCCCGCGCCATCGAGGTCATTGGCCCGGCCGCGCCCCAGAAGGAGGCACTTCCCGGACTCTGGCAGTACAAGGGATGCCTTATGGACCAGGACCCCAAGTCGCTCCCCGAGAAGATCGTCTATACCGGAACTAACACGGGTAATAAGTGCTTGAAGGCATGCTCTGACTACGGTTACAACGCTGCTGGTATGGAGTACGGTGAGGAGTGCTACTGTGGTGACAAGAGCGACCCCTCCAAGGCTGGAGCCAAACTCGTCGCCGAGACTGACTGCTCTACCCCCTGCCCTGGTGATGCCCGGTACCTCTGCGGAGCTGGCAACAGACTCTCCTACTACGAGTGGGTTGGTGAGCCCATTCAGAAATACGGTTTCCCCCAGGGTGCCGCAGCTGGAGAGTATGTTCTCCTCGGCAATGCCCCCGTCATCGCCCTGATCACCACCCAAGGTACCAACGGCAAGGTGACATTCGTCGAGAAGTCTGGCACGTCTACCACTCCTGGCTCAACTGGTGCCTACGAGTGGGATCCCTCTACCAACACCTTCCGCACGATGCACGTCAAGACTGATGTCTTCTGCTCCGCTGGTCTCGTCCTGCCTGACAAGGTCGGCCGCCAAATCAACATTGGTGGCTGGTCCGGTGACTCCACTTACGGTATCAGACTGTACTGGCCCGATGGATCCCCAGGCAAGACTTCGGTCAACGATTGGCAGGAGAACTACCAGGAGCTGGCTCTACAGAATGGTCGCTGGTATCCTAGCGCTATGGTCATGGCTAATGGCTCTATTCTCGTCGTCGGTGGTGAGAACGGATCCAACGGCCCACCTGTGCCAACTCTTGAATTGCTTCCTCGTGCTGGTGGCGCCCTCTACATGGAGTGGCTTGAACGCACCGATCCGTATAACTTGTACCCCTTCCTTGCCGTCCTGCCTTCCGGTGGTATCTTCGTTGCCTACTACAACGAGGCTATCATCCTGAATGAGAACACCTTTGCCACGCAGAAGAAGCTCCCAAACATCCCCGCCTCGGTCAACAACCCTCTCGGCGGCCGCACCTACCCCTTGGAGGGAACCATGGTTCTTCTGCCCCAGCACGCCCCGTACACCGAGCCCCTCGGCGTTCTCATCTGCGGTGGTTCCACGCCCTACGGCGGCTACGCCATCGACAACTGCGTCTCCACCGTCCCCGAGGCCGCGAACCCAACCTGGGTCATCGAGAAGATGCCCTCCAAGCGCGTCATGTCGTGCATCTGCGCCCTGCCCGACGGCACATATCTGATCCTCAACGGCGCCAAGGTCGGCGTCGCCGGCTTCGGGCTCGCCTCGGACGCCAACCACAACGCCATCCTCTACGACCCCACCAAGCCCATCAACTCGCGCATGAGCATCATGGCCAACACCACCATCGACCGCTTCTACCACTCCGAGGCCATCCTCCTGCAAGACGGGCGCGTGCTCGTCACCGGCTCCGACCCCGAGACCGACGGGCTCCAGCAGGAACTCCGCATCGAGGCGTTCATCCCGCCGTACCTCAAGACCGGGCGCCCTGTGCCGTCCTACACTATCACGGACAAGGACTGGAAGTACGGCGACACCGTCACCGTGACGGTCACGCTGCCCTCGGGGGGCACGCCCAAGTTCTCCCTCCTGGGCGCGGATAGCAGCACGCACGGTAACTCGATGGGGCAGCGCACCATCTTCCCGGCGTTCAAGTGTACGGGGACAACCTGCACCATTACGGCGCCGCCGAATGCGCATGTCGCGCCGCCGGGGTGGCATCAGCTGTTCCTGCTTGAGGGCGGGGTGCCGTCCAAGAGCCAGTATGTGAGGATTGGCGGGGATCCGGCGAACCTGGGGGCGTGGCCCAAGTTGGCGGATTTTACTGTGCCGGGGTCTGGTTAAGTCCGGATACCTTGGGTGGATAAATAAGGTGTGTGAATTGATTACTTTCGGACTGGATGGATGGATGGTGGGGGATGATGGGAGAGCTTTGCTGTGTGCGTGTGAGTTTTTTTTGCTTTGTTGCTTTGATCACACACGATTTCGGGGGATTATCAAAAAGTGTTGGACGGCGGGGAGACAGACGGGGGTGGAGATGCCCAAACACAACAATGGAAATTATATGATACTTGCCCCACGGGGTGGGATATCGGGCTTTCTTTTTATTTTTATTACATAGATGGGACAGATGGACACACCACACACACTTTATGTCGGGGTTTAGCTGGGGTTGCTATATTTTACAGCTCTCTACGAGCATTTTGGGGGTTTTTATGGATGGAGGGTGGGGGAAATAATTGCTTGAGAGGGGTTTGCGAGTTGCTTGTAGCTAGTTTAGTTCTTTAATTTTATATAATAGGACTGATGAGTTTTCTTTGACGGCTATGATAAATATGGGGGTTGTGAAATAATGAGGTGAGGATGATATGGTGATTAAAATAAGACAACAAGGGGAAGGGTATAACAAAGGGGATTTGGTAGGTAGTTGTGTAGTTTCTTCAAGATAAATTATAAAAACACCGTCTTTGAAATATAATTAAACAAAAGACTATATAATCGTACTCAAAATCAAAATGCGTCTGCGCGAGATGGATGTAGAAGCAAAAAGTGTGTTTTGCGAGATTTGCAACCAACCAAATATTATAAGTACCTCTCTCTATATAGTAAATTGTAATACAAAAGGTATGTAAATAAATAAAAATACTATTACGAAGAAATTATCACTTTTTACTCTCACCCACCTTTTCCATTTCCCATTCCATGTCCCATCCTACTTGAGCTCATCCTTAGAGCCGGCGCGCCAGCTGACTCCCAGGTTCGAGCTTGAGCTCAAACCGCAGTTCAAACCCAAGCTCAAAGCCTACCTCAAGCCTAGGCTCACGCTCAAACCCAAAATCCCAGCTCGAACTCTGCCTCGGAAACCCCGAGCCAGCTTCCGGGATCGAGTATCGGGTCCTGATCCTCCGGAGGAATCGGATCGCCCAGCTCGAAGAAGGGCTTATACCCTCTTCTTCCTCCGAAGGCGTTCCTGGTTCCGGGCTTTCAACGCAAGCTGCCTACATACAGGCCTGGTTGGCAGACTTGCCGGGCTACTCGGGGGTTTGCTTGGTGTTAAGCTTGCTCTTGAGCTGGACCTGGGTCTGGTTCTTAGGCTTCCTCTTTTTCTGCTTTTTGACTTGTTGTTTTGGAATTTGCAGATCTAGGTGTTAGAGTTGGGTTGGGGTTAATACGTTTTTAATACTAATGGCTTAATTATTATAGCCTTTATTTTGAATCTTTGAAAGAGGGGGGTTGAAGGGCTAATAGGTATTAATAGGCACTTTATAGAGGAGTTCCTTCTATTAAATTGATTCCATTAAGTTACTATGTAAAATACTGCACTTTGCTTCCAACCACAATTAGCTGCAGATTATATAGTTTTAAATCAACCTTTAACTTATAGTTTAGATTGTCCACTCCAACGATGCTCTTCAAAATGCAAAACTCGCGTGGCTTTAATAGTGACTGGTTTATATACTCTAAAGTATTTTTTAAATACCATAGTCACAAAAGGTAGTGTATTTCTACAGGATAATAACATATTCTCGACTCCAATTGCGTCTTTGTCAAGGCTGCGCCACCTCAGTACGTCTATGGTGTGGCTGCAAAGCACTCTTGCCTCAGGTACCCCTCTTTACCACCCAGAGCACGACAGCTACTCCCAAAGGAAGGCTGACTCTCTCAATATTGATGCTGAGTACATTTCCTATCCCCATCCATTCCAGCCCAACAAGAAACCGCCCCTTCTCCAAACCCATCCATGATCGCAGAAGGAAAGATGTCCCTACCCCCCAGTTCCACCCAACAAGCCACCCCCACCGCGCCATCCGAGTCCCACAACCACCGTCAGATTATCGGAGACCTCCTCGCCGCTATACAAACCCAAAAAGACCTCACAAAACAACTCTCCGAAACCCTCGACCTCTTCCGCAACAAATACAAGATGTCCCTCGACTACGACAACGGCGACGGCGACTACGGCGCCGACAACGGCGACGAGGAAGTCGATCTCCGGTCGTACGACGCGGATCTTGGGAGTGGTGTGATTTCGGCGGAGAGCGCGGCGGATTATGTGGGGTATAGGAGTGCGATGGAGAACTTGCAGGTGGGGATTGAGAGGTCGAGGGGGGAGGTGGAGAGGATTTGGGCGGGGGTGGGGGAGGTGAGGGATATGGATGGTAGTAGGGGGTTTGTGGCGAAGGAGGGGGTGAGGGTTGCGAATTGGGAAAGGGTGATTTTGGAGGAGGGGAGGAAGGCTGCTTCTGGGAAGGAATGAAATTACGCGGGGGAAGGGGGCGGGGGGGGGACTTCATGGGCTGCTCTCTGTCGATATGTGTCCATGACCATTTTTTCTCCATTTGATAGTAAGGTATGTTTCGAAGCTGGGCTTTGAAAGTTAGTTGGCTGGGTTTTCTTTTATCTTCCTTTGCATTTGCATTCTGCTTCTAATGCAGTAGGAGTTGAAATTGGTGTCAGCTAGTTTGGGATATCGGCAGGTTTTAAATTAGCCCCTATATACCGACGCCCTGCTAAGTAGTACTGTAAGACAGGTATATACAATTGGGATATTGTTCTCAGACAAGACTATCCGGGCAAAGAAATTGGAGGAATAGTATCGACCGGGTAAGAAATTAACCCCTATATACCGAACGCCTTACTAAGTAGTACTGTAAGAAATAGTGTCTACAATTGGGATATTGTTCGAAGACGAGACTATCTGGGCAAAGAAGTTGGAGGAATAGTATTGACCGGGCAAGGAATCAATCGCTGCCTGCGATTGCGTGTATATCTCGTAGCATACGTAGTTTGAAGAGATAATTCGGAATCTCTACAATTGCCCCCCCAGTCGGACGAAGATAAAGCCTTGGGAAATACGACAAAGCCTTAGGAATTACGTCACTGCTTGCCAGCTCCAAGGAGCTTGCGAGAACGATCAAGACTGACCCACAGACCTTGTCTATCCACTACCCCCCTGGTTTTCGGACACTTGTTCCGTAGAAAATGCGTTTGCTGACCGGCCTGTTTCCCGACTATCTCCGCACTTACGAGCTCGATTGTGCTCGGCACTTGGATATTATTGATAGCAGCAAGGTTCAGGTTCGATTGCATTTGCTTGGTAGCCAGTGGCGAGGGGCTTTTGAAGAATATTCCTCTGCTAGCGGGGATTGTTGTTGCCTTCGAACTCGTAAAAGCGGTTGAAGGGAAGCCCGTCATCCTTCGCTTTGACTGTTAGTTCGATATAATGACGACAGCTGTAGGGTGCTATTGAATATTATGTTGGGCTGCTGGAAAATAGAATCCGAGGCGGGGGAAACGAACGTGAAGGGGGTTTGTCATGTTTCCCTGCGTGCTGCGCCATTTAATCGGGCGTTAATTTTGGGGACAAGGTATTCGAAGCTTCAATAGATAGTCTAAAAGTCTGCTGTGGGGATTTGAAGGTTAGCTAGGGGGGACGGCAAAATATGGTGCTGTAGAATGAGGGGGTTGGTGATGTTTAGATTGATACTTACTTCGCGTGACTCTTGCCCCGTTCTACGTATTTGTTTCCGTCAACATCATCTTTAACCACATTAAACCCCCTATCTTTCCCCTTAGACGGCTTAAAAAACTGACTAGAAACAAGAACATAACAGTGAGTGTTCGCTGGTGGTCACTCAACCAACTACAAATACACTGATCTCAGACAATCCTCTAAATAATGCCACCCGCCCTAGTGTGTGAGCGAGGTGAGCAAGGTGAGCAGGGTGAGCTAGATAAGTGAGAAAGAGTATAGCTAAATCAAGAGAATGTATAAAGAGCCAGCTATTCGCTTTATATTCTGCAGCCTTTGTCTATATTTTATATTTTCTTTGAAGGTATCTGCCCAAGGTTAGAAGAAGGGATGTTCATGGTTGAGTGAAGGGGAAGGGAAGCGCACAGTTTCGGTTACGGGTACCTTTATATAGTAAATTATATGTAAAGTGACTTGTAACTTTAAAAAGTCAACTTTTCCTCACCTTTCTTTATGTTCCATATATTTTCTACGTATAAAATATAACTTTACGTATAACTTCCTATGCAAAGTGACGTAAAGTTTGGGGTAAAACTGTGCCTGTCGCTACCCCTCATTTCTCAATCGCGCACTCGCAATCGCACTCGCTCCCTCCAACCTTGAGCGGAGCGAAAAGTTGGTCACGGCGATTTGTTAGTTTGTGTCGGCACTGGCTCTCGATAGTGAGCCGCTACAAATTCCGGGGAAGGTGGGGCCAACTAGACTGCTTTTAGGTCTAGTTAATCCTGTCGACCCCGCGTTGGCCAACGAATAGGCCCGGTTTCTGATGGGCCCCATATCGGAATATGGTTTCCATGGTCAGCCCCCTCACAACCCGAGATCACCGATGTGGAGATATCCGAACTTACGACACTGGGACATGTTTTAGTCTCAATTCACTCCAAGCGGGCTTCCCCAACTATGGGGACCCCACAATCTCAAAATGATATAAGAGTTGATAGTCTCACTAGTTTGCCATAATTTTATCATCATCTATCTGCCACATCCTCCTCTCTTCTTATATATGCATGACCAAAACATCTTATCAACAGAGCCAAAATAGGTTTCCAATCTCTGTCCGCCATGTCCTTAGACGCGAAGCTCGACTCGGATACTGTGACCCCTGAAGAAAGGGTCCAAAGCGAGCATGTGGAACGCACCGAGACCAAGACCCTCGCCGAAATCGAGGCTGATGATATCTTCGCCGAGAACTTAGCGTACGGGCCAGATGGCATCCGTGGGCTAATTGGTAACTCATATGTTTTCGGCGCCGCCTTCCTCGCCTCGCTGGGCGGCTTCTCCTTCGGCTACGACCAGGGAGTCATCTCGATCATCAACGTTATGGAACAGTTCCAGGACGCCTTCCCCCAGACGAAGACTGCCTTTGGCACTAGTCTCATGACGGCCATGCTGCTGCTTGGCGCTTTCATAGGCTGCATCTTCATGCCATACCTGGCTGACAGGATCTCGCGAAAGTGGGCTCTCACCGTTGTGGTTATTATATTCGACATCGGCGCCATCATCCAGACCGCATCTCAGAGCTATAGTGCTCTGGTTGTTGGAAGAGCCATTGGAGGCATTGGAGTTGGTACTCTTGCCATGGTATGTAAACATGTACTCTGAAAATGCGTGCTTTTAAACGGAAAGCTAATGGGGATAACATAGGGTGCACCGCTATACATCTCTGAGATCTCACCGCCAAATCTACGAGGAACACTTCTCGTGCTCGAATCCATCTCCATTGTGTCTGGCGTCGTCATTGCGTTCTGGATCACCTACGGTACACGACACATCCCTAGCGAGCTCTCGTTCAGGCTCCCCCTGGGACTGCAAATGCTCTGCGCCACATTTCTAGGTGTTGCCATCCACCTCTTCCCTTACTCGCCCCGATGGCTCGCTCTCGTCGGCCGCAACGAGGAATGCCTGGCCAGTCTCTCAAAGCTGCGACGCCTGCCCCCTTCCGACAGCCGCGTCCAAAAGGAGTTCAAGGGCATCGTGGCAGAGGTCGAATTCAACAAGATGGTCTTGGCACAAAGACACCCGGGCGCTGGCACTTTCAAGCTTGAGGTTCTCTCATGGCTTGATCTTTTCGACCGCAAGATGTGGCGCAGAACCGTGGTGGGCTGCGGAGTCTGCTTCTTCCAGCAGTTTTCTGGCATTAACGCTTTCATCTACTACGCACCCACCCTTTTCGAATCTATAGGACAGTCGCCCGAGATGGCGCTTACTCTGTCGGGAGTCTTCAATGTATTGCAACTTGTCGCTGTCGCAGTCTGCTTCGTTGTCATCGATAAGGTTGGAAGAAGGCCACTTGCCATCGTGGGAGGGTTTGGCTCGTGCGTCTGCTATGTAATTATTGCTGCCATTGCTGGAATCTACTCAAAGGACTGGTCAGCAAACCCGGCTGCTGGATGGGCAGCAGTCGCCATGGCCTTCTGCTTCATTATGGTTTATGGTGTTTCCTACTCGCCCTTGGGATGGAGTCTGCCCCCGGAGGTGTTCCCAAACTCCAAGCGCGCGAAGGGTGTGGCTCTTTCTGTCTGCGTCAACTGGCTTTCCAACTTCACGGTTGGAATTGCCACCCCTCCCATGCTTGAAACTATTGGTTACGGGACCTATATCTTCTTCGCCTTTTTCTGTGGTCTTTCCGGTATCTGGGCTTTGGTTCTCGTCCCGGAGACAAAGGGCAAGACTCTCGAACAGATGGACATCATGTTTGGCGATAACAGCGGGAAGGAGGAGAAGGATTTCATGAGGATCGCGGCCGCTTCGGCTGAACAGACCCTTCTGGGCCAGACACAGCATGTGTGAAGCTACTAGGTCTAGACAGATATTAGCTGTATGCTTTAGGCTCACAAACAACTATATGCCATACATAGCAGAGAGTCGAGTTATCTGAGGGGTTTAAACTTTTGGCAGGCCAAGTTTTCTCTGTACATACTTTATCACTGTATCCTTATTTATACTAGCCCATATTATGGAATACACACGTAACTTTAAGAAATACGCAGTGACAAGATCTCATTTGAATTATTTGCTGATCAGTATCTGGGCATCCGACAGATTTAGCTATGTACCATGTAACCACGCTATCAATATCTGATTTATCTGGAAAACCAAAGTTTACATTGAAGGCCGGATGTCTATGTAACCACGTTATCAATATCTAAGATTTATCTGGAAAGTCTAAGTCTACATTGAAGGACGGATTCTATGTAACCATGCTATTAATACTCAAGATTTATCTGGAAAGCCAAAGTCTACATTGAAGGCCGGATAGACATATCTCTTGATCCCAGCTGACTTGTAGATGTTTTCCAGAGCTTCCATATCCCCCGCATCTAGGTCAACGATTTTATTATTCTGATCAATTCGACTCGGCTGCACAGACTTAGCGATTACAGTGCTGCCGCGTTTGTCTAAGGATCATGTGTCAGCATTGAACATAAGAAGACAACGGGAACATAGGAGGACATACTGTGATAGCTAAGGAGAACAGTGGCGGGAGATAGTCCATGCTTCGCAGAAATAGCCTGCACAAGTGGCTCTTTCATCAGAGGGGATCCAGCGCTCCCGAGAGGTGAGTATGCCATGATTTGGATGCCTTTAGAATTGCACAACGACACCACCTCGGTTTGTGGTAGGTAGGGGTGGTTCTCAATCTGATTAACTGCAGGGATGATGGTGGCATGTGAAATCAACTCCTCCATATACTTCACACTGTAATTGCACACCCCTATCGCCTTCACCTTTCCAGTAGCGACTAGTTTCTCCATCTGCTTCCAGGTCTCGACGTGTGACCAGGACAGGTCAAGATCACGGGAGCCATCTGGAAGCGTGGGAAATTTGATATCGTTGCCTACAACCAAGTTCTCATGTCAGCCTAAATGGCCATATAACTGAGCTGTGCATCCATACCGTGAGGATTCATGGCCACTGGCCAATGGATAAGATAGAGATCGACATAGTCGAGCCCTAAAGCCTTTAAGCTCAAGTCGAGGTTCTCCTCGACCCTGGACGAGAAGGTACACCACATCTTGCTAGTGACGAAGAAATCTTCTCTCTTTACGGCGCCTGAGTCCAGAGCCTCCTTAATGCCTTCCCCAACCTCAGACTCATTGCCGTAACAGAAAGCGCAGTCGACGAGCTTGTAGCCGTTACGGAGCGCATACGACACGGCATTTTTGACCTCGCCTGGTCCAGATTGCCAGGTGCCGAGGCCTAAGGCAGGGATGTTTGCTCCTGTGTTCAGTTTAAAGTATGAGGGTGCCATATTTGCGAAGTATGTAAGTATGTACAAGGTGTCGTGCTGCTCATAACTGTGTTACGGCTGCGTCCATGTTATTACTACCTATATCTAGCCCTTCATAAAATGGTGCCGGAATTCAGTTTCCGCATAGGGCCGCCGCTCATACATCTACACCTTAACGGAAATTCCCTCCGAGATGACTGCCCATCAGCAACAATGACACTAGCTTTGTTACGAAGATAGACGTAAACAATATGATAATGCGAGTAAAATCGCCCTGTGCCTACGACACCGGGGACGCCAGCACTTATGGCGTCGAAGACAGTGGGAATTTGAGTTCTGATGGGGTGTTATCGTTATCAGCTTCACTAAGCCAGCCAATCCTGAATTTTGGGCTTTTATAGCCAATCAATTTTCCGGGGTTGGGTATAATGCCATATAGTTGAGAAGAATGGAACATCAAAATACAATGTCAGAAAGAGCAATAACAATGTGGAATATGAATTGTAACGTAGTAATTTAACTGAACTCTTGGATTAGATTTTAGACACAATTTTCCCAGCAGTGCTGAATGACCTCTTTATCTCCACAATGACTGCTTCAGTAACTTGAGCAAGATTATATGCACCACCCAAATCCCTCGTCTTAGCACCAGAGGCTGTAACCGTCTCAATGGCCTTCATCAAGAGGTCCGCCGCCTCGCCTTCTCCGAGCCAGCGGAGCATTTCGGCAGCGCTCCAAAACGCCCCGACAGGATTAGCAATACCCTGACCTGCTATGTCTGGAGCGCTTCCGTGGATCGGCTCGAACAAGCTGGGGTTCTGCCTCGTAGGGTCTAGACTGCTGGAAGCAGCAACCCCAATGCTGCCAGCCAGTGCGGCAGCCAAATCCGACAGAATGTCTCCGTGGAGGTTGGTAGCTACGATGGTATCGAGCGACTTGGGCTTCAGCACCATCCGCACTGTCATGGCATCTACAAGCATCTTGTCTGTCTCTACGTCCGGGTATTCCTTTGCAACCTCATAGAAGATCTTATCCCACAAGACCATGCCGTATCTCTGGGCGTTGCTCTTAGTGACCATGGTCAGCTTCTTTCGGGGCCTGTCTTGAGCAACTTTGAACGCGAAGTGCATGGTGCGTTCGATGCCGACCCTGGTGAAGACGGCGACTTCGTTGGCAATGGTGTTCGGGGTATCATCGTGCGTGATGCCGCCCTGGCCAGCGTATTCACCCTCGCTATTCTCTCGGACAATGATCCAGTCTAGGTCGCTGTCTGCGCAGCCCTTTAGCGGAGCTGAAATCCCAGGCAGAATCCGGATTGGACGAAGGTTGATGTATTGATTCAACTGGGCTATTGTCAGTTGCTGGTCTGATATGATTGTCTTGGAGTCATCACCTTCTTTCGAAGCGGTAGAATCAGGTTCCACAGGGAGATATCATCGGGTACATCTAAAATGGGAAAAATTGTTAGATAAATGACCTCTGGATTGAAAATATTCCCCCTT
This sequence comes from Pseudogymnoascus sp. 23342-1-I1, assembly GCA_001662575.1. NCBI lineage: Eukaryota > Fungi > Ascomycota > Leotiomycetes > Thelebolales > Thelebolaceae > Pseudogymnoascus > Pseudogymnoascus sp. 23342-1-I1. The sequence goes on along the minus strand of KV454979.1, from coordinate 165,569 downwards.
CGTGACCGAGCACATACCAGGTGATCCAACAGCACCAAACAAAATGGCATCGTTGACACTTAATCTCTCCCAGCCACCCGCGGGAATGTATTCGCCTTGCTCTAGGTATCGCTTTGAGCTCCAGTCCAGAGTGTCGATTTCTAAAGTGAATGAGCTGAACAGCGCCTCAATGGTACGGAGAACCTTGATCGTCTGTTCTATTACTTCTATCCCTATACCGTCCCCGGGGATAGAAGCAATCTTGTGCGTGCGAACGCCGTTCTGCCTTGGTGACATAGTGAGGCTTCTGTGTGGAGTTGCTGCTCTTCGAAAGTGTAAAAGTCTATGAAGTGAAAAGCAACATCTAATCCAACAACCTTTAAGATGTAGTCTTTTGCGAACGCCGCATCGGAAGATGACTATGTCTTCCGCTCCCGAATAGCGGAAGCCATAATCCGAGCTCGGTCATGGAACTCTGTCCAGGCCGGATCCCTGCATATCAGCGTTTTCCTGCAACCTCTATCGGCAATGGCGAATGGTGGATTAATGGGGCAACTCTGCAGGTACTCTGTTATGCAGTGAGAAGCTTAAATTCTCCCTCTGGTCCCTACATTCGTTCAGCCGCTTGTCACAAACGAACTAAATGCAATGTGCGAAGAAGATAGTAAAAATTATAACTAGACTAAAATTGCTATATTTGCGTGTTCCATTCAGAGCCCAGCATTCTGGTTGCCAATCGTGATGCTCTTGATATTTTGGTACTCTGCAAGACCGTAAAGGCTACCCTCCTTGCCGTAGCCGCTCTCTTTAATGCCTCCAAAGGGTGCCTCGGCCGCGCTAATCTTTCCAGTATTCACGCCTACCATTCCAACTTCCAACTTCTGTGCCACTCGCATTGCTCGCGCGATGTCCTGAGAAAAGAAATATCCGGCCAGCCCAAATTCGCTGTCATTAGCGAGTTGCAAGACCTCTTTCTCGGTCTCAAATTGAAATATTGGAGCGAGGGGGCCGAACGTTTCCTCTCGGCTGACTATCATATCCGGGGTCACTCCGGAAAGCACGGTGGGATCGTAGAAGAACCCGGAGGATTGGGATGACTGGCCGCCAACCTCAATTTTCGCGCCCTTAGACACTGCGTCCTCCACATGTTCCTTGACCTTCTCAACAGCACTTTTGTTTACTAGTGGGCCTTGGGTCGTAGCTGAATCCAAACCCGGTCCCACCTTGAGCGCTTTTACGGCCTCCACCAATTTCTCAGTGAAAGCCTTGGCCACACCTTTCTGTACATAAAGCCGATTCGCGCTAAATTCACAGTTAGTATTATGTGCAGAGTTACCCGTACAAATATAGAGAATGAAAGGGGGGGGAGACGGGGTAGTCCTACCAAACACACGTCTGCCCCGTGCAACGGAACTTGCAGAACATGGCACCCTCCACAGCCAGATCGAGATTCGCATCGTCAAAAACGATGAATGGAGCGTTACCGCCCAACTCAAGGCTAACCTTCTTCAGGGTGCCAGTCGCCAGTTTGGCTAACATCTTGCCCACGTTTGTCGAGCCAGTGAAGCTGAGTTTCTTCACTAGAGGGTTCGTGGCTAGCTCGGTAGCGGCCTGTCGGTCCTTGGTAGGACACACTTGGATTATTGCGGGAGGCAGACCAGCTTTGACGGCCAGCTTGGTTAGGGCAATGCAAGTGTACGGCGTCTCACTGGGTGGCTTAATGACGACAGAGCAGCCGGCAGCGAGAGCCGGACCTACTTTCCTAGTAATCATGGCTGCAGGGAAGTTCCAGGGTGTGATGATTCCGCACACACCGACTGGCTCGCGGACGGTCATGAGAGTTGCGTGAGAAGTAGATGATGGAATAGTAGTGCCGTAAGATCGAGTGGCTTCTTCGGCAAACCATGCTATGAAACTCGCGGCGTAGATGACCTCACCCTTGGCCTCGCTCAAAGTCTTACCATTTTCGAGCGACAGAATCGTCGCAACTATTATAAGCCATGTTAGAATGTATCTTAGCTCAGTCAAAGTTGTATATACTTACGGTCATCCTGATTCTCCAGGATCAAGTCGTTCCATTTCCTCAGCAGTGCTCCCCTTGCTGTTCCCGTTGTGCTTTCATAGAAGGTACGCTGTGCCGCATTCGCACTCTGGACGGCTTTCTGAAAATCCTCAAGGTTGCAGTCCGATACCTGGCCCAATACGGCGACTGATGAGGGCTCTATTCAACATGAGTATGGCGAAAGATGAAAGCTTAGCCTACGGGAGTACGGACCGTAGACATCGAACTTCTTTTCCTTGGAGACCCATTGTCCATCAATGAAGGCATCCCCGCAGAACAGGCTCCTGTCCTTCAACTGTAGTCACAAAGGGCTTAGATTAGCTATCCGCGCGCCCAGATTGCTCGAATAAACATGGGGCTACTTACGCTCTGTAGATGTTGTTCGTGGTAAGACATTGTTTGAAAATCGTGATAATAAAAATTGCGAGATTTAGAGTGCCAGGTTACAGCAGCTAGAGTTTAATGTAATAGGAAGGTTTGAAAGATGATTCCATGGCCAAAGATAAAAGTTGCGTCTATAGCTTTGGAGCTTTAGAAGTTCGGAGATCTTAGAGTATGGAGATGTGGGACGAATCTCCACCCGGAGCTCTCCTCCGAACCCCGCACTTTTTTGCCATCCGACTCCCACGCCACTCACCCCCGCCGGCTCTCGAATCCCGGGACGTTAGATCTTCGCCGATCGGGATATTGAATCCGTAAACCGCATTAAGCTTTAATTACTCCAATAGGAAAGGGCATTGCAGCTCTGCCCTCCAGGTTACGCTATTCTTACCCCATAAACCGGGAAGGGGACACCCACGCTGTACCCAAGCCGCCCATTGAAAGATAGCGATTTGTAAGAGGTGGGGGACTCTATCAATCAGCCATCTTGAATATGGCCAGCTCTGTACTCTCTAATCTGCCCTGCACTAAGGCAGCAGATGCAGCCCCAAAATTGCTGATCATCATGGTCGGGCTTCCTGCCAGGGGTAAAAGCTACATCGTTAGAAAATTGTCCAGATACCTGAACTGGTTACAGTATGAAGCTCGTGTATTCAACGCTGGAGAACGACGTCGGGCAGATGCGCATATAGAACAAAGTGGCGACAAAGTGGAGGAACCACATCTCGGTAAAGGTCAATTCTCATCTTCCGCTGCCTTCTTCGATCCTACCGACGCTGATCTGGTCTCCGCCCGTGACCAGATCGCTCTCAAAACTCTAGACGAGCTCCTCAATTGGCTCTCTAGACAAGGGAGCAGCAGTATTGGGATACTTGATGCGACAAACAGCACACAAGAGCGCCGCCAAATTCTACTATCACATATCCGGCGGAAACGTGGCACTCTAAATGAAGTTCTATTCATCGAAAGTTGCTGCTTCGACCAGGACATACTCGAGCACAACTTCCGACTGAAGCTCAACGGACCGGACTACAGGGGCCAAGACCCTGATGAGGCCCTAAGGGATTTCCGTCAGAGGGTCGCCTTCTACGAGAAGTCGTATGTTCCACTTGGAGAAGTTGAGGAGCAAGACAGAATCCCCTATCTCCAGGTGATTGATGTTGGCCGGAAGATCAACACGCACCTGATCCAGGGATACCTTTCAAGTCAAGTGGTTGAGTATATGCTTAACTTCAACTTGTCAGAGCGTCAAATATGGATATTCAGCGGTGGCGAGAGCATAGACGATAGTGTTGGCAGAATAGGGAGACGATCAGACCTCACGGAGAACGGACAGCGGTATGCAGCTTCACTCGTTCGGTTCATCCACGGAGAGCGAGAACGCTGGGAAAAGAAGAGGCAAATTCATAGAGCCCAGAATCGTGAGTCAACGAGGCTCAGTGTTGATGATCCGACACGGAACCAGGATGCCTTACATCAACAGCGTCACAAAAATTGGTCTCGCCCTCTCGATTTTTGCATCTGGACTTCCACCATGCCTCAGACCACCCAAACCGCTTTAGGCTTTTGCGAAAAGCTTTTTACAAAGTCGCAGATGAAGACGCTCGATGATCTTAATGCAGGCGATATGGCTGGGCTGACATTCGAGGAGATTGCTACAAGTCAACCTTCCGTTTACACTGCTCGCAAACAACATAAACTCCTCTATAGATGGCCTGGCCTTGGCGGAGAGTGCTATGTTGACCTCATCAGCCGCCTACGGCCCGTCATCCTAGAACTAGAGCGCAGGAAGGATCATGTGTTGCTTGTGACACACCGGGCAGTTGTGCGCGTCCTTCTGTCTTACTTCTTGGATCTCCGCCGAGACGATCTGGCAGAGATGGTGATACCGAAAAACTGGGGCTTTTGCCTTAAGCCTGTATGTATTTCCACATGGTTCCACATAGAAGCTGTATTGTGAAGAAGACATATGCTGACGCGAGCTCGATTTAGACACCGTACGGCATCGAGTTCAGTGCTTATTCTTATCGAGCCGAATCAGGTACCTTCTGCTTAGAGCCAGACGCTCAAAGCAAATTCTTCCCTTCATAACCTTATATGAAAGGTTTTTGAGTTATGGGATATGGTAATATATGTTTCATGTGGCATTGGGATGCTTGAATGTATGATTATTTACACTGTAGTATTAGTGGTTATGCTTTCGAAGCAAAATAAAACTCTTTTTCCTCACCACTAGTTTTCACTCAATTTTTGGGCCGTTTTACTTGTAAAATTACAACATTGTACATTAATCACTTCATTATGCGTTTAGACGCTCAAGTAAAGACGTTTGGACTTTGTAAGAGAGGTCTTGAAGTCCACCAAAAAATACTTCGGGGGTTCAGGGCGTGGATGTTTTCGCTGCCTGCCAGATCCACTAGGTTGAGCTTCCCGGCGCTGATGTAGTCTTCGCCGCTCTCGGTTGTGCGCTTTAAATACGCGGTGACCGTGAACACGGTATCACTTTGACTACTGAGATCGTTGCACTTGGTCGCTGCGACTGGGCGCTTGTGACTCCCATACCTATCATGAAAACACCCCCCAACGCTTGAGCTGAGGAACCTGACGTTTATGGAAAATAGGAGCAGGCTTGATATTAACGCATTCTAACATTTAGCTGATATACTAGTACTCCGTCTAAAATTGAACACAAAGGCAAGATCCCATAAGCAATATACTTTCTGTGTATGAAAACAACGTCCAAGAATGCATCCCAAAATACGACTTAAAACGCCCTCACCCTCGCAGCTAGGCTACGCAGGGAAGCAAGCGCCGGGATCCTTGCTCCATAACCTCCATAATTGACCGCTGCCGCCACAAAGCCTACTGAAATCAAGATTTTCGTAAGCGGCTTCATGGTAGTCAGCCAACGTCGAGCGGCGTAGAGTGGCCAAAAGCTACTTCCGCCTGTGAGGTTGAAGGCCGACCAGTCAGGGAAGTAGGTGCTGAACCAGAACGACCGCGCCAGTCCGGGCCAGGAGGCAGCATTTCTGCCATGTTTACCAATGTACCAGTTGGAGCAATCTCCCGCGAAGACGGTATTGTTGAGCTGCTCGTGGATGGCATTAGTCGTGTAGTCTTCAACACTATGCTTGACCTCGAGGACGTCGGCCCAGCGGTCGATCAACGGCGTGAAGAGCGATTTTATGGCATAATCTACCTGGGTTTCGCACGCAAACAGGGCTGAGTTGTTGGCAGGGAAGGTGTTGGGCCCGAAGATGATGGCGAGGTTGGGGAAGTTATGGACATAGGTGCCCAGGTATGCTTGAGCGCCACGGCTTTCGTGCCACTGCTGCTGCAGTGAGCGCCCATCTGCGCCCAAGATTTCCATGGGAGTCAGGAATTCAGAAACTTGGAATCCGGTGGCTAGGACGATGATGTCGTAGTCGTCCTTAATTCCTGAAGAGCTAATAATACCCGTCTCGGTGAACTCCTTGATGCCCTCGGGGAGCAGCTCAACGTTGGGCAGGCAAAGGGCGTCAAGGTATCCAGGGTCAAAGATACGGCGCTTGCATCCAAGCGGAAACTTGGGAATGATGTGTTGCCAATACTTCTCTGGTGCCCTGGACTGGATATATTCCTTAGACTCCTTCTCCTTCGCGATTCGAGCCTTGAGGCCCTTGGGGGTTGGGAAGTAGGTCGTCGTCTCCTCGTCAGCTTCGAGGAAAATACTCAGGCGGAGCAGCCGCTGGTAGAGCGGGACCCAGTTGAGTAAAAATTTGTCAAACTCGGTGTTGAGTCGGTTTGGCCGGGCATGGAACCACTGCCCGCTGCGAGCGTACTGTTTCACGAAGCCAGCTTTCTGGGCAACGGCAGGAATAACCTGGGCGGCGCTGCAGCCATTTCCAATAACGCCGACGCGCTTGTTCTTGTATGAAACAGAATGATCCCAGTGTGCGGTGTGGAACATATCACCCTTGAAGTTCTCCATGCCTGGGAACTTGACGCTGCGCGGGAATGAGATAGCACCCACAGCAGAGACGAAGATGGATGCAAAGCGCGAGTACTCAATGCCCGATTCGAGGTCCTTGAAGAAAACCTCCCACTTGGTAATATCGTTGTGCCATTTCGCACCGGTACACTCAACCGACGACTTCACATGCTTGCGGATGTCGAATTTGTCAACCGTATCTTCCAGGTCTATTTTAACATAGGTCAGTCTTGTTTTGAGGCCTCGCAATTAATGCCGTGTTCATTGGATGACGGCAAGCATGATCAAACTTACATTGGAGGATCTCAGGCTGCTCGCACAGCTGCTTTGACCAATTCGGATTGGGGTTGAAGCTGAAGGAATAGAGATGCGATTGAAGATCACAGCCACTAGTAAATTGAAGTGTCTCGTCAGCTCCTGGCATTTAACTGCAGAATATAGAGCTCATTGAGACTTCTACATACCATCCGGGATAGCTGTTTAGCCTCCACGTTCCACCTATGCCATCGAGCTTCTCATATATGAGAAAGTCGTTAAATTTGAGCTCATGCTTCAGGCGATAGGCCATAGCAATGCCCGCCGGCCCTGCGCCAATGATGATAGCATCTAGAGATTGCGGCGACATAATAAGAAGCGGAGATTGACAACTTGGTTTAGAAACGAAATCAAGATGATACGCTCTCCATTTAGAGGATCGAAGGACAATATATTAACTATTCGAAAGAGCTAGGACCAAGTACTTGCGAGAGCCGAAAACACGTCGCCACATGCTAGAAGGAAAGAGTATTAGCTTCCCCAGTCTGGTTACCATAATCCGACGGGGTTTATTGCCATTGCATCCGCGTTCGCGGGGTATAGCTTGCGACGAAGCTAGATGTTCGGAAACTAGATCCCGTACATACGCTAATTGTTTTAGGGGACGCATCTCGCGACAACGTCCGAGACTATTAGCCACTTTTCGGTGGCTCGAAGGATACCGTCTCAACTAACAATAGTTAGGTTCGTAGCTAAATGCGGAGATCTCATTCCGCCTCGGGGCTCTTGAGGCGAGCCTCAAGAGCGGGCGCAACACCTCGCCCTCGGCCACGGGAGTAAAAGGCCATCAACGGCCATCAAGGTATTTCGTTTTTCCATTGTCGCTTCATTCAATTCCTTCCATATCTTACCTCAGTCAAAAAGAACATTACTCACAATGTCTAATAGTACAATTATCTCTTCTGAGAAGAGCCGCGGCCAATATCTTCACGAGGCCAAGGCTCTAAAGCTCGAATCACGAGAGCTCGCGTCTCTCGCCAGCGACGAGGTTCGCATAGCCATACGCTCCACCACCATTTGCGGTTCCGACGTACACTACTATACCCATTTTTGCAATGGGAGTATTCAAGTCCGCGAGGCCCTCTGTCTCGGTCACGAGGCTGCGGGTCAAGTCGTTGCCGTGGGAACTCTTGCATCCCAAGAAAGACCAGGCTTGAAGGTTGGCGATACCGTCGCGCTCGAGTGCGGCGTGCCCTGCGAGAAGTGTGCGCATTGCCGCAGTGGGAGGTACAACATATGCCCAGACTTGCGCTTTCGCAGCTCAGGATCCAAGTTCCCCCACTACCAAGGAACACTGCAGGAATTTGTGGACCACCCCGCGCGCTGGGTGCATAACCTCCCGTCGGAACTGGACTTTGACGCGGGCGCACTTCTCGAGCCTCTAGCCGTCGCTATACATGCTGTCCATAGGGCAGGTTCGGACTTGATCTCCCCTAGGCGTGCGTGCCTGGTCTTCGGCGCCGGCGCTGTCGGACTGTTGTGTGCTATGGCTGCGCGCGCAGCAGGCTGTCAAGATATTGTCATGGTCGACATTGATGAAGGTCGCCTAGGTTTTGCCCTAGAGCATGGGTTTGCCTCTGTCGTGTATGCGGTAAAGCCCAAGAGAGGGGAGACTTTGGAAGAAAACCTAGATATTAGTAAGGCGACTGCAACAGAGATTGGGGAGTTGAAGTGGCCGGATGGCGAGCCCATAGGCAAGGTGCAGCGAACTTTCGAGTGCTCAGGCGCCCCCTCGTGCCTGCAGTCTAGCATCTATGTAAGTTACTTTCCATGTCATGTCATGCCTTGTCTGTAGGCTAACAATCGATCCCCTACAGGCCACTGCATCAGGCGGCAGCGTCATTCTCGTTGGCATGGGAATCCCCAACCATACACTGCCAATCTCAGAGCTCTCGGTCCGGGAGATCAATCTTGTTTCTACGTGGCGATATGCGGATGCTTACCCAAGAGCAATTGAAATCGCGAAGGCATCTATTACCAGGTCGCCAATAGACGGGAACACTTTGCCCAACATGTCTCATATGATAACTCACCGGTTTAAGGGGCTTGATCTCGTTCAGGATGCTCTGGAAATGGCCCGAAAGACACGAGATGCCGATGGGAAGTTGGTGGTGAAAACAGTGGTAGCTTTGTAACTAGATTATATATGTTCCGGTCCAACCACCAAGTATCATGCTTGGCCAACTGGCCGGTCAGTTGGCCACTAGGCCGCCCCTTCACCAAGTAAAGTTTGCTTTACACTATAGTTTATATGTAAAGTTGCTTATTTGCGATTGCTTCTCTACCATTTCAAAAATAGTTAATTATAATCATGACTACTTCTATACTTCTATTATAATTACTTCTTGTGCTGTAATGAATTTGTGCACTGAAGGATTTCCCCAGACTGGTATGTTACCAACTAAACGACATAGTTTGATCAGCGAATCGATGAATCAGTAAATAAAATTATTTAACAAGTAAATAAGTGTAGAGACTTCTATTACACTACCAGAACCAGTTATCCTCTCGAACGAAGAAATTTATACTAGATATTACTATCAAACTAAGGGGCAAAGCCCTCACCAAATCTATATTGCGCGCCATCCTGCCCTCCTAGCATCACCACCAGCCAAATCCCTGAGATAATCCCTTACCCTGGCCTCTATTCCCTTTGCATCTAATCGGAATCTGTCATAGTTACTGGCATTCGAAGCCGAGTATCCAAACCCGGTCATTCCAATGCTTGCCGTCACGTACCGCGCCCAGGTCGTCGCAATGTACTCCTCGACGCTTACAATGGGAGTGCCATCCAGTGGAAACACCGACTCGCGGTAAGTCCTGTCTTGTTCGTCAAAGTGCTCGAAGCTCGGAGCGCTGACCACTCGCGTCGGAATCCCTGAGGCGGACAGACTCTCAGCTGCCGCGACGGCATAGTGCAAATTGGTCCCGCAGCTGGCAAGAGTGAGCTGGGCATTGTTGGCCTCCACGACGACGTACGCGCCCTTAGCGACCTTTAAGCGGTCTGTGTTCGGCACAGGGCCTACGGGGTCACGGCCGAGCGAAAGCAGGGATGGGCCCGTAGTCTTCGAAAGCGCGAGCAGCCAGGCGCCGATAGTCTCCTCAGGGTCGCACGGTCGCATGTATGTCAGGTTCGGCATAGCACGGTATAGGGAATCTAGTTCGACGGGCTGGTGAGTCTGACCGTTTTGGCCCTCAGCGAATGAGTCGTGCGTTGCGAAGTGGATAACGGGTAAATGGCAAAGGGCGCCCATGCGGATTCCCGGAGCGGCCTGGTAAAAGTAAAGATTAGTATTGCAATTTATCATAATAGCTTATAGTCGGCTTCGCCGACAACGCGATGACTTACGTAGAGGAAGAACATAAAGAACGTAGCTGTAATAGGGAGGAATGTGCCCGGATTGTAGGCCGCGATACCATTAGAGACAGCTGCCATAGCATGTTCACGGATGCCATAACGCAAATAGCGTCCTGTATAGCCCACGGATGGGTGGAATACCTCGGACGCCGCATAAGGAACCTTGTTGGAGTTGACTAGGTCGGCACCACCTCCGAAAAGTGCTGGATGAGCTTTCCACATGCTGTCGATAATGGAACCGTTAACATCACGAGTTGCTTGGCCCTGGAATGCCTTCGAGTCTATCGTCTCGAGCATCTTCCGCCATTCATCCCCGTTGTCTCCTGTTTGTCTCTTATAGAACTCCTTGGCTAGATCCGGGTGTGCCGACTGGTAACGCCCGATTAGGTCATCCCACTCGCCTTGTAGCTGCTGGCCGCGTTGTTTTCTCTCTCTGAAGTATTCTAGGGCGGCAGGTGGGACCTCATGTGTCGTTGAGGGATCCTGGCCAGCTAGGCGCTTCGAAAGAGCCACGCTCTCTGCATCAATGGGGCCATGGTGGGCTTTGTAGGTTCCTGCATTGGAGGTTCCAAGCCCAATAACGGTGCGGACGTTTATAAACACAGGTTTGCCATCCAGAGTCTCTGCATAACGGAGCGCTGAAACCAGGGCCTGGACATCGTATGAACCGTCGGCAACCTCTAGAACATGCCATCCGCATGCGCGCATTTTGGCGTTGACATCCTCGACATTGATCCAGTCGAGGGGGCCGTCGCAAGTCACTTGATTGTTGTCGTATATCAAGACGAGGTTATCCAGTTGCAAGCTTCCAGCTAGTGATATGGCCTCGAGAGCAACTCCTTCCATGAGGCAGCCATCTCCAGTCATGCAGTACACACGAGAGTTGACGACGTCGTAGCTCGGCCGGTTGAAGCGTGCTGCGAGGTTCTTGGAGGCTACCGCAAGCCCAACGGCATTGGCGATGCCCTGGCCTAGCGGTCCCGTGGTGATTTCCACTGCTGGTTCCTCAATTTCTGGGTGGGCATGGCATATGGTCTTATAACCGTTCGTCTTCGCACTGCCGTAACCCTTGATCTGGTCCATTGTCCAGGCGTCATAACCGACGAGATGGTTCAAGGCGTACAAGAACATCGCGGTATGTCCTACAAGATCTCGAGGTTAACACACGGCTATGCAAAGGATTCCAACCACATACCATTAGAGAGGACGAAGCGATCCCTGTCGAACCACTCGGGGTTCGAAGGATTGTACCGCATCGTGTACTTGTACAGGGCAACACCAATGGCAGCCATGCCAATTGCAGAGCCGCCGTGCCCGCCGCCATTCTGGTTGCAGATATCAAAGATCAGATTTCGTAGCGCAATAACGGCGCGGTCGTCGTCGTCGAGGTTCTCCCTCCAGCCCGCAACCTGGGCGTCCTGGGGCTTCGTCGCCGGCGCCGAAGGCACGATATTCTCCAAAGTCTGGTTTGCCATCTTCATTAAAATCTGCGCTGATAGTTTGACATACCTTCACCAGTACTCTCCAGGAGAGGCGGTATATAGTCGATATGGATTGGACATGATTCGGATTCTTGAATCGCGAGCTAACTGGCAGCCGAACTCACGGGTTCAAGATTCCGCCTCCCTCTATACACCCGGAGAATTGGTCAGTCTGCTCCTTATTCACGCCTATACATGCAATTGTCGAGGCTCATACAGACGAGTGCTAAATTACAGTGGGTTTGAATTGAAGCGGGGGACTCTTGCGCGTCAACTGCCGAAAGTATGTCGGAAACCATAATCCGATTACCCCGCATCTCAAACCCCCCCCCCCCGGCCCACTGACGTCCGAATCCATAATCCGATCACCCCGCATCACAACTCCCAGCCCGCCAATCTAGGCACGCGCCACGGAAGTTTACCCCGCTGTCGCTACCCATTTCCAATAAGTGCCAATAAGTCAGTAAAGGATATCTACTTGGCCTCGCCACCATCTCAGTGGTCTCATCAGCCAGCAACTCTTTTACATCTGAGTAAAATACAAGGTGAACGAGACAACATATTCCTCCATCTATAAATTGCAAACTCGCGTCAACCCTCGTCACCAGCCAAGTCACTATTGAGCAATGGCAGACCAGCAGAACCCTACGGCAGCCAAGGGGGGTCTCGATCGAAACCCGGACAAGTTCCTATCGCGCTCAGTGTATGATTTGATTTCCCTCAAGGGCCGCACTATTGTCATCACTGGAGGCGGTCGTGGTCTTGGCCTGGCCTTTGGCTTTGCCGTTGCTGAGGTCGGGGGCAATGTTGCCATCATCGATCTGCTTGACGAGCCACATCATCATTTCCAGAAGTTAGCGACAGAATTTGGTGTTAAGGTCAAGCTTTACAAGTGAGTTTCCCCGCAGGGCTGTGGTCTGTATGGATGACTCCATGCATGATCTGCAAAGCTCGAAAATGTCGTCCAGCATGTTATGAAATGTATATAATGCTAACCAGCGGGTTCGCTTGTGTAGGAGTGATGTGACCAATCACGCTGGTCTCTCAGTCACCTTCGACGAGATCGTAAAGGATTTTGGGCGTATTGACGGCCTGTAAGTCCACCTGTCCCAATGGCTCCCATCTCCGAATACCATTTTCGCTCACGAGACTAACCAACACCAACAGAATAACCGCCGCCGGCATCTGCCCTGATGAGCCCTTCATGAAGCGCGCCCCCGAGTCCGTCGCACGGTGCATGAACATCAACGTGCTCGGCACCTACTACGCTGCGCAGCTGGCTGCCGCCCAGATGGCCAAGCAGGAACCTACCGATTTTAACCCACGTGGAGGCTCGATAGTTCTCATTGCCTCCATCGCTGCGCACGTTGCCAGCAAAGGACAGACGACGAGCGACTATTGTGCGAGTAAGGGCGCCGTCCTGTCGCTAGCCAAGGCGCTGGGTGTTGAGCTGGCGGCCTTCGGGATCCGCGTCAACTCTATCTCTCCTGGGTAAGCATGTTTGATCACTCTAGCAGTTTTTTTTCTTTCCGTATCGTTTTTTCCAGAGGGCTAACAAAGGTGTTGGGTAAACAGGTACATGCTGACGGACATGACGATTGATCTGTGTGATCGTTACCCATGGCTGGCGGACATTATGACAAACGAGCCGCCCATGCGCCGGATTGGTGACCGAACGGACCTGAAGGTTCCGGTGGTCTACCTCCTGTCTGATGCTAGTGCGTATCATACATCGGATGATATTCTCATCACAGGAGGGATCCATGCAGGAAGATTATTGTAGGGGAGATGGTCGGAAAATAAGTGATGCTAACGAGTTTCGAATGAGATATTTATGAATATATATATATATATATTGGTTTGGGGGAAATTTACATGGCCTAAATGGAGACTGTGGCTCTCTTGCTATTGTATATAGTCTAGGGGGCAACTAGGTAGTTGCTAATATCTAACTATTATTGTACGTAATATGCAATATGCAATTAATGACTTGACACAACAATTGATGGGAAACACGTGTGCTCATCGGCTCTAGTAAAGGGGTATAGTAAGACTCTACTGCACCGAAAAGACATTACCCCAATTCCCTGGCATCCCCTCCATACTCGTAGCAAGCATCCAGTCGAAATCAATATCTAGCCCAAAGTTGGCCGTCATGCCATTGTTGGCCCAATTGTTCTCATCACTGGGCTGGACGGACGGCCGCGGCCGTTTCCTCGAGACTGAAAAGCCCGAACTCGTGGAGCTAGTATCATCGCGCGCGACGGCTAAGCTATTTGACCTCGCCCGCCGCTCCCAGTGCCGCTGCAACCGGATAAGGAAATCGCGAGCCCGCTTAGCCGTATCCCATGAGGGGGCCAACTCATCTAGCGCTCGGAAGCACACGCTCAGGTCGGCCAGGATCTCGTCTTCTCTTTCCCGCTGGTGGTGAATAACAGTGGCGAAGACGAGCAGCAGCGCGGCAGAGAAGGTAATTGCTACGGCCTGGATGTTGATCCTGCGGAAGGTATATCGTTCTTCGTACAGGTGCAGAAGCCGTGCAATGGCGCTCGCCGAGTCCATGCACATTTTCCGCGCGTGATCGGCGCCAGGACCCCACTGTGGCTGGACCTGACTTTTTGACATCCAGGGACGGTATGCGTAGATGACGCTTTGGTGGTATTGCATGCTAAATTGAGTGTTAGGGAGATAAAGCATGTCATAAGGAGGGGGACCGCCTACTGGAGCAGGATGACGTGCGGCAAGTAAGTAGTCTCGTGATTGTGGAGATCCACGCATAGCTCGACTGGAAGATTATCCTTCCAGTCTTGGAGCTTTGCCACAATCTGAGAATTGAGTTCATGCAGAGCACTCCTCGAGGTTGTCGCACTGCCGTAACTAAAGAGATTAGCAAAGCGATTAGCAACTTTCCATCTACAGCTGCTGGTGTCGTCAAACTTACAAGGCATCGCTTAGAGGGGCCATAGCCTCAAATAGTAGCACCTGGTATGTACAGACTTCTTCTACACAATCGACCATAGGGGGGAAAGACTGCGTCATAGTCGGGGACACATATGGGGTCCACTGTCCAGGTAACCCCAGATAGACCTTTTCCCCAGCCTTTTCTAGGGTAACGCCTTTCATTGACATTCGAAATGGCTGGCCTAGGTAAAAGCTCCAGACACTGTGCCACATGGTCAGCGATCCTGCACTGAATTGTAGGTGTGGAAAAGTTCTCTTACTGGTCCACTACGAAGGCGGCCCAGAAGACCGTCCGGCGCAGATCAGCCTCGGCTGCGGTTACTACGCCTTTCGCTATGTAAGGTTTGAGATCCTGGTTCAACGCCAGGTTGAAGGACAGCCGCATTGCCATACCTAACATAGGGGAAGTCAGCTAAAGGGTACGTAAAATATCATCGACGATCTGACAACGCACCGCTAAAGAGCCATCCTTTGGAATCCCTGCCGCACCCTATGTCGTGTGCGCTCAAGAGTATCAGGGTCTGAATGGTAGCGACACAGGGCATGTCCAATTCTATTTCCAAAAGCGCCTTGGCCCTGTCGGCAAAGAAATCGGCGAGGGATCTGGGGAATGTGACAAATGCGGGGTGGTGTCGAGCGTCGAAGGCTGCTCCTAGACAGCAACTTTCCATACGAGTTTAGCTCTCGACCACAGAATTGAGTATATATTTGACTTACATGGCATTCCTTAGAGCTTCCGAGTAGTAGGCCGTATCTTCCCCTTTATCAAGCCATGTGACTCTCGCCTCATCGAACATCTTACGATCGACGGCATGAAACGACGGGTCCTGCCAGGTAAAATAAAGATTTATCAGATGGTCTTCTAAATCGATCGGAACCTCCTTGTTGACCCCAAGGCGATCCAAAAGCTCGGTCCCATCGTTCCGGATAGTCCGATGGACGTTCATGTTGACATCGGAAGCCGGCGTCTCCAATAGGTTGAAGTTTGATGTCGATCCGTAGAAGCGGATGTGACCACCTGGTCTAATGTGAAGAGTTCCTACTCGATCGGACAGCTGGTCTACGAGCTCGTCAACGCTTTCGATGTCATCGTCCCCTAGCGAAGGACAGCTCGGCACTCCGCCAGAGGCAGACCGCTGGGGGGTCGAGACCTTGCCGGAGAAGCCCTGCAGCGCCGCATCTTCCGGAATGTAGTCTGGGTGCACCATTTGCCCCTGTGACATAGCTTCCGCCGCCATATCCCATTCCCAGCCGGCTGTGTTCTTAATGACGCCGCCCATATCACCGGCCGCGTTCGCAAGCTCAAGTAAGCCTCGCGCTGCTGCTGGGAGTGGGCTTTCTCCCGCGCGTTCCGAAGAAGGCACCCCGTTCACATTTAGTCCTTGCGCAACTGCGCCCCCTTGGCGGTCAATCGTCTGGTCAAGACCCTGAGTGGTCGGAGATCCTTGTATCGCGCCATTATCACCGTCTGGCCCGGTCTGGGCAGGTATGGGTTGGGGTAGCCCAAGAGTTCGCAGAATGCCGGACAATGTCTTGTCATCGTCAAGCGGCATCGGTGGGATATCCAATCCATGATCACTGACGAACTGGGTGAGCTGCTGGACTCTTTTTGAAAGTAGATCGATGGCGACGCGAAGGGAGAGCCTACGAGGTCAGCATATCTAGCTAGGGAATGTAGCAAGGAGGCAGTACTAACTTGCGCTTATCTTCTTTGGCCTGTTGTCGACATTCCTTACCTTTGCTTAGGCAATTTGAGCAAGTCGGCGTTGCGCCATTACACTTGCGCACGTGTCAGTTCTGAGCATGCTTCTGGGTGAAGAGGGCAGTGTTCGGATTGCAATGTACCTTCACCTTACTCTCCCGGCAAGCAACGCAGGCCGTCGTGACGTGCTTTCGTTTGGTTTCGGGCTTCTGTGATGGCTGCTCCATTACAGCAATTGGCGGAGAAAGATGGATGAGGGGTTGCTGAGAGCGGTGGTTCGCGGGCGGCTCACGGGCGGCGCCCGGGCTTCTGGTGGTGTTATTGAGCTACGATGTTTATTCCAAGCGACACTGTCTTGTTCAATTCAACAGAACATCCCCGATGAGATGCAAGCGGCAAGAAAGGTACGGCCAATGTAGGGAACTGTCAATAGTAATGGGATCGATTTAATCAGGGTGTGCAGGTCAGAATAATGTTGTTGGTGCAGACGTTATCTCAACCAAACCCTCTAGCCATCTCGCACTAGTCTACCCCATGGGGATTAGGATTGGGAAGATGCGGGGTAGACTAGTTCGAGATTTACCCCTCCTTCGGAAATCAAATCCCGAGGAAAAGATCTACGAGAACATTAGAGAGCCCTGAGCAGAATACTCCAAGCAAGGGTATTAAATAGAGTGACAGCACTGAGCTAGGCCTAATTCAATTAGTATTCTATAATATTATAGCGTACTTCACATGCGAGTGACGCACCAAAGCGAGTAATGCACCAAAACACTAAAATCTGACCAATATTACTGCTCCTACACCACCACCCTTTATAATAACCACAATTCCAGCTATTATAATAAAACCCCGACCGTACATAACTGCAGAGTCATAATCATAATCGCCCGTAACTGAATATGGATCTTTTTCTGTATATCGGTGATGGTAGCGGAAGCGAAATGTGATGATCCCCAGCTCTATAGCATTGCCCGCGTGCCTTTTCCGCCAGGTCTTGCAAGGCTTTCATGACTTTTTGAGAAAGTTCCGTTAGATATGGCCGCTAAGGTACTGATGTCCAACGCCAAAGAAAACGATGCAATCAAGCCCGCAAGATGCTGTTTTGTTCCTGGTCCAGTGCACGTGAGCATCTCTAAACATTCCTTCTGGGTGGGGTAGCTTGTTCCTCCACCAACCGTGCCAACTGGGAGTGAAGGGAAGTAAGATGTCAACCGTAGCGCCTTGGTATCACGATCATATTCCGCCGTGAGCTGGCTCCAGGAAGCTTCCGCTACACTAGCTGCGTCCTGGCCACATGCAATAAACATGGCCGCTATCACATTGGAAGGGTTGATGCTATAGCCGAGTTGCCCGTTCATTGCTGCGCCCTCTTTACTGTTGAGAATGACCTGGTACATTTCTTCAGTACTGCATCCAAGGACGCGGCGACTAACGGCGTCAGAAAAGCTCCCCCAGACCAATACTCGCATGCCACGAGTCCGCATGATGTTTCCCCAGGACAATTTCTTATCAGACGTCATTTGGCCGTCAATTGTAACTTTTTGAAGCTGCATCTCCCGAGCTTTTGGTGATTTCATGAAGTTGTCGCACACATACTGAGTGGCAATAGTAACCATATTCTGTCCTGTTGCATCTCCACAGTGATATTCAAAAAGTACATGGACTGTCGAACCCACGATATGAGGGGTTAATCGTTGGAGGCGAGCGTGCTTGCTTGTTGATTCCAAATCCTTTCTGAACAGGACCTCAAGCTCCGGCAGTAAGGTAGCAAATGCCACTGCTTCATCTGTGCTTGGAAACCAGAATATAGGAGAACGGGACATGGACTCGTGAAGGACTTTGAATTTAACACCGCCGCAAGGATTCAAAACTTTGCATCCGCGAGAACAGCTCGCTACGAGGGTTGCCTCACAAGTAGCAAATGGACCATAGAATGATCCGGTGGTGCCATCGCTGCCGTCAATCCTCAATGGTCCAGCGATGCCCAATGGGACACGACTGAATCCAACACAGTTTTCAATTCTGATAGCCGAAATATCATTCTCGGCAGCCTTTGTGTGATTAAGTGATTAAGCTTGGAGATCAGAGCCTGGGGTAGTTTCATTGAAGGCATTTTGTGTCTTCGTTTTCTGGATTTATTGAAATGAACCAGGTCGGGTGAAGGAGCTGAGAGCGGGAAAAAAAAGGATCTATACACCCCTAAGTACTTACTGCCCATATTATTATACTGCTTAAAAATGACTTGCCAGGATGTGATTGAGACAACTTCGTTCTGAACAAGACCAGCGCTAACCTCCCTCTTTCCTAGGTCAGACCTTTACGTCCCGTCGTAGGGCCATGCTAGGCCCTAAGTGCAGTAATTTTCTTGGAAAGGTAAGATCTGAACGACTAGCATTGCATAGCACATATTGAGCCTTGAAAGTATGCGCTAATAGACAAAATTGGAAAGGTGGATTAAGAGTTAATAGACCGGCCCAATGGATTTATTGAGTCTATAGTTAACAGACCGGAGTATTCTCCAGTTGGAGAGAGTGCATGTGTGGCAGATACACTAAATAACAATGTGGTCATCGAATTTATGGTAGCTGCAATATGTGCAAGCAGTATTTTCTTGTGTGGAGCACCACCAAGATACGCGTTGGCGCTGAGACGTCGTCGTATTTCTCACTGGAGCTGTCTAGGTGTTGATCACACCACATTTGCGCCTGTGGGGTTCCATCTAGATCTGCATACTTAAATGTCTCATTAGAAGGTAAGGGATTGAATTGCATAAGGGTAACACAAGCATACACCAGTATTAGGTATACGTATTTATATATGTTTATTATACAGTCATCTCGTCCTGTTGAGCCGCCTCTATCAATATGAACGGAACCAAACCATGGAGATAGCACATTTCCCCGACTTTACTGCTCTCTCAGACGAAGACTTTATATTCGATTCTCACAATAATAGCTATCCAAATGACACAAATACTGGACAAATGCCGCAATATTAAGACCAAGCAGCAGGATATACAGGTTGCCGAAATAAATGTGGATATACATGTCTGTGAACCACAAATACCATTCCATACGTAATATTCAAAGATGTCATCAAAATCAATAGATTCAATTCTACCCCACTAAAGGAGAATCCATCCATCGGTCGAGCTGCGACAAAGGACCAAATTGCCTTGTCTCATACGGTGGGATACAATGGAAAAGGGTCGAAAAGGGCTGTAGGGCCATGGTAATTGCGTCGTTCGTTCCTCTGCTATGGAGCGGCGCAGATTAGGGTACATCCGCATATCCAAGAATAACTACTCTCCGCGTGACGCTTGAATATGCACTTAGTGACAGCTAAACGCCAAACTAAAATCATAATCTCCAATGTCTTCGAAACATGCACTACATACAAGGACTTATGAAGTGGCTTCGCTAGCAAATATAAGTTAGCCAACTTCCCATGTGGGGCGGCCTGGTTCTCCCCAATCGAACCAATCATGTCCGAGGGCGCCTATGAACCGACCACGATGACGAGGAGGCGCACTTCGCTCCATCGTAACTTTCGGTCCAACTCAGCTGTGTCTTAAAGTTTTCCTTCGTGCATAGCTTACTTGGCCTACGGCCAAGGTGGGGCGGGGGACGTGGCAAGGCAGGATGAACTTGCCTTTCAAGTCGCGGTGAGGGTGATTTTATTTGCGCTTCTAGATTAGTAAAGCGGCGAGCTATTCTGGGGCAAGGGAAACGGGGGAGGGGAGGCGGTAGGGGAGACGCATTTAAAATGTTCTATCCGACGAGTCTCAAGCTGTAGCGCCAGAAGAAGTAAATAGGCAGCCTCGTCGATCTTGCCACGACGCGTATTTTGCGGGGAGGGGGCCGATGTAGGTTTGGGTGCTCTTAGCATCGCGGATGGCGGGGACCAAAGTGGGCACGGTTGAAGGATGGGGGCGCGATGTACTCAACCCCGCCGCCGCCACTGCCGCCACGAAGAGAGGGGAATGGGGCCTACCGCCACCGTCGTTCGTGTAACTTTAAGCCTCAGCGCGGACGAAACTGCTGTTGAGAGGTTGCCGACGCACTCCTCGAGCCAGCTCAGCTTCACACTTCATTCTAGTCTGTCCTCTATTCTGTCCTGTGCTACGCAATGTCGTATTGATTTTCTTTTTACAATACTCTTACACCTTCCTGCCATTTCCGAAAGCCTTACCATAGCATTGCAACACCTTAGAATAAGATTATTTAGAGAGTCGTAAAGAAAAGGAGAGAGAGAACAGAAAGCCATATTCGGTAAGTACAGGTTTACTTTTCGTTAAACCTTGGTATCTTCGAGGAAGTGGAAATCTAGTTATAACAGTGAATAATGAGTAAGTTGCTGATGGGTACAGTGAATAGTAAGGAGAGTACTATCATAAAGAAAGTTTGAAGGTGAGAGAAAACGACTTGAGGGGTATGTTCAAGCCGTTCGATTGTAAAAGTCCAGTATCCGTCCTTCTAGTGCACTGATGATGGCCTTGTATTTGGTGTCCCCGAACGAGTGTTTGATTTTTGTGAATTTTACACTTCTTCAGTACCATCATAACAATCTGTCTCAAGGCTCGGCACCTTTTTCTCTCATCTCGTCTCTCCAAAGCTTCCTATGCGTCCATTCCAGCCATATAAATCCCAAAGATGCCATGCCCAAACTGCCAAAGAGTGTAAAGGTCCAACCGACACCCATGACATCTATGAACACTTGGACAACGGCGGTGCCACCACCAGCGAGAAATGCACGGACAATACTGTTCGCTGCTTGTGCGGTCGAGGGAAATTTTGGATGAATATCTACTAAAAGAGTTTCGCACATCTATTCCATGAAAGGTGTCAGTTTGGGTGCATATTGGGCGGCTAGGATTTATAAAGAGGTATACTATTCGGCGTCCAATCTTATCTGCCAAATCTCCCACGATTGCCGGGGCGAGGCCAGCCACAATCATGTAGGACGCGATAGTGAGATTGACTCTTCCAACTGAAACATGGAGCGCCTGAGACAAGCCGTCGATAGCTGGAAAGAAGATGAATGATGATAAGGGGGAAAACGTTGCAGAAAAGGAGGCCAGGCAAAGAACAATAAATTTTTCTCTCCTGGTCAACTTCGAATATGCCAGCAATGCCGCAACAGGACCATCAGGGCATGGCTCTGCGAGTGAGCCTTGCTCAACGTGTTCTGACATATAGGAGGGTTTGACAAATGATATCTTTACACGCGATTCCATTGGTGGAAAAATAAGATGGAGACTATTTAAATCGTCCCTTCAGCTTGTTCTATAGCTTCACTTTTCGATATGCAAGAATGTTGGTCTTCGCAATGCTTTGTGGAACGACTTCAGTTGAACCCAATCTATTATTAGTGCCTCCGTTGTTGTAAACCGGGCATCACTCTTGATCGAAGTGATAACTGATAACCAGAGCCGCCGAGGTTGGCGGTCCAACCTTGGCGGGGCCCCTAGATTCCGAGGCGTCCCCGGAAATGATGTACTTGCAAGATGGTTCACCATCTATACCACAACGATTCGCGTGGTGTCTCTCCACCCTCATCATTTCTCAAATCTCTCATCACTATAGCTTTACTACACGTTTACCATTACGAAAAGGCATCCCCCGAGGAATTGAACAATGGCGCCGCAACCTATCGCAGTCACCGGGGGCTAGACGCTGATCTAATAATGATTGCGAGCCGTATCCCCGACCGCGGGGAGAGTGTTCTGGCAAACGACTATCGCGGATCCTTGGGGGGTAAAGGGGCGGACTGCGCGATTGCTACATACCGGACTTGTCACCAAAAGCCGTTGGAAAATGAAAGAACGACCAAGAATAGGGGCCATGCAACAACAGCAACCAGTGGACAGTCCCCACCCGCATTGGATTAACTCACAATTGACTGCCGAGGCGAAGACAATATCCAGGTCAAGATGATTGATGCAGTCGGTGACGACCGTTACGGGGAGAATTTCATCATCGAATTGAACAAAAATGGCGTTGATGTTTCCGGCATCGTGGTAGTTCCTAATACATCCTCGAGCATCTGCTTCGTTATGGTCGAGCACTTGACACGCAAGAACCGGTGTCGCTTCACGCTGGGAGAAACGGCGACCTGGAAGAAAGAGGACTTTATTAACGTCGAGCAGCTCGGGGACGGGATACGGCCCGACTTAGTCGTGGCCCAAATGGAAATCAACAAGAAGGTAGTCGAGACTATGATTGAAACTGCCGGCAAGGCTGGCATTGAGTTCTGTCTGAACGCGGCGCCTGCAACCCCTATTGGAGAACGTTTCTACCGGTATCTTACTCATCTGCTAGTCAACGAGTCAGAAGCAGTCATGATGTCTGGCCGCGATAGGGACGAGGTCAACGAAGAGATCTGGCCAATCATCGCTCGGGAGTTTTTAAACCGCGGCGTTAAAAACGTGGTCATCATACTTGGTGCGAAGGGTGCGTTTTACGCCAATGCAACGAAAAATGATCGCTATCCCGCGTTTAATGTCAAAGTCGAGGATACTACAAGTGTAGGGTGAGTTTCTGCTTCTGTTCATAGTTCTCACATGCATATGTTGATTGGGACAATCAGAGATACCTTCACGGGGGGATATGCCTTTGACTACCTGCGCCAGAAGGCCAAAGGGACTTGGGACATCATGAGTGCGATTATTCGCGCGAACAAAGCTGCTGCAATCACGATTCAAACTGTGTGAGCCCAGGAAGGCATCCCTTGGGCAGATGAGATCGATGATTTCGATGTCCCTACTTGTAATTGGATACAATCCATTCGCCGCAAACCATAAGAAACAAACCCCAACGTCCAACTGATAATTGCGGGCAACTTTATTCAACACTATGAGCTCCGAGGTAGCCCACAGGCTTAATACAGCAGAAGCCGCAAAGCTACACTAAGGTTAGAATGCATGATGATTGGGATCGGTAGGTAGGCAACGCAGCAGGATGTAAGGGGTTTTTAGGAATGACGCTGAATCTTTCCATCTAGAGCGTTAGCTAGATGCGGATGAGAAGCAGGTCAAGGTGATGGATTAGATTATATTGCCTGTGAATACCTCCCTCTCGTCTCTATGCGGTTATGCTGTTCCTTACGTTACGTAGTTTGGGCAGGGCACAAGGGGATGTATGGGTAAGTGTAATCCTTATTCTATATCTCTGTCTCTCGATGGTGGAATCTAACGTTTGTAGGGAAACATGTTGCAATGATGGCGCTCACAAAACCGGCAGGCCAGATTGTACGCGTTATTTGATATGGAATGGGCTGCGCCGAGGAGTGAGAAGTGACCTGTTGTTAACATGTACAGCAGACTGGAGTTATTATGCGGTTAAAGCAGAGGGAGGTGTTACTGCAGTTGGGGCTTTTATAAGTTCATAGCTTTTCGACAGTCTTCTTGTTACCGTCAAGTCTACGTTGAAGAGTATGCGTCGTGACGCATATTCTGTTACATTCACAGAGCATATTAGCTGGGAGACATTGCCACTCAAAATAGGTGAATAGGAGAATGAGGGATATTCCTTGCAATAATCACACCTACAAGCAATCTAGCACGTGAACATCGCACGATACTCTCATCACCTTGGGCTGCAGTTCTGACCAGTTTAGTGAGGTGCTTTCCTGATGATGGTTGCTTTCGATTGTTACTAATCGTACCCATAGTTAAATGGGGACAAGGAGGAGGAGAGCAGTATAGCTATATAGTAGACTTAGCGAAAGCTAGTAAACTCCAAATTAGAGTAATAGCTAGTACTAGAGAAGTAACGACAGCTTATAGCACTTGCGCGAAAAGCTTACGAATTAATTGATTTAATCAATTAATCACTTTAAGTTACGTTACAATGGTTTTGAATTTTAGGCAGAATGTCTAGCACTGCAATGAAAGTTATAGCTACTAGGATACGAGTTACGTGCTTAGTCGCTTGCCAAATCGCTTGGTCAGCTACAACAGTCCAGCTAGTACCAGTACACTAAGCATTTAACCGTTTCTATTAGGCATTTTGTAACAAACATAGACCATGAGCAGAGCCCCCCCGAGCATACAGCATGCATTAAAGACCTGGCTCTTCCAGAATATCCCAGCCCCAATATCGTCTAGCGCAGACGTAACCGGGAAGCCAACCAAGGTCCCGAGCGCCGCGGCGGCCGAGGATATGCCCATACGTGTACCAATAAGCGCTGGGTCTGGCGAGAGGCGAGGTACGATAATTGGATATATGACTGCCAGTGGCCCCATAAACAGGGCTATAAGGACCGCCCACACAATGGTACCGGTGACAGACTTGACTGCCACCCAACCAAAGAGAGTGATGCTGGCTGCCAGTGCGAAGCCACACATGGTACGTGCTGGTCCAAATCGGTTGCATAGGGGCACTGCCAGGTAGCGGCCCGGAATGGTGGACGCGTTGCAGATGACTAGAACATAGAATGCCAGATTCGAGCTTGCGCCAGCTTTAAACTGGGCAAAGGTCGGAAGCAGGAAGAAGGGGACCCAGTATGCAATCCACATCAAGAAAAGGGCCAAGCAGAAGGCCATGAAGGCGGGGTCGCGGAAGGCGGTTGGATCTAGCAGGGAACGGACATTGTGTGTAGTATTTCGTTTCGCGGGAGGCAGTATAATGACTAGGGCAGCGACAAGTTCGCCGAGCGTGATGAAGCCGAGAACACGAGTTGCCCAGGGGAAGCCGATCTTGGGCTGGAGCCTGGAGAAGATGATGGGGTAGATGATGCCCCCTATGCTGTGTTAATAACGAGAAACGTACGCATTTATGGCATATTCTTGGGGAGACGAACCAATTGCGGTGCCGGAGGTGGCAACAAAGACGGCCAAAGCACGGCGCTTTTGAAACCTGGATGCAACCAGACTAATGGTAGGCACATAGAGCATGGCACTCCCAACGCCGACACAGAGCCCCTGGGCCAAGAGGACTTGGTAGTACTCGCTGGCCAAACTGAGCATCATGACGCCTAGTACCGTGATTATGGTGCCTATAATCAACAGCTCTCTGATGTAGCCACGGTCGTATATCGGACCCGTCACAACACCTCCCACTTAATATTAAATATCTCGGTAAGCAGCGTGCGCTAAGGGGCATTCGGTGAAGTCGAATTGATGAAAGCGCGGCCAAAGGCCAAAGGACTATGAAATATGCAGCTTACAGATAAGTATGACGCCTTGGAGCGTACCGACCCAGGCAATAGTAGTGGATGGCGTGGTGGCCAGAAAATCTGTCTCATAGTACTTCTGGTACGAGCCATAGGCGCTCAATAGACCCCTAGTTATCGACGACGTCTAGGTCAGCTCTGCATTTATTCATGGTTTGGGCTTCACTGTGATCATAGTGTACCAGGTGGCAGTGTAGACAAGAAAGGCTCCCAATGCCTGCAGCCAGGCGCCCAGACCCTCATGTAGCTCCGTGTCAACCTGTTTTGTACCTTGTACATGATTTCCGGTTATGTCTTGGGGCTTTTCAGGTGTGGTACTGGTGGCAGCCATAATATCGGAGGAAGCGTTGGGTACGCTCCTCAATGATGGAGAAAGAAAAGAGATGGAAATGTGTTAGAGGATGTTAGAGGTGCTAGAGGGGTTGGACGTGTTGGAGGTAGGCGAAACTTATTCCGTTCGTTATTAGCGAGCAGTACGTACCTGTATGGAGTACCTTAGTAGCTTAATTAGTTGGCCATCCGCTGGCGTCATAACGGGTATAACGGATACAGATTTCCGATATAGGGCATGATCGGACAGCTAATAGCACCCCCCAACAGCGCCACCATATAACCTCATGCAAACAGATACCACCTCGACCCCGCACAGCCTAATGCATTTAGTTTGGGGCTTTGCTAAATCGCGGACGAGTAATTGCTAAATCGCGGACCGACAGCCCGCATAGCCTCCGATCAGACTATAGTAGTAATCTGTTAGTAATCAAGATCACTAGTAATGCTCGCTACTAGCGTTGTCCATTTTTGAAGCTATTGAGGTAGAGCGTGGGGAACATCTATTTGAGTCAGAGGAAAAGGAATAAGTATAAGATTAATAGTTACATTCTTAGTATTAGCAAGCATCAGTAGCTTCAAAAATGGACAACGCTGGCAGCGAGCATTACTAGGGATCTTGATTACTAACAGAATCCTACTATAGTTCGATCGGAAGGCTATGTGGCCTGTGCGGTGCGCGATTTAGCAAAGCCTTATTTTACTAGGATTACTCCTTTACTGTACATTATCGGCCCTACTGAGGCGGGCCGTGCCGCGGGCTAAGATCGCGGCCCGCAATGGGGGCGTTTACGGCTGTTGCAGTTGCGGGGGTAAAAAACCCTAAGATGACACGACCGCATGGGGACAAAGTAAGACTAGGAACCGCCACGTATGAATGAATCATGTCAATCTACTCCGTACCTCACCCTACCCTAATGATGATGCTCAAGCTTTCTTAGTTCCTTGACTCGCTCCGCAAGGGCGCCCAAACGTGCCTGGTCCTCTCCAGCAATGATGATAGTCGATACACTTCCCTTTCCGCCTCGCTCGTGGCACCAGCCAGCGATGACAATTCTGCCTTGGGCCAGCTCTGCAGCAAATCTCTGTTTGAACTCACTCAAACTAACACCCAGGAACAACGGAAAAAACACGGCCGCATCGTTGAATCCGCGAGTGACACTAAAGTAGCCCTTCATGAAGCCTAGAGGATGCGACCCCGTCACGCGTGTGTTGAGATCGATGACTAGATGCTCTCCATCTAAGCCAGTCATGACGTCGGCACCGAGCGGTCCATAATAACCAAGCCGCTGCATGTACGTCGCGATGGCCTTTGCCACAGGCATGTACTCTACTCTGAGGTGGTGCTGTTGAGAGTA
Organism: Pseudogymnoascus sp. 23342-1-I1; assembly: GCA_001662575.1. NCBI lineage: Eukaryota > Fungi > Ascomycota > Leotiomycetes > Thelebolales > Thelebolaceae > Pseudogymnoascus > Pseudogymnoascus sp. 23342-1-I1. Next base: position 138,495 of record KV454979.1, on the reverse strand, counting down.
GCTTATGTGCCCGCCATCCCAATGGCCACTCGCATCGATGAATTGATCACAGCACGACGTCATGACAGGGTCCCCAGACTTGGGTACAAACAGGGATATTGCCATGGCCGAACCCGCGACCATTTCCTGAAGAATGAAGCTTGCAGGATGCAGATGGCTGTTTGCTCGATTGAGCTGGCGCAGCATGCGATCAACCTCGGGACCGAGGACAGCAAGAGCCTCGGAGCGCTCAGATTTGTTGCGTATGAGGAAGGTCCCTTGGCCAGAGAGAGCCTGCGGGAGTTTGACAACATATGACGGCGGCTTCTCTTCGATGGTGTGCAGCATGCGTGACACCTCAGCAGCTCGAAGGCTTGGGTCCAGAACTTGGTCTGCGTCCAGAATCGTGTCAACAATAACGGAAGGCGGTGTTAGCAGACCGGACAAAACTAGGTCTCGCTTCGAGAGTGCTCGATAATGCGATTCGGCTGGTACCGTCGCAGGAATGTGTTCCAGGCAGTCCATGGGGTTAGCCACAGCAAGCAAGGCTGTCGGAGGGAGGACAATATCGGAAGCGTTCCGTACATACATGGTCATCGGGCGTTGGTGCTCGGCCAGCTGTTCCATGACCTCGGCAGTATCAATTCGAGCTTGTGGATCGATGTTATGGCTGCTCTCCGAAGCGTCCAGATCAAACATGATGAGGTTCATCTTACCAGCAATCATGCCGAATAGTTGCGGCACAACTTGTGTGAATATACGAGCCTGGATGTCGGTGTCCTTGTGTGCGAGAGGGTCTTGGTATGCGTACTTTGTGGAAATAGGGATGCCTCTGGACATCTGAACCGTAGCCGTTGGAATTGCGTAGACGAGGTAGATTGGTCCATCGTTCGTCGAGTCCAGGTCGTACAGTTGCTTCAGCGTACAATCGAGTTCAATGGTTGAAGCCATATTGCAGTCTTGGTGTGATGTCTACGACTTTGAAGGGAGATGTGTAAATATCCGAAAGTCTGCAATACCAAGCAAGGATTAGTGTTTTCTTTGGACGTGATAGCATACTAAATACGGAGGGTAACCATTCCCGTCAATTTATATGTTTTCGCTTGCCACTATAAGCATTCGTTGCGCAAGCAAGGCAGACACAAATACCAGAAATGACGCTCAGCGTACATTACAGGGGCGTTTGGAGCATGAAGATTTGGTTATAACGATATCTATGGCTAGAGATGAAGCAATAGGATCACGCCTGCATCGTCCACTAGAACCACCCTAAGATGCAATCGAGATTGAGATATCGTACTAATTTACACTAGTGCTACGCTCTATTGCCTATCTAGGTAGGTACCGAAAAGTGAAACTAGTTTCTTCTAGGAGGATCCATGAAGGTGAGGCATTTAGAGGCATCTACCTACTAAGTAGCTTCTACATGTCCTACGTAGTAGTATAGACAGGTAAGAATACTACGACACTCAAGACCATTTTGAGCTAGGTAAGCGGAAATCATCACGCAGTTTTTTGTTTAAAGGCGCAAGTCTTATGCGCGGGGCTAATCCCGCTAAGCTTAAGGCAGACATTGCTGAGAGTTCGAGGCAGTGAGCACCAACCAACAACCAACAACCGACAACCTTACCGAAATATTAACAAGGACAACCCCGGACAAGGGCTACAGTAAGCAATCTACTAATTCAACACGAATAACACATGCCCTATCAGCTCCATGCTGGTTGTTACGTTTTTTTTCACCTGCTTAGATGCCCTCCCCCTCCTCAAATATCACCGAGTTTTATTTCTTCCAAAGGCACAAGGTACTACTCATCACCGCACAATTATGGCTGGTGGTGCTTTTCTGATGTCTTTGCTGCCTGCGAATTCTCTCTATGTCTTCCCTACCGCCATCTTAGCCTGGGTGCTCGGTAATGCTATCTACAGGCTCCACTTTCATCCACTGGCCGGCGTTCCTGGTCCCAAGCTTGCGGCGATAACATGGCTATATCAGACTTATTACAGTTTCGTTGGCGGCAGCCGCTTCTATCTTCATATCGAAAAACTGCATCACAAATATGGTATGTGCAGTCTGGCAACGCGTACGCCTAGTTCATCTGCCTAACCTGCCTCCTTCTAGGCCCAATCGTCCGCATCACGCCGCAAGAAGTGCATCTCAGCGACCCCAACCACTATGACAAGATCTACCATGTTGGAACCCGATATAGCAAAGACGCCAACTATTACGGCGCCTTTGGCAATGAGAATTCATCCTTCACCACTCCAGCCAACGAGCTACACCGTATTCGTCGCACCGGCCTCAACTCCTTCTTCTCGCGCAAGAATGTCATCGAGCTCGAGGACATTGTCCAAGACAAAGCGCAGAAGCTTTGTGACGCTATTGAAAACGCAATCACCAAGGGCCAGCCTATGGATCTGCACCACGCCTTGCGCGCCGTCTCCATTGATGTAATTACCGAATTCGCGTTTGGTGAAAGCTACGGCCTACTGGAGACTCCAGACTTTGGATACGATTTCTTCATGCTTGTGCTGCGGCTGGGACCAGCCGCCTGGATCTTTCGCCAAATGCCTTGGCTCAAGACAGTGATGAGAGTAGTACCCGAATCTATGGTTCGAGCCTTGAGTGCCCCGATTTCTAATGTCATTGACATGCAGCGCGTGAGTCCCCCCTAGTGCAAGTTTCAAATGACAGTATCTAACTATCTCTATAAGCATTGCGCCGATCGACTTCGGAACATTGGTAAAGGACTTGACGACGGCACTATTGACCCTAACGGGAGAGCAACAATATTTTCAGCTCTTATGAGCCCAAATGACCGCCATAAGCCCGCAGCGGTGGCTCATCTTGAGGATGAAGCATATACTGTGCTTACCGCAGCTGCTGACACTACTGGTAATGCCATGACCACCATCTGCCGGCACATCTTCTCGAACTCCGCCATTCATGATAGGCTCCACATGGAGCTCAAGACGGCCTTCCCTTGCGACGGCGAGGTCATGAAGTACCAAGCCCTCGAGAAATTGCCTTATCTGGTGAGTGTATGCGAGAGATTGTTGTAGTATGGCGTATTAAAATGTCTGACCCCTGGACAGACAGCTGTAGTGAATGAAGGCTTGAGACTCTCCTTTGGCGTGGTCGGCAGATTGCCTCGCGTTGTGCCTGACGGCGGGGCAGACTTCCATGGCCATCATCTTCCCGCTGGGGTATTTACAATCCCCCTCCATAGATCAAACGAAGCTAACGTCTCTCCCCAAGTCTGTCGTTTCTATGAGCTCCTGGATTCTCCACCAAGATGTGAAATATTTTCCAAACCCCACCAAGTTTGACCCAGACAGATGGCTGAACGCCCCGAATCCAAAACAATTGCACAAAGCTTTCGCACCCTTTGGAAAGGGTAGCAGAGCATGTGTTGGCATGAAGTAAGCCCAGCTCTATGTATTTGCTCCATGAGGATAGAAATGCTGATATACCCGCAGTTTGGCTTATGACGAGATTTACGTTACAATCGGGATGATATTCCGCAAATACGCACATCTGAAGAATAACAGTCACGAATTAACGGCCGACGATTTGGTTCTAGACGACTACTTTTCCTCTTACCACCCGGCGCAGGCCAGAACGCTTGCGGTCCTGGGCTGAACATAACCTGTGCACCAACGGCTGGAAAACTTGTCATCACTCATATATAGATATCCCTCAGCTTAATGTGTCGCATAACGCGAGTGAGTGGTTAGTGACCTTGCAATAGATAGGCTGCAAACTCAATAGATAGGGAGGGGTCATTGTGTTCAATTGATCCCGAATTCTCCTGGTTTCCCCACACCTTGCTATTCTCCTCCTTACGGAACTTCTAAGCCCCCTGAGATCCCAATAAATCTCAGGCTGGGCGTCCTCGTAGCCTTTCATGCCCTCCGTATTTCATCATCAATAATCTTCAAGATCAGCAGCCGGCTAAAGGCTTGATTAACTACTTCCCAAGCACGCGATATCTCCAATATCTACTACTGGCTTACCATGGTAATTATTAATGCTTCGAACCCTGTATATTAGGTTTACGCACACTTTTGCCACCAGCTTGCGTCAGACTGCCTTAAAGGATCAAGTCCTTGCAAGACCTGACCGAACTTGCAGCCCAGGCTGCCTCCTGGACCTTGCAGACCGTAGGATTCACAGCGTTCACAACCAACTACCTCCCCACTCTGGCTATCCTAAATCAGCCCAATCTCCGGTTCAGGGTTTATGAATTCAACCAACAGTTTTCTCACCCTTGTCTAGCTCTAGAGCCCACAGTTTGGCTCTTTCTCCTTCTCTTCTCGTATCTGAGGGCCAAAACGTACAGTGCTGCCAAATGCGCCGACAATGCAGCACACTAACTTAGCAGCTACCATTGTGAGCAGAGCAATGAGATCATCATACTCCCTCTGTTAGAGTCTTTTTGGAGTGTGGTTCCACCGTGTACAATGCTTCGTTTAGCTGGCATTATGCAAGCGGGTTACCATGCCCTCAGTAAATGTTGAAACCCCGTCGGCTCACTTTGGCTGCAACTAACTGTTTCTCTATTCTTCAATGGATCACTTTCGTACCTTAACCCGATCGAATATTTCAGCAAAGGAGACTAAATTCCACTTAACGCCACACATGCATGGTTCTGGCCGTGATGTTCGTCTGTCCCGCTTCGGCCTGATCTGGAGGTAATCCGACGGGTATATGAAGATCACCCACCTTGTTCTGATCTCGGGGTTGTTTGCGGGTCTTCCGCATCGGTTCAAAGACCCTGACTGTCACAGTCAATATCTGTTGCCGCAGCCAACTCGGCCGGCAAAAGTAGACTGTGCATACCCTAGTAGATCGAGGTCTCAGTAGAGTAGATTCAGAGGTATCACATACATACACGCATGCACTCCACTATTTAGGCCAGGAGTAGAGCGCTTGTGCGTATAGTCAGATCCTAGGGGATCGTACGCAATGCATAAGGCCCCTCTCCTGCGTCCTTTTTCCAGCTTTGCGTCAATTAAGTTGCTACCGACTCAGACACCTTCAAGGGCTTTCATTGCAGCAGCCAACGAATATCCCTCGTCCTAGCACATGCAATGCTACCTTTCGTATCTGCTGCCTGCTGACGGATGAGGGCCGATCCTGCGCTGTGAGTCTGACGGCAGATCAGAATCACCTTGGACAGAATGTCCCTTCTCCGTCCGAAATGTCGACATTGTAGAGCCAGGGCCGGCGGGCGTAGAGCATCTAGTTTTTAGCTACAGTTCCCCGTTACATGGTCTGGCGCCTCTTGTATAATAGTGTTGGCAATTTGTTCGATCTACCAGTCTTGCCGGTTCATGCCTTTTCCAGACTCCCCTTCTTTGCCATGTCTTCTCCCAATACAAACTTATCAGGCTATAGCAGCCCTTGGACATCCAATGGATCTGACTGCGAGCAGCAGCGTTCCAGTCTTTTCTGGATGTTGAAGGCGCTTGGTGTTGCCCTCGACCATGAGCTCGACCCTCCTCCTGCTATTGTACCATACGACTATGTGGCCCAAAAGCTTCGCTCCTTGTCCGTGGCAACGCAGCAAACCGGGCACGAATCCAGCCCAAAGTTGGACCTATCCTCTAGCGGGGTAGTCATTGAGTCATTTCTCCGCGGCCAGTCACAATGGATTGACGAGCCCGTCATTTCTAAATGGCGTGAACTCGGCCCTGAACTACTCTCCACGCTTGAAACGGTCAGCCAGCTCTATCACGAGTGGCGCCAGATCGAACCTGCGCCGTTTGATCCTTTCTTCGACCGCTTGTGGTTGGAAAGTGCTGTGACGCTCTGGGAGGCCGGCCTTCCATGGCACAACAATAATCTTAATATGCCAGACGAGGTCGATACAAGGTAGGCTATCGATCGACTCGACACCCTCCGGCGGCGCCTTGCGTGTTCAGGAAGGACCTTGCTAATAACATTCTGACTCCTAGTTGGCCGTTTCATTTCAAGGAATTCGAGAGGGTGGCTGTTGTTTCCAAAGGAAGAAGAGTTTCGGATCCCGATCCGTCTGGTTATATTGCAACTTGGAGCGAGGGGAACTGCTATGGCATCCGGGCCTTGAAACAAGAGCTCTTTCGGCAGCGTCCTACGCAGCAGCCCATTCTCCTTACTAGCCACCTCGAGTCAGAGATAGCGCAAGCGGCAGCGATTCAATTTGGACTGGAGTGGCATAGGATTGACCTCGAAGAGCAAGGAAAGCCGCTGTTCGACACTATTAGTCTCTTGACGTCCAATGGACAGCGCCCTATCATCTTCGCGGCCACATTGGCAAACACGATGGGGCAAAGCGATGACCTCGAAGCCGTTGATAGCATTTCCAGGATATTTCCCCTTATTCTCCACGTCGATGCCTGCCGCGTGTTCGATTATCTTACGACGGCCAGTGAGGAGCTCCGTCGAGATCTCGGGTTGCCCAGTCTGAGGCTCCATCATACGCAGCTTGGAACATCCGGCTGTGTTGTTGATGGCGAGATATTGGCGGCCACCATTGTAGCGGGGGGCTCAAATGCGTTTGTGTTTCCTCCTCCTGTGGTTGTCCTCAAGCCAAGGTTGCTAGGAAGCCAATCCCCGGCCGCAGTCGAGTACGTCAGGGGCACCGATAGCACCCTAGCCGGTTCCCGAGACTCTCTCGGTCCGCTGATGCTATGTTTGCAAGAACTCCGATTCGGGGATAGTGGACTGCGAGATATTTATGAGAGCTGTGCACTCAAACGACTGGTACTGATGGAGGAACTGCGAACTATGAAAGTTCAATTCTATGCTCATCGATACTCTCTGGATGTGAGGATACCTGTGGCCGACGCCCATACAGCATATAGACTCGCTGAAATGGGAGCCAAAGCACTGGGCAACGGCAATTTTCTCCTGACTTTACAGCCAAGCGTCCGGGTTGAGGACATCAAGCAACTGCTTCAACTCATTGGCTCCCTTGACACAGAGCGGCTCTCGGGAATGCAGCACGTACAGTCGCATGACTTCGCATCGACCTATACTCTGCCAGACGGTGTTGCCACAAAGATATGGGATACGGTACAACAGTTCAAGATTAAAGCTAGGTCTTCGTGTGGCTATCCGTTAAATCAGGCACCTTACTCAGCCCTGGGGCCTGTGATCGGGCCCTTCCTTACGGTGAGAATCCCGGATGAATGGGCTCGTGTTCAGGCTGCAAACATCTTGAATCGACGCAAGAAAGCCTTTGGCTTGCATACAAAGGAGTCTCAAGAATCCTTCAGAGCTTCTTTCACTACCGGTAGTACCATGGGCAACAGGATTGGACTCCACACGGCACTCACCCATCATCCCAAGGCGTTCGTCTACTTCTCATCAGCATCGCATTACAGCGTCAAAAAGACCGTAAGCGACTGCGACAACCTGTCCAACCATTGGAGCCCAGGAAGGGTACCGCGCTTTGCCGAAATACCGGCTGACGATTATGGCCGCATGATTCCGGAGGTGCTCGTTCGACAAGTCCTCTCAGATCGCGCCGAGTGCAACTCTCATGATGAAACGTACGAGTTGATCCTCTTCGCCAACCTGGGAACCACCTTTGTCGGAGGCCGCGATGATCTGGTCGAGATCAGAAGGCAGCTGGAGGAAATAGGCGTGAGGCCAGCACATATCCACGTTGACGGCGCCCTCGATATGGGCTTCCTCGTCGACGGTGTCCGCCTAGGGCCACCGAGCGTGCCATGTACCAACAACGGCATACCAGTGGTTCAGGGTGTCACTATCAGCCACCACAAAGTCTTTGGCATCATGGTGTCGGGCCAAGTTGTCTGTTATAGCCCCAATGCCTCGGAGTCGCTGGCAGCCTTGACACTCAGCGTTGAGCCTCGTGCCGTTTTTGAGATGTGGCTGTTCGAGCAAACTTACCTCGCAGAGGATCTCGTCTCGATCAAGGAGTACTGCCTGGAGAACGCATATTTACTGCGCAAGACTCTCGCTAGTTCTGGTGTGCCGATACGATTCAACGAGAACTGCATCATTACGCTACTTGAGCGCCCACCTCCCTGGCTTATCAAGGAGTTTCAGCTCGCTCCAGAAGGCGACTGGGTCCATTTTATCACCATGCCGCATATCTCTCCCGCGACGGTTGACCGCTTTGCCCGCGCTGTCGCCCTCATAGACATAGAGTGCGCTACAGCCTTTGACTACATCGAGAGTTCTCTTAGTGCCTGCTTGAAGCGCCGTACTAGTCTCAAGCGCCTCACTAGCCGAAGCCCGTTTGCCGGTCGGGTGTTGGACATTGCGATGACGACACTTGCTCGACTCCAGAATGTGCAGGAGGAGCTGGAAGTGATAACAGTCAACCAGCTGTGGGCTCGTTACATTTCTAGCACAATGTCCTTCATCGCAGTGGATGAGAATGACGAACCGCAGGCAGTATTCCTCGCAGAGGCGGGACCAGGGAGATTGGTCAAGCCCAGCGTGATATTGGTTAGGTCACCGCTTGGACAGAGTGCACATATGTTGCGGGACATTGGCATGCAGCTGTATGGACATGTGGCTACGCTGATGAATGTAAACTTGGACACTCGACGCGGGAGCTACGAGGTCATATCATATATGGGAACAACATTGTAAAGCCCTGACCACCCCGTCGGGTAACGACAATGATTGATTGATTGATTTATTTATTCATTTGCTAATGAATGGATCACGCGATCGAATGCAAAAAAGTAAGTCTCCGCTATCTATTTAAATCTGAAGGGAAGACGCCAATCTTCATCCAATATCCGGAATCTGGACTTCCGAATAAGCCGTGGTTTCTCTACATGCCAAGCAGTGGCCAAAGATCAGAGCCCTCTTTGTTCCTTCGTTCTCAAATCACGTAAATGTAGTCACCGCTTTATATTCTGCTATTAACTTTTGGGACTTTATGTTATCTAATGAGGCTGATGAGGCTGATCTGACTGTTACTATAGTTGTCTGCGTAGTGCGTCAGTACTATGTATATATTGGGTGGATCCGAGGATCGCGGGCTGGGTCTTAATGAGCATGTGTTGAACTTAATAGAAGGTACACTCGCTATAATTGTCAAGAGCCTGGAATAGCTTTCACCTCCTAGTAGTGCATAGCATAATGAGATCAAGATTGTCTAGTAGAAGGAATTACCATGCCTATAAGAAGTTCGAATGTCGTTAGATTATATAGAGGCAATGTTTAAAAAAATTATAAGTAGATCAAGTATAGGACCCGAGGATTTATGCATTATTATTATCAGCTTTTAATCCAACTACAAATACTCTTGTGAAGAAATTTTAGGATTAAAACAATGTCAACAACAGTCAGGTGAGGAATAGTAATATAAACTTAAGTATCGATCTCATATAAAATATATAGCAAGATACACTATCGCACTTCGAGCAGCCCTGCCAGTGGCTTTTTTAGGCCCTCCCACTGACAAAACTTTTGAACAACACCTCCAGGGGCTCAGATTCCACGCTATGCCTATTGACACGATTGAGAGTAAAAATCAAGTGGATTACAAGCTTGCGTATGGACGTAAGAACCCCTCGCCCTTGTCCCGGCTCTAGTTGGGCCATTCTTATATATATATATATGTATATTAAAAAATGCTGTGTTATGATACATGGCTGCTTCCCGCGCCTCAAAACCACCCCCTCCCTCCACCCAATAGCCGCGTAGATCAGTAATACCCATCGTCCAACTCACCAACGTATCCAAACCCGCTCCCAACCCATCAAGCCCTTTCAAAGAAAGCTAGATACACCACCAGCACCAGCTTAGCCCCAGCCGCATCATCCGCAGTGCGATCTCCACGCACTTACCACAGATATGCTCCTCTCTGGGACGCTCCACACTTGCCATACAAATTCCCTCTGAGATGCATCCTTCCGTAGATGGAAATTTTTGTTCCAGGCTTGTTTAGGGGGTTGAAGTGATAGGTTTATTAGTTTTGCCCCCTGAATGTTGCGGTGCTTGCGGATGGGTATAGATAGGGGTTGTATTGGCTATGATGGGGAATCTGTCTTTCTGTTGCTCTTGTAGGGTGGGTTTTACAAAGATTTTCCTGGTTATTTGGGCGTCGAACCTGCTGGCTGGTTTTTAGGGAAACCTGGAGGGTGTTGGGGTGGGTTTGATCTTGGGAGCGGTAAGGGGGGGGGGTGGAGGGGAGTGGGGTTGGGAATGTTATTGTGATCTCGGGGTGGGTGTTCTTGGTGGGTGGGGTCTTCGTTGGGCCGTGTTGGAGTTAAGGAAGAGGGTTTAGGGAGGAGGTGGAGTGAAGGGCTAGGGGCTTTTAAGTCTGTTTGTAGTTTTGATAACTGTCTGGTGGGCGGTCTTGTGGTTGGAAATTCATATTAATATTAAGGTGGTGGAAAACTGATAAAAAAGTGATAGAAACTGTAACCTTTACAATCTATATATATATATGAGAAACTAGCTTGGTTAATATAAATCCAAGTACCCAAGAGCATTTGCCTTACTTGTATTATAGTTACTATATAATAGTTACTATATACAGTGATATTACATACCATACAGTCTATATCCCAAACACACGCCGTCAATCCCGCTTCCACACGCCCGCTCTACCCTCATACCATCCACAGCTTAGGCACACGCACACCACTCACCACCCACCAAGTCGGATATAACACAACATCATCCCTACCCTAAACACCCCCCCCCCAAGACCGACGGATAGCCCAATGCAACGAGGGTGCTCTATAGTATCATACCCCCGCAAAAACCCAGCATCCCATACCCATACCCATATCCACACCCAAATCCACCCCGTCCCAAACGAGACGAGTAAAAGCAGCAGATGCTCCGCTGTCAGCCTCCTCCTGGTGTGCAGTCACGATGCTATATCAGTTGCCTCTCACAAACGCAGCTTTACTTAGCTGGTGGTTTTTACACGGCGTGCATGGAGGTGGCATGCATGCACCGATTCCCCCGCGTCGTAGAGATATTGGATAACTGCAATCCGAAAGGTACACTGCATTACAATATATGAGCTTGCTTGGAAACTAAAAGATATAACCCATACAGTATAACTAGAACCAAGGCGGCATCCACACATTACATGCTCTCTCTCACTTCGGTACAGCAGTAAGTTACTAATAGCACCCCCCAGCGGTGATATGTCACTTCACCACACACCCTCTCAACTCCCTCAAACTCTCTCACCCTCCCCACCACCGCCATCGCGATATCGTCAATTCCACTCCGCCGCCCAGCCCGCTCAGACCCCCCTTCCCCTCCCCTCCCCCCGGCGAACACTCCCGCGCGATCCCCCTTCCCGCTTCCCCCTCCCTCCTTCCTTCTTCCCATATAGCTCCCCCTACCCCCTTGCAGCACCCACCCCATCCGGCACCCCCCCCTCCGCGCCCCTTCCCTACCACATCCGTACATCCAACAAGCTCAGCTACAATCTAGATGTAGCCGGGGGGTAGCTACACCTAGAAGGGGACGTGTTGGGTGGGGGATTGAGGCGGTCTGGATGCAGGGGGGGATGGATTGGGATGGGTGGGGTGGGGGCTAGGGACGCGGCGGGACGCCGGTGGGCGGCTAGGAAGCTATGTGGTGGTGTTGGGGATGGGATGAGATAGGGAGGGTGGCGCGAGAGGGCGCGAGTCAGTGGGTGTGTGTGTGGCGTGCTTGATGTGTCTTAGAACGTAGGGAGGAGAGGAGGGACAGGAGGGAAGAGGGGGATAGGAGGAGGGAGGAAAGAGGCGTTTATGTGCTGGCTGGCTGGTTGGGAATGTTCGATCGATGTGTGTGTGGGTTTTGTGGCGGTGATTGGCGCGGGAATCGGGAAGATCGGTAGGGGGGGGTTTGTTTCGTGGGGAGGGAAGGAGGGAGGGGAGGAGGTGTGTGCGGTGGACGGTGTAGGTGGGCTGTATGTACATTTATGTGTATGCAAGTCTGTATGCAGGTCTATATGCAAGTTTGTATGCAAGTTTGTATGCAAGTTTGTATGCAAGTTTGGATGCACAGTTTGATAATCTGCTGTATGCAAGGCTGTCCTACTAAGAGTTATGTGGTGGACGTCTAGCTATGTGGGCTATGTGGATGTAATATGGCTAGGTGGTGCATGTCTAGATGCGTCTGCAGTGCAATGGCGTGTTTGAACTCCCCGGCGCACAGACTGATTTGCAGTTTGAGGTGCAGAGGGGGAGGGGATTGGGGTTTCTTCGGGTGTTTTGGGTGCTGTGGGGGTTCGGGGGGGTGGTGGATTTGGTGGTGATGGTGCTGGTCGTGGTGGCTTCAGCTTGGGCTTCTAGTGGGAGTCTAGGGGGATGTGGTGAGAATTTAGTAGGATTTAGTAGGGAAGGGCTGGAATTGGGGTGGGAGGGAGAGTTGGGAGGGTAGGGTGGTTTGTATGGTGGTAATTGTGTGGTAATCGATGACTGTGAGTAGTTGTGGTACTTATAATACAGTACTAAAACCCATACATCCCAAAGTACCAAAACTAACAAACCGTGCCTGTCCGTACCTGGCCGTACCTGAATTCCCAACCCTTCCCCCTCCCCAACACTCTCCCTTGCTCCCCCAAACTAATCGCGCCCATTTTCCGCCAACCTATCACACGTCGCAACGGCCAAAGTGTGGACGGGCTGACACAGAACCAGCCGTACTAAAATGTGTGTTTCGGGTGGGTGGGTGTGTGCTGCTGCGGCGCTACAGCTGGTGCAGCAGCGGCTGGTGCAGTAGCAGTCGGAGCTATTACCGCCGCGCCCAGACAACGAACGCTTAGACAGAGATTGACGGGCAGGGTAGGGGACCCATTTTGTGTGCAGGGTGAGGAGGGGGAACCCCTGAATTCTTCAGGGTAAGTAGTACTGGAGTGAACCCTCTGCACTTTAATTGTAGGACACTCACAGTAGGACTGTGAGACTATGCGACTGTCGGATTATGAGTAGGATTATAGGTAGGACATCGGATGTATAATAGCATGCCTGTACAACTTCGTTCTAAAGTGAATCCTACTGAATCCTACTGAACCCTACTAAACCCTACTAAACTATAATGAATTCATCTCGATATAAGACACTCATTTGTTCTGCACCTGGGCGAAATTGCCCGTTGTATTACACCAACTTCCCTTCCCGTCTCTACCTAGGATAGGTTTATTAGGTTCAAGGCTTATTAGTGTCTCTAGCCCGTTAATGTTGCACCACTATCGTACAAAATGTTAGTTGTCGGTGTCAGTGTTGGTGTTGGTGTCAGTCTGTGTCCCTAACCTCTAACTGTACTACTAACTTTGCAGTGCTACAATACGACTCTAACTACTCTAACTACTCTAACTACTCTAACTATACTATACTTTAACTCTTACTCTACTATATGTACTCTATACCTTAATATCTTATATATCACAGACTGTTATCCTCTGTATCCCCTGTATCCTCTACCTCCTCCTACTCCCTCCTCTTTGTATAAACGTTTCTCCGTCTCCACCTCCCAGCATGCCATGTGGCTGCCGATCGCACCGTCCCAAACGAAAGTACCTCAAGTAAGAAACGCCAATCCATTCCATCCTCGCTCTTCTCCCTTTCCAATCAACGCCCAACCCGCCACAAAGTCTACGGACTTCTCGCTGATAACCTATATGGCGACCCATCACCGCCGTTGAGACCATCACTATCACATCACCCCATTGAGCAACATTCAACGCTCCCCCCACCCCCCACCACCCCGATCTCATCGGACGCCCCCTACAACCCCCAAGGGGGATTCAATCGCGATGGACTCCTACGACAACATGCCCACCTCGCCCTCCCGTCGCGCCGGCGTCACCCTCACCCTGAACACGAACACCAGCAGCACAAGCGGCTACCGCAAGCCTCGCGACCCCAACCTCTCCCCTCCGCGCACACCACCAGGCACACGCTCCCGCCGGGCGCTTAGGGAGAGGGACACGGCAGCAGCAGTTCCGCGGGAGACCTTCCTCGACGACAGCACCCCCGTCGACTTTGCGCGGTCGTCACCACAAGCACGACGCGGAGACGACGGGCGGCACTCGCACGATCTCAGTCTCGCCCCTGAACAAGTCACACGGGACTCGCTGGTGAACAACATGCTGCTCAGCCTGGACCAGTTCTCGCTAGGTGGCGACGGAGGCGGGTTTGGGATGCCGGGCGGAGGTGGAGAGGAGAGGGACCTTTACAATTCGTTTGGGGCGGAGGCGGAGGAGGAGGATGAGTATGCGGGATACGAGCCACGGCGGGGGAATGGAGGAGCGAGGCCGTTGGGACATGGCCATTCGTTCAGTGAGGATTTTGAGCATGCGGACGCGGCGAGCAGGGCGTCGAGCCAGTATACACGCACGAGGAGGAGCAATAGTAGTTCGAATTACACGACGACTACGACGGGGAGACATCATGCGAGTAACAGCGGATCGGTGGGCACGCCGAGGCAGGCGCCGCAGAACAGGGGAGCGCATCCGCGAGAGAGGAAGGAGAGCAAGGATAGTAGTGTCTCGAGTTCGGACATGGGACACTCGTCCCAGGCCGGGGGAAGTCAGCGGTGGGCTTCCGGGTACGGGAATCGTGGCCGCTCGTCGAGTTTCGATGACTATGGACCGGAGGCCCAGATGCCGAATATACAGAGGCAGCGGACTCACTCGTCGCCGATCGAGCAGCTCGAACCTTACGATATTTACGATGCCGCGCCGACGCCTACGGTACCTGTTGGGCCGCGACGACAGCGTCCGCTCACGCCGAATGGGGTGTATACCGCCGACACCAGCACGCCATCCCCGAAGACACGAAACCTACAACGCGAGCAGAGCAGCCGCGCGCCGAAAACACTATACCAGAAGCGTGCCGAGACGTCCCATAGCCAGGGCAATCCGATGAACAACGGCCTGGATGAGAATCGCAGGCTCGCAGCCATGCCAGCGTTCAAGAAGGAAGAGCCGGCGCCCTCACCGCTGGTTACATATGGCAAGGTCAAGAATGGCACGGCGGCTACCGGCGCGGCGCCTACGAGCGCCTCGAAGCCGGGGTTTTTCAGAAGGGTGTTTGGATCGAAGGGCAATACGACCGGTGCGGCTAGCACTGGCTCTGTGTCGTCTCCTGGGTCGACGGCGTCGGGGGATCCTATGGAGAGGCCGGGCAGCAATAAATACCAGAATCCGACTGCGGACAGGGTGCGGACTGCACATGGATACCAAGCTCCACAGCAGCCTGCGCCGCGAGCCCAAAAGGAGCCGCCGAAGGCGATAAGCAAGAAGCCGTCGTCGTTCTTCAAGCGCAGGAAGAAGTCGGTGTCAGAGCCGGAGGTGCCTGCGATGCCGCTGCAGCTTGTGCTTGTTAGGGATCAGGAGGTTGGACAGGACCTGGTGAGCCCGACTAGCTCGCTGAGACAGGTTATGAACCAGTACCTCAACAGTCCGATTACGCAGCCGCCGCACTGGAATGACTACGATGATAGACGATATCACAATGACGAGGATGATGAGAGTATTGAGGAGACTACCGGGTTCTCGCCGGGATACACACCGGATAAGAGCGCTACCATCCGATCTGTCAACCCTGGTCGCCGCGATGGTGAGCCCAGACGCGCGCCACTGATGCGAAGCGACACCTCGCAGAGCCAGCTCGGCACTGACAGCGAGAAGGAGCTCGACCGGACCTTCCTCCAGGACAACAGCGATAACGACAAGGAGGGGAACCGGATCGTGTCGCAAACGCTGACGGTGAAGGCGGACCCAGCTAGTAGGGACATGGCGCACTCGCCCAACTCGGTGGCGCGCGACAAGGCGCTCGTGGCGGAGTATGAGCAGAAGTACTCGAAGAGGCAGCCGGCGAGGAAGGCGGAGAATCCGATGCTATCGCTGTATCCTACGTCTGGGGGGTCGCCGAAGTCGAGGAAGGACGAGGCGTCTGATAATGATGGGACGGTTAGGGGGAGGGGCCGCGGAAAGGAGCAGGAGGTGGAGAAGACGTCGAGTATTTCGCTGCCGTTGGAGGGGATGCAGGGGGTGGAGAGTAATGAGTCCAGTCCGGCTGTGTTCCACTCTGCGACGAGCCTGGCGCAGGGTATGACTCTGCCACCTCAGAAGGATGCCTCCGATCCATCGAGCGCGGTCGAGCAGATCCAGCCTACGACTGGTGATTGGGAGAGGGCGAAGAAGATCTATGATGGCAATGAGGACTTTATCCAGAAATCGAAGGCGGCGGCGTGGCTTGGGGAGGATGGGGCTATTAGAAGACGCACGCTGCTTGCTTATATGGAGTTGTACGATTTCAAGGATATGGATATCCTGGGTGCCCTGCGCGCGCTCTGCAATAGGCTTGTTCTGAGGGCGGAGTCGCAGCAGGTGGATCGAATTCTGGATATCTTTGCGACGCGCTGGTGCCAGTGCAACCCCAACCATGGGTTTAAGATCACGGATGTGGTGCACACGATCTGCTACTCTATCTTACTACTCAATACGGATCTGCATATGGCAGACATCGATTCCAAGATGACCAAGAGCCAGTTCGTCAAGAACACCATCCCTACCATCCTCCGCGTCGTCGCCGACGCCGCACCTGAAGCCTTCGAACCTACGAGGCCTACCATCCTCTCCCCCAAATTCGAGGTCCCTGAGCCCGACGAGCTGAGCGCAGACCTCGCTTGCGGTGCCGGCGTCCCGCTGAGCGACAACATGCGCGCGCTACGCGACCAGGTCAACGCGTATGAACCCGACAAGCAGCTCCCCCTGCGGCCGCCAGGAAAGTCGCTACGGCCCGGGTCTATGGGCCCAAGCATTACGAGTCTGAATCTACAGGCTGCAGATGACTGCGGGCCGTTGGTTCGCGCGCCGTTCCAGGGGACGCTGAGGGCGTGGGAGGGACAGGTGGAGATTGTGCTCAAGGATTTCTACAACGGGATCCGCAACGAGCGGCTCCCGCTCTTCGGTGCGCCGGCCGAGCAGCCGCGACTGCAGCAGGCGAGCCAGAGCAGCTTGTCTGTATTCGGCACCAACAAGCTCCGCCGCACGCCCAGCATCGTCAGCAAGGCGGGCTCGGAATCGATGAGCTTCTCGCGCGGGCGCACGGCGGACGCGGTTAGGCTGAACACGGGGAAGTGGACGAACAAGCACCGCTCCCGCCCCAGGGTGTACCCGCACTCGACGATGGGGTCGAGCCGGACGAGCCTGGACGACCAGTCGAGCATCTGGAGCCCGTCGCAGAGCTCGAGCACGTGGAGCAAGTACTCGCTCGGCAAGACGCAGACGAGCATGTCGGTCAACTCTGTGGACTCGGGGTATCCGCAGGGCGACTACCAGCAGAGCATTGGGTTCGCGAATGCGCTCAGCCAGGCGATTATTCGGGAGGAGCATGTTGGCAGCGATAGCGCGAAGTCGGAGGATGTGAGGGTTGCGCCGCTGCTGGAGGATGAGAGTCTGGAGCTGCATGGGGCGCCGTGGGCGAAGGAGGGGATTGTCAAGCATAAGCATCATCTTGAGGCTGCGGAGAAGAAGGCGAAAGACCGGAACTGGGCCGAGGTCTTTGTGGTCATCGAGAAGGGGTATATGTCGCTCTTCTCGTTCTCGTCGAAATCCGTGCGCCAGAAATCGTCGTCCCGCGCCAAGGGCGCCGGTGTGGTGGTGGGAGGCGGGAACTGGCAGGATAATGCGGAGAATCTGGGCAGCTTCCTGCTGAGGCAGACGATTGCGTCTACGCTGCCTAGTCCGGGGTATTCGAAGGCGCGACCGCATGTGTTCGCCCTCAGCCTGCCGACGGGGGCGGTTCATCTGTTCCAGGTCGGGACGCCGGAGATTGTCAAGGAGTTTGTGAGCACGGCCAACTACTGGTCTGCGCGGCTGTCGAACCACCCCTTGGTAGGCGGGATCAGCAACATCGAGTACGGCTGGTCGGACGCTGTCATCAACAACTCCCTCGTCTCCGCGATCCAGGACGCGCACCCGCCCCCCTCTCTTCCACCCCCCAGCGGTGGTGGCCGCGCGAGCATGAGCGGGCCGAGACCGAGTCTGCAGAGTAGTCTGCGCAGTAGTCTTGATCAGGGGGCGGGCGGGTTCAAGGCCAGGCTGCCGGGGGATAAGATTACGATCTCTGAGTGGGCGCCGCCGACGCAGAGTATGCGCGCCAGTAGTCTGGAGGAGGGGGAGCAGCTGGCGAGTTTGGAGGGGTATGTGAGGGGGGTGGAGGAGGAGTTGATGGGGCATAATCGGTTGAGGGGGGCTATGATGTTGGCTGTAAGTTTTTTACGTTCTTTTTTTACCCTTGCCCCTTTCCTTTCCTTTTCGTGCCAGCTATCGAAGTTGTTGAGAGTATGAGGCTAATAGATGAATAGTTCACCCCACGGGCACCCAACGCGCACCGCGCGATGGCGAACTGGGAGCGCAAGTCCAGCTATTTACTCCGCGAGATCGTCAAGTTCAGGACGTACATTGACTGTCTCCTCGCGGCGAGGGTGATGAAGGAGAAGATCTATCAGGAGAGGGAGGAGAGGAAGGTGGAGGTTGCTTGAGCCTACACCACTCTATACACGAGCATAGGTGTGGATTGAGTGTGTGAGGGGTTGAGGGGGAAGGCAGACGGCGGAGGTTACGAAGTGATGGGATCATGCTATGTCATGTTTATGGGATTCGGACGACGGCCGCCTTTTTTTTTTTCATAACTTATTTCTTTCTTCGTTTTCTGGCGCCGTCGATATGGGATTTTTTTTTCCGGGGAGGTAGGTAGGGAGGGAGGGAGTTGTACCAAGAGCGAGGTCTTCTGCTTTTTTTTGCCCTTCATGATGGATGGATGGGGGACTGAGTAGTAGTGGGTGGGTGGGGGTTTGGGGGTGGGGGTGGACATTCTTGTATATACGATTCTAGCCCGGTGAGGCTGACTTTCTTACACGATCTTGTTGTTGGGGGAGACTTTATTCACTTTTCTTTCTGGGGAAATCGATGGGATGGGATGGGTTTAGGGAAGGAGAGCGAACTACTTTCTTGACAGGGTTTTTTAGGGGTAGGGAGGGGGAGAGAACGGCTGGGTGGGTGGGAGGGGGGATGTTAGAGTATTTGGGGCTTGGGATTAGTAGAGTAGATAGGGAGGGGGTGAATGGAGAGATTTGATAGTGATTTCTTGGGTTCTTGGAGAGGTTTGATAATGATTTCTTTTGGTGTTCTTGCATGCGCTGCGGTGATAGTGATGGAGATGGTGATTGTGTATGGAATCAGGGGCTAGGAGGTCGGGAGGGAGGCGGTTAAGGGTGCTAGAGGGGGTGTGAAGGCTCGGGGATGTGGAAGCAGGACCCTAAATGCCATGTAACGTCCCGGCGGTGTTACTCATGCCGCAAACTGCGCGAGAACAACATGCAATCATCACACAGCACTCCCTTACAGCTCTTATTACAACTCGTCTGCGGGGAGGGGGATAGGCGTGTAGCACCCCCGTGGCCAAAGACATCTTTCTACAGCTATGCAAAGCGCTGGCTCTAACGCTGTCACCGTGCCGAGAAGGGGAGTTGAGCAGCGGTGAGGATGGGATGGCGTAGTAGGCATCTGTCTGTCTGGTTATTATACTGGGTTGTACGGCGTTTACTCGAACATACGAGAAAATCAGGAGCAAAGCATTCGCTGCACCTACACACACATCACCACCCACCCATCCACCTTAACACAGAAACCACGCTGGTAATTCCTTCCTTCCTTCCTAGCTAGCCGGCTGGCTGCTTGTGAAGGTATCGCCTACCTCCAAAGTTCCTGGTTATGACATTGTCCCCCTAACCCCTCATCCCCCTCTCGCCACCCGCCGGAAGCGTCAGTTACACCCCTATACACTTACACACTTCCAATCACCATCTCCATCCATCCCGCAATCTCACCTGCATCTGCATCTATCTGCATCTGCGTCTGCGTAACTCTCCCTAGGTACATCTACATCTGCAGTACTCCCAATCTCCATCTCCCATCTCCCCTCCCACTCCTGTACCCCCCAATCCTGCACCCACCTTCACCAGTCTGCACACCCCAATTCCGCAACCAACCTCAAGTCAACCCCAGCAAAATCACATGACGTAACCGCCCTCTCCCACGCAACCCTGTATCCCCCACTCACCGGCTAAAAACGCGAACCGAACACGTCCCATCCCTAACCCGACCTAGCGCATCGCGTAAATACACGCTACGGGACGTACTTTACGCGGTTTCCGGCACGGCAGAGAGAAAAAAAAAATGTGTTTACGCGAGAAAACACGGGAGACGAAGGGGGTAGGGGGAGAGGTTAGTGGTGGCAGTTGCGTGCTGAGTACGCCTACCACACAATATACTAGGAGAAGGGATAGATTGGATCAGATAGGAAGTTACACGCATTGGAAGATCTTGTTTATTTATTTATTATTTATTTCGGATCGGTTTTGAAGAATCTACCTAACAAACACCATGCATGCAATGCGATGACACGCTGTACGCGCACACGCATCAGGGGCGCGATCTTGGTCGCGCCCATACACCACCACCACAGCACACCGCGAAACTACCCTTCCCTCCGTAACAGGAGGTGGTAAACAAGATAGCGCAACGCAAATCGGAGCAACCCGCGGGCTATGTGCACCACACCACCGCGCCTCTCACCGCTTCATAACAAAAAAAAAAAGGTCTCCCAAGTTCAGGTAGACACACCAGCGTCCCTAATCCAATGAAATCGGATATCCATCATCCCAATCCCCCAAAGGCTCCCTCTCCCCCTCAAGGGAGAGAGAGCAAGAAAGAGTAGTGACAAAAAAAGAACATGCATTAAGTCTGCGTCGGTCGTGATCCCCACCCCTATCCCGCCATCCATGTACACAAAAAAAAGAAGCGTACAAAAATACAACAACAAAAAAAACAGCAAAACAATGCGCCTAGAGCACCAGGCGCTACAAAAAAAACAAAGTCCAAAGTCGAGTATAGTAAAGTCGAGTAAAAAAAAGACCCAAGTGCGCGGACGGGGGTAAGTTGTGTGTGTGTGTGTGGTATCGTAACGTAAAACCCCTTCTCTGGGGAAATGATATCAAAAACCTCGCCTCAGTCGTCGAGAGAGAGTGAGATCAAGACAATAAAGCCATCAAACTCAAGAAAGTAACTCCCCCCCCAACTCCATCCCCAACCCCCCCATCCGCCCCCTCACCCCCCCCCCAAACATCGGACTCCCACTCGGCACGAACCCCTCCCTCCCCGCCCTCCTCGCCACGCTCGCCGGCGTCTTGAACGCCCCCTGCGCCGGGCTAGGCGTGATATTCACGAAATCCGCAAAATCAAACGTCTGCGACGGCGTGTGCGGCCCGCCCCCGCCGAAGCCTGAGAGTAGGCCCAGGCCGCCGCCGGGGGTCGTCATCATGGATGAGGGCAGGGCGAGGGGCTTGGAGGGGGGGGTTTGCGGGGGGTGCATGCGGTTGGAGCGTGGGTGGGCGGGGGAGGGGGAGGTGGCGAGGTAGAGGAGAAGGTCGGCGCCTTCTTCGCCGTTGGATTTGCGGGCTGTGGAGGTGGTGAGGGTGGTGTTGTTGGTGATTGTGGTGGTGCGGCGGGTCATTGCACGTTGCCGCGGAGGAGGAGTGCGGGGGGGTGAGGAGCGGGAGATGCTGTTGTTTGAGGGCAGCTTGAAGGAGTGTAGCGGGAGGAGGTCGGAGTCGGAGTCGGAGTTTGAGTCGAGGGAGGGGTGGGCGGAGGAAGGGTGGTCCTCGGCGATTGTGCCGCTGACGCCGCGGAAGAAGGAGAGGTTTGGGCCGGCGGAGGTGGTGAAGTGTGGTTGTTTCCTCGGCTTTATAGGGGACGACTGCGCGAGTTGGTGTTGGTCCTTCCAGGAGGTGTGGCTTTGTGACATGCTCCTGCCAGCGGAGGGAGAGGAGCGGAAGCGCTTGCGTGCCGTGGAGTGCGAGGAGGCGGGGTTGTGGAAGGAGGCGTTGTAGGAGCGCTTCCTGTGTCCCGAGCTGCCGCTGGAGGAATCGAGGGCGTCGGAGAAGAAGGGCGCCTTGAGGGGGGAGGAGCTGAGCACCGTGCGTGGGTAGGCGAACTCGGAGGCGGAGCTCGAGGAGGTGTCGGAGAGCATGTCGCCGGCTGAGGAGGGGCGTTGGCGGCGCAGGTGCTCGTCGACTTTCGGCTCGATCAGGTCGAGGGTCAGGTCTTCCCAGCCGTGCTTGGCTTTGAATTGGGCGAGGGCTAGGCGGTTCTGGAGCTTGCGTGCCATCTTTAATTGAAACAGACGTTAGGGGGGTTTTTTTCTCTCGGGGTAGTGGAGGAGGGGTTGTGGCAACATACCTTGCTAACCTCAGCCCTCCTGAGGACTCGGTCGGCCACGACCTCGGGCTGGTTGTTCTTCCATGGGGAGGACATTGTGAAAGATGGAGGATAGCCGCCCGGGTTCAGGGCATTCATCGGGGGGCGAGGGAGGCAGTGAACGGGTTCGCGCGGGGCTACCCCAAGACAAGACGTCGTTATTTTGTGTGGTTCGTGGGACGAGGGAAAGGTCGGCGTCTAAGTGAGAAAGTGGAGGGTTTTGCTCGGGTTTTCGAGGTGGGTCACGAAGGGGTGGTTGTGGTGGGTTGAAAGAGGTCGAGGTCAGAGAATTGTTGTGCGTTTGTGTAGTTGATGTTTTGTTTGTTTGACAGGGACGGAGGATAAGGTTCTTCTGTTTTACAATGTATTTGAGTTGAGATAGAGTATAATGAGGCGGAGAGTTATGTTGATTTCTGCGACAATGGGGTCGGAAGGGGTTGGTTGGGCGTTGGGCGGTGGACGTGTGTGGTTGTGGTTGCGAGGTCAGACTTTCAGTGGGGAGTGGTGGTCGTTGCGTGCCTCATTAGTTTCATGGGTGGGAGACGTGAGGGATTGGCTGGTGCGTGCTGGGAATTGGTAGTGCTGGTAATGCTGCTACGGTCGGTGTTGCAATTGCCCGGATGGCCTGGCTTTTTCCCTGGCTCTCCCTGGCTCTCCCTGGCTCTCCCTGGTTCTTTCCCTGGGGTTCCGTTGGTTCAGCAAGGATTGACCACGCAGCTGTCGGGTAAGGCCAGCCAACGAAACGGCGCAAGCTGGTTACTGTAAGCAGCCAGGAGCAAGCAAGAAAGTAAATGAGCCAAACAATCCTAAAGAAGGAAGCAGCCACAGGGGAATGATGAGAGCTGAGGGGTGAGGGTGAGGGGAATAATCAGGGCAATAACGAGGGGGGAGTGAATGATCATGCGGCAGGATTAATGTTCAACTAGAAGCATTCATTTACTGAAAAAGTATTTTACTAAAATAAAACGTGTCTGTTGGCCTTTAAGGAGACAGTATTAATTACTAGAATGCTAGATTATCTGGTTACCTTGCCTACCCTCACACCTCACATGCCTCCTTAGCCGTGCAACCTGGCTATCATTCAGGGGAGCTCCACGCTCTCAGACCTACTTTAATTCAAATTCCCCCATCCCCAGCCAATCACCTCTGCCATCTCTTGAACAGCTCGACGCATGCTTGCCTATGTTTGCCTGTGTTTGCCGGTGGGATGTGTGTTTGTCGGCCCCGTCTTACTTGTGTATAAGACATCCCAGACACCATGGTAGGTGCTGCCATTGCTCACACCACCACCCTACGGTGATAGATGTGATGGATCTGTTTGAGTGAGCCGCTCTGGAACACTGACGGAGCTCTCGGCCTAGCTATTGCCTGGAATGTCTCTCGGATTCCTCTCCAAGCCGTTAGCCGTGTCTGCCCATCTGTCCATCGATCTGGGACATCTCAGACATCTCCATCTACTCTCCGGGGATGTCTGGGGCCACAAGACACAGGAGGTGTCCTCTTGGTGAGCTGACATGATGGGAGGTGAGGAGGGGAGCTGAGGGGAGCTGAGGAGGGCCAATCCCGGATGAATTGAGTAGGATCCACAGCCACAGGGCTGTAGGTATGGACGAAACTGGACGAACAGCAGTACTATCCAGCCCTGTACAGAAGCGGATATAGATGCGGATGATAAGAATAGATGATGAGATAGTAATTAGATGAGCGAGCACGTCTATCGGATGCTCAGCGATGATCGATGGGTCGGCATATATAAGTAGACTGACTGCACTTGGCACAAACAGAGTGCTGCTCTCTCGTGTCACTCTCCCATCGATCCTACTGCATGGTGGATAGAGTAAGTACTACACAACCTATAGACTGGTCAGTGATGGGTCGCATCGTCGCATCGCGCAAACAACCATACTAAAGAGAGAAGTGAGTAGACCACGATACATACTAAGATTACTACCATTCACACTACCATAGTCCGCTCGCTCCACTCACCAAGGACGATGATAGACAGAGGATGCACCAAGACGATGCCCAGCAAGCGCCGGCGATGATCAAACATGTACCTGTACCTGGAGTAGTAGAGAGTACAGCCCTGTACCTCTTGTACCTTTGCATTGCATACGTTGCCGTTGCCCCTCATCCACTGTTGTTTCTCCATCCACTGTTACTCCACGCCCATGCCCACGCCCACGCTACAGCCAGAGCTCCACGCTCCACCAACTTTTCCAAGAATTCGCGAAGTGCTAATCAAGTCTCGTTCCGGAAGGTGCTCCTTCCTTCTCTCGCTCCTCCCCCCAGCACAGCGTAGACACAGGGATTCGTGTGCCGTCGTCGGTTGTCCAGAGGATCGATTGAACAGAGCAGATAGCAGAACTAGGAGCGTGGGATATGCAACTGCTCCTGGCGACGACGAGTAGGATAGTGGCTTGCTGTCTCAAGCATATCACGGCCACGATTGTCGCATGATGGCGGTCTCAATTGAGCCAGTTATACCGAACAGAACCTGAAGCCAACGAGGAAGGAATTCCATCACCAGCTCAACTCAGCTCAGGTCAATTGCTGGTATCTTGCTGGTATCTACCATTTCTTAGCCATGGGCGATCCCTCTTCCGGCTCTGGGACACCACTAACCACCGACCACCAACCATCACCACGAGCGTCGGACACGGGCTTTTCGCCATCTCTAGCAAATCCCATACCTGTTCCTGCTCCATCTTTATTTGCTAGGCATGCACGTGTTCTGGGACTGTCCTCCCTTGTGTCCCTCCCTTGTGTGGTGTGCACCTCCCTGCTCTGGGGTGGTTCCCGTATGCCATGCCATGCTGCCAAGGTCAAGGCCAAGATAGGAGGATACGGACGAGTAAATGAAAAGGTGATTAGGGAAGGATGGATGGCTTTGATTGCTGCAGGCAGAGTTAATCATCGGAGACACGCAATGCAGATACGGGTTCTCCATACAATACTCCATCCAGTCTCCAGTATATTGCCGCGCACGTCCAAGTTCGAATCCTGCTTGCAAGGTTTCTTTTTGCTATGAATATCTCCGAATATGTACCGGTCAGTCGTCAGCCGTGAACTGTTCTATTCTGTCCTGCACGCACTGTATTTTCATGTTGTAAATGATGTCAGAGATAATTCTTGAAGTAGAGTCCCCCCTTCCCCCTTCCTCTCCCATCGCCACTGCCGTTCCCTCTTCCTCTCCCTCCCCCCCTAACTCCCCTCTCCATGAGAAATGTTGGGTACAACAAGAGTACTACATAGTCCAATAAGTGTACGGAGTACTCTTCCACTCTACCGCTCTAACCACTCCTTCTCCTCCAATCCATTCTTGCCGCAATCTTAAGTTCCACTTTTGCCCAAACCTTAACTGCGTCTGGACAAGTTTTCTATTGTCACAATCGTCATCGCTAAACATAGGTAGCTCCGAAAAGGTACACGACCCAGAAAGCTGTCTCACATACAACCCACTACTTGTGCCGTTGCCAGCAATTAATCTGCCCTTTACACGTCACTCTCCAAAACAAAGCCGCAAGGGAGTAAGTTTTATTGAAACCGACTCAGTCAGAACGGACGGCTTCTTGCATTCCCAAATCCTCTCTTGCTAGAAACAAAGCAAACCACTTTACACGATACACGGGACAAGGGAGACAAGGGGACCGCTATCGCTTCAGCTTATCACAAGTTGCTGAAGAATTTAGGTTGCATTGACGAGAGACGCGCCATGCAATGGCCCCCTCATTTCTGAAAGACCTGCGCAGGAGATCAAAGGCCAGCTTCCGCACCGAGAAGTCCACCGACAGCAGCAATCTCAGCAATGGAACAGTGCCCACATCCAAGTCATCGTCGACCCTCGGGTCGGCCGTGGGCTCCCAGACGCCGCCAGACACGATGCTCGCCTCGTATTCCGATTTCCAATCACAGACAAAATCGTCGCTACCCTCGATACGACCCCAGGTTTCAGCTTCACCCTCACCGAACCCGGGAAGACGCAATGGCAGTGTCTCTGGGATGGCAGGGCTCGGATCGCCAAATGTAAACAGTGCATTGCCCATATCGCCGTACGCCCCGCGCATACATTCCATCTCGGATGGAGCATGGGTATGATAACATCAATTGCCCCAGCCATTGATGCATACTAACCCATTGTACAGGTAAATCAGAAGGTGCTCTTAATCCATGGCACTGTCGGGGACGCAGACGCACAAGCAGTAGAGGGAAACATCAGCCTCAGCCGTCTCGACGATGACTTCCCCGCCATCAATTGGCCGGTGACAGAGTCCCATTTCAAGGCACTCGTATATCTTAACCCGGGTATGAATAAGTTGCGTCTCGACTTCTCCTCTCCCAAACTCGCCAACAGCCAATCCTCAAACCCGATACACTCGACATTCATCACAGTCCACATGATGCCTATGGCAAACTCACCCCCATTGCAATTGGTCATCCTCCTCGGCAAGGATTCGCCCGCCACCTTTGACTCGACGCCGGCGCGCATTGAACAGGAAGGGAACGGGCTTGATGTTGCTATAAAGAAATTCCGGATGGCGGCGTACTTGTGGCAGGCGTTTACTGCAGAGCAAATGTTCCGGAATAAGATGGGTCGACGCTGTTTCCGATTTGAAGAGGAGTGGCAGACTGGAACGGCGAACTACCGGGACCGCGAGGATGGTACTATGAGGAATGAGGCCAAGATCCATGTTATCAGGAGTAGCCGCACTGTTGCTGAGATACGGTCAATTGAAAGAGCCCAGCAGAACCCATCGGCGACCATGAGTGGAGACCTGTTCAAGATTGCGGGAGAGGCTGTGGAGGAGTACTTCAAGCCAAGCCCGGGTCAGCACCAATATGTGTCTGTCCTGATATTAGACTCGCACTGGGATAAATCCGAGAACCTAGTCACGGGCCACGCGGCGCTTGGTGGTACGCATGGCAGCGGAATTCATATGGGGATTTTTGGCTCTCATGCCCTACATTCCTATCCGACCAGCCTTGAAGAAGTGGTACCAGCATTCACGGATTGCACCCGAACAGATACCAACTTTGTAGCCAACGACGCCAACCAGTCTGGGAGCAGCTGGGAAGCAGCCAACATTGGCATTGGCGCGCACCTCCACGAGACGGGCCACTTATTCGGATGCCCTCACCAGGAGAACGGCGTCATGCTGCGAGACTACGTCACATTCAACCGGACATTCACCAGCCGAGAGCCATTCTCTGTTCGAACGAACGAAAAGGGTGGCCTCGTCCTCCCCAAAGACGAGTGTGGCTGGCATCGCCTCGACTGCCTACGCTTCCGGAACCACCCCTGCTTCCGCGTAGCCAGCGACCCGAAGATGGGCGCAGACAGAAGCATCCACGCCTGGCCTGTTGATAGCGGCAACGTCCTAATCACCGCAAACTCCGGCGTTGCATACATCGAGATCTTCACCGAGGGCGACGAGACGTGCCACAACTGGATCGAGTACGGCGACGGCAACGGCCGCGGCCCCATCCAGCGACAGGTCGTGCTGACGGAGCTGGATCTGCGCGGCAGGTTGCCCGATGACCGGAAGTCGAGGAAGATACGACTAGCCGTCAAGTCGATCGGTGGCGAGAGCACGGAGGTGGAGGACTTTGGGCTGCTGGCGTCCAAGGCTTCGATGCTGAAGCTGAAGAATGGACAGGTTGCGTTCCGGGGGGCGAAGCTGGGCAGGTCGCAGACGCAGGGCTCGGAGCCCCAAGAGATCGTCTTTGATAGCGTTATCAAGCAGACGAAACTGCTTACGCAGATCAAGTTTTATCATGGGTTCGCGCTGGATGGGATTGAGTTTATTTATGAGGATACGTCGACCCAACTTATTGGAAAGAGAGGGGGGAAGGCAGGGGGGAGTGATTTTTACCTTGGTAAGTTTGTATCCCTGTGAGTTTAGATCCTAATACTGACTTTCTTTTTCCCTGCAGATACACGCCGAGGAGAATGCATCCTGGGTTTCTACGTCCGCTCAGGCTTCTGGATCGACGGCATCCAACTCCTCACCAGCAATGGCCGTAAATCAGAAATATACGGCAATGCACATGGTGGATCTGGGTAAGTTTTTACACAAAAGCCCCTCCCATTAGGGATCAGCAACTAACGGCTTCTTTGCAGACACACTCTGATACCGCCGCGGGGATACTTGGTAGCGGGGATTTCGGGGTCTTGTGGGCAGTGGATGGATGGTCTTTCTCTCATTATCACACGCTGAAGTGAAGGGGTTTCTATGGATGACGGGCGAGGTTTAACTACGATAACAACAAGAAAGCAGAGCGACGCGATGATGAGGGCTTGAACGGCGATGCGTTCGAGTAGCTTCATGGCTGCTATGTTCAAATCCCCTGGGAATGGGGAGGGGCAGCTGCCTACAGTACATATTTGTCGATCTCAGAGCGGCAACCCGACGGGGTTGAGACCGTTGTATAATAAATTGTACCCGCTGATCGGGGCGGGTTGGGTTGGCTGGGTGGTTCGAGGGTCTAGACTGGATGGATCGGATGGGATGGGAAGGGGGTTTATGAATGGGTAATGAGCTATACTACACTGGCTGGAGTTTTTTGGGAAAGAGGGGGGACTGGTTTTTTTGGGAATTGCTTGATATTCGGGCACATAGAGAGCGGCGGTACGTAGGTAATTCTGGATTGGATTGGATTGGGTTGGTTGGGTGAGAGATTAGATAAACGGGCAACAAAGATGAAGATCTGTCTAATATTTGCAATTGCCCTTATTTTATTCGCTGTGCAAATATATATATATACAGTACAAATCATACCCATTTCTCCATCATCATCCTATAGATTCCCCATGTAAAAGCTATGTGTGGCTGGGGAAACAACAGGATGCGCAAAATAAGACTTGGTCCGAGCTTTAGCACACATTTACCTGGTTGTGGCGTGGGCGGTGTAGCTACTCGCGGAGGGGAGACGAAGAGGGGATGACGTTGCGCAAGCGAAAGTAGGCGGGCGCAGCTCTCAGCCCGGCCGGGCAGCTCCAAAAGCACAAGCAGGTAAAATCGAACCGGGGTAGCCAAGATTTTGCGTCGCTCTCTCAACGTTGAGGTACAACATCACTTTTAACAAACGATAAAATTCCACACCACGCTGGGGGCTTACGATATTGCGAGCTTCCTTTACTTCAGCTTTGATTCATATTAAAGACGAGGGTTTTTTTTGTTTTAAAGGAACGTGCTTGTTGGGTTTTTGGGAGTCGTGACGCAAAGGAAGGAAGAAAGAAGGAAGATATGTCGAAACGCACCTCTGCTGGCGCGAAGGCCGTGAAGGACATCAAGACCGAAGATGGTTCGTCTCCTCCTCCCTCTCTCTGCTCCATACACCACACCTCCCACCCCGAAGCCCCCCAGCTAACCCCCTCCCGCAGTAGTAGACAAACAAACAACCCTCCTCAGCGAGGAAACCGGCCACTTCAGCCTCATCCGCGCGCTGCACCTCGCCGACCTGATCACAGAGCTCAACGGCCTCTGCGGCGTCCTGTCCATCTTCTCGTCCATGCGGTACGTGGCCGGCGCGCCGGCGGAGCTGGGGAACCTGTGGGCGGCGCTGGCGCTCATGCCGCTGGGGCTGTTCTTTGACTTCTTTGATGGGAAGGTGGCAAGGTGGAGGAGGAAGAGCAGTTTGATGGGGCAGGAGCTGGATTCGTTGGCTGATTTGGTAGGTCTCCCTTACCTCCCATACCGGTGGTGTGAAGTGAAAGTAGTGGATGGATAGTGGAATGAATGGAGAGGATGGAATAGTGTGCTAACTGGGAAATTGCAGATCTCCTTCGGCGTCTCCCCCGCCGCCGCCGCCTTCGCAATCGGCTTCCGCACCCCCGCCGACCACCTCATCCTCGCCTTCTTCGTGCTGTGCGGGCTCACGCGCCTGGCGCGCTTCAACGTCACCGTCGCCAACGTGCCCAAGGACGCGACGGGCAAGTCGGCGTACTTTGAGGGCACGCCCATCCCGACGACGCTGTCGATTGCGGGGCTGATGGCGTACTGGGTTGGGCAGGGGTGGGTGCATGGGGCGTTGCCGTATGGGACGTTGTTGGAGGGAACGCCGCTGGAGTTTCATCCGGTGCTGGGCTTGTTTGTGGTGAGTGGGTGCTTGATGACGAGTAAGTCGATACATATCCCGAAGCCGTAGATGATGGGTGGGGGGATTGGGGAGGGGGAGGGGAGGGCGGAGGGCTTTTTAACAAGGCTATATATCATACGCGCGTGTGATGTATTTGACTCCCATGGGGGGCCTCACGAGAAAAACGGTTGGAGAGCGATAAATACATGAGCGGTTAGGGCTGGAATATACGATATGACTGATAAAGCATGTTTGCCATGATCCCTTGCGTCCTTATATATATACCTAGACAGGACAGTGACTGTAACCTCGGAACGCCATACATCGGGCTTCGTGTTCCAGCCCGGTCCCTAGCATCACGAACCGAAGCCCAGCCGCTACACCCCGCCCAATCCCCATGTTTGCCTCCTAACACCGTACGACTCACCAACACACAATCAAACAAACAGCGTCCCTCAAAATGATATCCCTCCCCCAAAACCACCATCAGACGTGGCAGCCGCGAATCATGATTCACTAACCCCCCCAATCACCCCTCCAGCTCCCACGCCAATCACCCCCCCATTCGCCACCCCCGCTAGCTTGACTAAGCTCCCCGGACAAGCAGATAGCTATAAAGGTAGCAGCACCCCGCCAACCCCCAGCAACCCCCATACCCCGCCACAGCACAGCACAGCACTTCAAGATGGCCGAAGACACCCCCGAGCTCCCCCTCCCCGACCGCGGCGCAACACTAGGTACGCTCTCCCCCCCCCGGCCCCCCTCCGTCCCAGCTCAGCCCGGCTTACAAGCTTGCCCGCCCCAGTAATGCGCGTAATGCCCGACGACAACAGCTGTCTCTTCCGCGCCTTCGCCGCCGCGGTGCTCCCCGGCGACGACCTCTCGATGCTCGAGCTGCGGTCGCTGGTGGCGTCGCAGATACAGGAGGAGCCGGATGTGTATACGAAGGTTGTGCTTGATAACCGGGCGCCGGACGATTATTGTCGGTGGATACAGACGGAGGAGGCGTGGGGGGGGGCGATCGAGTTGGCGATCTTGGCGAAGCATTTTAAGATCGAGGTGTGCAGTATTGATGTCCAGGTAAGCCGTCCTCGCCCCGCCTACTTCAAGGTCCGAGAGGCAGGAGGTGCTAATGAACCCGACATAGTCCCTCCGCATAGACCGCTTCAACGAAAGCGCCCCCATCCGCTGCATCCTCGTCTACTCGGGCATCCACTACGACACCATCGTGCAATCCCCCTCCGACCCCCCCCACACCATCGCCGACAACCCGCCCGAGCTCGACAAGCGGGTGTGGGACTCGTATGACGACGATATCCTGATCAAGGCGCAGCAGCTGTGCAAGGTGCTGCAGGGGAAGCACTATTTTACGAATGTGGGCGAGATGGCGATTAGGTGTACGAATTGCGGGTGGGTGGGCTATGGGGAGGGGCAGGCCGCGGTGCATGCGCAGCAGACGGGGCATTATGATATGGTTGAGCAGAAGTCGTGAGGGGGGGAGGTGGGAGTTGGGGGGGGTTGAGCGGGTTTTAGATTGGGAGAGGCATTAGCATTGCTTGCCATGAATTTGATGATTGCATTTGAAGACATATTTCATCAGGCGGCGCGGGGGACTTTTTTAACTTGTGATATCACCTCTGTTCTCTTGTTTGCATGGCAGGACCCTTAACTTCGTGCACCCTAGGGGTCTTATACAGTCGCTTGCAAAACCGGCTTCCCCTCTGTTACAGCAGTCAAAAGTTGAGTAGTTTCTGTTGGCTTCGAAAATCCAAATACTTGATCGAGCTTGAAAAGTATATAAACGCCAGCCCCTCTTTTTCAAAGCTATAAAAATTTATAAGAGAATGATTATTCAAACTAATCATAACCTCTTCAAGGGCTAGTATAGATATACACATCACATTTCTATACTAGTTGTGTTGGAGACAGGAGGAAAGGCAACTTTTCAATGAGTTAAAGCAACCATAAAAGGTAAGAAAGTGCGTCATCCAAAATTATATGAGTAGGATGGCTTTGAAGGAATCTCCATGTTTTAATCTTAATTACCTACTCGAGCAGCGCCGCAAAGTACTGCTATATTTAATTGGCCTCTTTAATATTATCAAGCATAGCAGAGTAATTGAATACACAGGCCTTCGTAGTTGGATGTTCGGAGCCTAACGATGACTTATAGCCAGTGCAAGCCCTTACATAAAGTATCGATGCTTCTTCATACTGCTTTTTGTTCTGAAGTAGATAGGCGAGACAGCAAACACTCCCGAGCGTTTCTGGGTGTGTCTTTCCAAGCACCTCTTCCATGAGTTTAAGCGTCTGGCGGTTCATGGTCTCTGCTTCAGCGTATTTGCCCTGCCTATCGAGCACAAGAGCGAGGTTGCTCATAGTCACAAGCGTATCCGGGTGCGTCTTTCCAAGCACCTCTTCCATGAGCTTAAGCGTCTGGCGGTTCATGGTCTCTGCTTCAGCGTATTTGCCCTGCCTATCGAGCACAAGAGCGAGGTTGCTCATAGTCACAAGCGTATCCGGGTGCGTCTTTCCAAGCACCTCTTCCTTAAGCTTAAGCGTCTGGCGGTTCATGGTCTCTGCTTCGGCGTATTTGCCCTGCCTATTGAGCACAAGAGCAAGGTTGTTCATGGTCGCGAGCGTATCCGGGTGCGTCTTTCCAAGCACCTCTTCCTTGAGCTTGAGTGCCTGGCGGTTCATGGCCTCCGCTTCAGCGTATTTGCCCTGCCAATCAAGCACTCCAGCGAGGTTGCTCGTGGTCGCGAGCATATCCGGGTGCGTCTTTCCAAGC
>KV454979.1:0-105274 GCA_001662575.1 Pseudogymnoascus sp. 23342-1-I1 | reverse complement strand
GAGCACAAGAGCGAGGTTGTTCATGGTCGTGAGCGTATCCGGGTGCGTCTTTCCAAGCACCTCTTCTGTTAGCTTAAGCGTCTGGCGGTTCATGGCCTCCGCTTCAGCGTATTTGCCCTGCCTACCAAGCACTCCAGCGAGGTTGCTCATGGTCGCGAGCGTATCCGGGTGCGTCTTTCCAAGCACCTCTTCCATGAGCTTAAGCGTCTGGCGGTTCATGGCCTCCGCTTCAGCGTATTTGCCCTGCCTACCAAGCACTCCAGCGAGGTTGCTCATGGTCCCGAGCGTTTCTGGGTGTGTCTTTCCAAGCACCTCTTCCATGAGCTTAAGCGTCTGGCGGTTCATGGCCTCCGCTTCAGCGTATTTGCCCTGCCTATCAAGCACTCTAGCGAGGCTGCTCATGGTCGCGAGCGTATCCGGGTGCGTCTTTCCAAGCACCTCTTCCTTAAGCTTAAGCGTCTGGTGGTTCATGGTCTCTGCTTCAGCGTATTTGCCCTGGCTATCGAGCACAAGAGCAAGGTTGTTCATGGTCGCGAGCGTATTCGGGTGCGTCTTTCCAAACACCTCTTCTGTTAGCTTAAGCGTCTGGCGGTTCATGGCCTCCGCTTCAGCGTATTTGCCCTGCCTATTGAGCACAAGAGCAAGGTTGTTCATGGTCGCGAGCGTATCCGGGTGCGTCTTTCCAAGCACCTCTTCCTTGAGCTTGAGTGCCTGGCGGTTCCAGTTCTCAGACTCTTGATACTTACCCGTAATTAGGCAGCATTCTGCAATCCGTCCAGCTAAACTATACCATTCTTTAGATTCCTTCTCTCGATATTTAGTCGATGTGAGAACACACTGCGCATGTATTTGATAGCTCATCCAAAGAGCCCTGTTCTCATGTTTTGGCCCTGGGAACATGTCTTTTACCCGATGCAGGGCTGCATTTGCCCGGTCATCCCATTCATTTCTCAAATTCAACCAATTCCGTGTTGATAAATGCACTAGCCGATGAAGATCAAGTGCGTCGTTTACCGGACGCCTGGTTACAAACGAGTATGCGTCGAGGGTACCAATTGCCTCCATCTCCTTCTTCCTGGACTGGCCTCGTGGAAGCAAAGACAGTGGAATGTCCTTCGAATCTATGCAAGCCATAAATGATAGATATTCTGCTGCAAGAGGATCGCGTTGGCGGATCTGCTCAAACGAGATTAGCCACGTCGTGGCCACTGGGTTCTTCACATTCTGATATCTTCCGTCGTCCTCAAACTCCTCGCTAAGCAGGTCAATGACGTCTTCTTCTTGGTCTGCTAGGAGGGATAGATAATTAGAGAAGGGTATCCTGTTCTCGTTGATGTATGCTGATGCCTGAACAATAGCGAGCGGGAGGTAAATGAGCTCGTTTAGTAAACTCGACGTGTCAGGTTTGTTGTTGACTAGGTCCGGATCAATGAGACACTTTTGCAGCATAATTGTAGCTACATCTTCGCTCATCGCTGGCACTTCCACTACATTCCTCTGTGCAACTTTGACAGCTGTCTTCCGATCGCGTGTCGTGAACACGATGCAACCGAGCTTACTTCTAGGCAAGTAGTCGATCAAACGCTTAGTTCCCTGTTCCGTGGGCGTACCAACCCACATATCAATGTCGTCGGCGTTGTCAAAAACTACGAGCCACTGCCCGGCACTTTCTCTGCTCAGGAACTCTTGCACAAGTCTTTTTACATCTGCCGAGTCCTCTTCCCACCCGCGTATACCGAACTGACAGGCGACATCTAGATATGCTTGATGCAGACTTTCAAGGTTAGTAGCCGGTATCCAGAGGACTGAGCAGTTCTCATGCTTCTTTCTAATGCGATGAACGAGCTCGATCACTAGACTCGTCTTACCTACACCTCCGAGCCCAAAGACAGCAACCTTCGTTGTTTGATCCTCTGCAAAAAGCATCTCTTCTAATCGAGTCAATTCTGACTCACGGCCGGTAAAGCGACGGTTCTTTTCGAAGGGTACGATGCAGTGAGTTTTCTGCATGACTGCCTCGTAATCAGAAATAGTAAAATGAGATTGTAAATGCTATACCGTTTTGTTGCAGTCTAGGATTTGCCTAATAGTTTGCACTGTTAATGACAAAGTTGGTGCTAAGAACTCTAAGTAGTACACACCCTTGAGTGTTCAAGACGGCTCGAAATCTTGTCAACTAGAACCAAATTAGTTCTAGGGCACATCTATCACATATGAATAATTAACTTCAGTAGCGCTAGCTTAATATAAAAGGACAACACTTGTCTAATTCATCAGTTTCTAAGGCCTTCCATTCTGTTTCGGAGCCGAGCATCCTCGTCAGGATCTGCCACAATACCCTTAGGAGGGGAGGTGAGTGATTCCAACATACCCAGTTTCAGGGCCTCATCATACAACCATTTCACATTACTTGTTACTTTTTTCAGGTTACCTTCATCCTTCGTAGTGTGGCCAAAAGCTGCAACTCCGTGATGATCAGCTTTCAACTCAACAATTCGCTCACGACCCCCAGCGAGCCCAAATTTAGAGCTGCCTCTTGAGACAATCTAAGTTAAGGGACAATCAGTAAATTTTAGTCAATTATGAGGCCTTGCATGCCTTGCACCGTTACTCATTACGCGAGGTAGAACATACTGTGTCTCTGTCACCCCAGAAAGATACCATCCGGTAATTCTCAAATTGCTGCCGAAAGTGATCTTTGTGGATATCCGTGAACATAGAACCCTTGTCCAAGGTCTCGATAATGTTGTCCCCCCTTTGAAATCCTAGCCATAAAGCCACATTTGCAGCTGTCTTCCCCGCCGTAACCATCCCTCCTGAACCACCTTCATGGGGAGTTCCGAAGAAGGCCAGACACGCCCTAGGGTTCTCGGTCAGTACTTGGAAGTATTACAGGTAGATAAGATCATACGTTGCGTCATAAATATGCTGATAGGTCTCATTTTGTCGAGCATTAATCAAGGCTTGCTCAATCAAGATACCACCGAGGCTATGTCCCATGAGAATGAGAGGCCTCCCCTCCCAGTCCTCCCGGTCACATCTGATGGTCTCCAGGAGCTCATTTGCCTTGTCGGCAAAAGTTGCCTGGCTACCACCATAGACTGCTGATGAGTCATATACATAGAGAGATATTCGTGCATCAGGGAGTCTCTTTGGTAGATCGTCCTTAGGCCAGAGTCTGCCATTCTCGGTCCAGGTATTCAACGCATGTGCTTCATCGTCCTTACTTTTGGGATTCAGGCCGTGAACTAAGATAATACTACACACCGCCTTGTTAGTATATTAGCTACCAATCATTATATGAGGCATACTCACTCGACTTTGGCTGCTTCGCTAGCATCCGGATTGTTCTCGGGGTATACCTGGTTAAGAGACTAAAGCGGGGTAAGTTCTTGCCAGCCACCGCAGCATCCGTAAGTCAAAGCATCTTAGGTGTATCACTAACCATCTTCGAAGGCCTGTCTGGAAGTCCTACAGCATGCAAACTTCAGCATATGAGATTTCAGCATATGTTGTTGCGTTCTGAAAATGCAAGGTGCTCACAGCCTCATTCTTTAAAATTGATACTCTAATCAGGCATCAATATTCATGTATGGGTAGTCTACTGGATCCGCTTAACACCTAGTTCAATCAAATGGACGTTACACCGAGTATAGTAGCCTGAATTCCATGTAGCTGAGACAAAAGAAGGGAAGCCAGTTCTGCAAGCGACTGTACCTCATTCTATGTAGGATTTTATCTAATATTCATGTTGTCGTTAAAGATCACAATTCTACATTCAATCATTTCCAATCTTCATTTCTCCGCATCCTCCACCAACTCCCACCTCACAGCTCCCTCTTCTCGTCATAACTGGCCGCAGCAACCTGTTCCTGCCCCGCCTTCACATGCCCAGCATGAGCATCCAAATTCGCCCAATCCAAGCTCAGAAACTCATGCTTATTCGTCCACCTCTGCTGGCTCTCCGCAAACCCCTCGCTCTTGTCAGGTGGTGGCGGCGGATCCGTAATCTTCGTAATCAGATACGCCGTTGACGCCTCCGCGATACCATAGATGAGAACTCCCAACAGCGGGATACGCAGGAAAATGTAAAACCCGACGCCGAACCCAAATAACAGGCCCGAGCGGTCATAGAACCACTGCTTCTTTTGCGCAGCAGTGAAGTGGATACGGCTAAAGTATGGCTCGAGCAGTTCGCGCGTCAAGCTGCGCGAGGTGAAGTATGACTGCAGGAATATAACGAGGTAGCGGCGCGGCAGGAAGATGCCGCTGCCGAAGATGAGGAGCGCCGGGCCGAGACCAACCGAGGCGTTGAAGGTGTAGAAACTAGCAGCGGGGAGGACGAGGCGGCCGACGTAGGGCGTGTACGAGAGGCCGAAGATGACGAGGGAGATGCCAGCTTTCTTAGCCCGGCGGATGAGCAGGCGGGTTAGGGCTTCGGCGGTGGATTTGGTGTGGGTGCTGCCGTCGCGGGTGGAGTAAAGGCGCATGTTGGGGTAGTATGGGGGGCGGAGCTGGGAGGGGTCGTCGTTCTTGTGCTTTTGTTGGTAGGTGTCGTCGACCCAGCGGAGGGAGTCCATGAACATGTTGTCTAGGGTGGGGGTGATGTAGCGCATCAGGGTCATGAGGAAGAAGGGGACTTGGAGGACGTAGTTCTGGATGAAGTCCAGGCCGCTGACGAGGTTGTCATCCCATGATACGGCGTCGAAGTTGATGAGGAAGGATAGGAACCATAGTAACACTTTGATGCCGACGATCTGGAAATAGTCAGCCTTGCGTCATTGCCTATAAGTTGGAATAGGCATACTGGTATTGCTATTAGGATACGTATGGCAATTCCGGCTGCAACGGCTATAGCTGCTTGCTTATAATGCTCGGAGGTGAAGAGAGCCGGGTTCTGTAACGCCCGTAGAGCTGGTCTCTGTCAGATATTATAATTGAATGATGACGAAACAAGCACCTACCTCCCACTACAGTGAGTTGAGCGCCTCGGAGTATGGCATTGAGATCAAAGTTTTTAATTTCAAGCTTCTTTTTGAGTTTCTCTTCCTGCTCCGGGGTTACCAGGGGCACCTGGATTTTTCCTCTTCGCTGAGCCATTGTGATGGTTATGTTATGTTGCACGCGACTTATCTTACAGGATGTTACGTGGGGTAGATATGGCCCTGTTCCCCAGCCTCGCTAGTTCTGGAGCTTGCGGCAGCGGATCGTCATCGCACCAAGGGGCCGCGACGCTAGTGTCGGATCCCCAGCCGCGCTCTATCTTCACAGTGCACCAGTATGTTGTGAGACAGTGACTCTGCTGTGACATTTTTTTGTGATGGCTTCTCATTAATGACCTCCCCGAAAAGAGGAGTGTCACCGAGTCCCCACTAGGGATCTACCCGATATATTCAATAATTCCCCAAATCGAACAAAACAACTCGACTCCCCTCGCGAATCCGATGCGCCGCCCTGCGAACTCTACACCCAGATAACCCCGCCGCATGACATGGGATGAAAGGCTGTAGGCAATACAGTCTCATATATCAACATGGCGCAAGAACTCCCCTCGTCGCTTCCGGCACAGTCGTCGATGAAACGCGCAGTTACTCTACCTCTACGGCCGTCAACTTCAAGTAACTGGACACAACGCGAGAAGCCAGCATCTTCGGACTCTATCGAAAGCCTATATATACACCCCTCGGTGCGGATTGTATCTTTCGAATCCTTCGACTCCTCCTCGGGCTTCCAGAGACGATCAAGTCTAAACACTCCGAACCTGGCCGATGTTGAGGAGGAGGTTGGGACTTTGCCATGGACTTCAACCTTCGAAAGAACCATTGCAGTTGGTAGGTGACAAGTCATAAACGACAGACCTCTTTGTTTTTTATTGTTATCTAACGATCGGTATATACAGGTCCTCTCCGTATCTATAGAGCTCGCGGCTCAGTTGCATTCATAAATTGCAGTAGTGTTATACAACCAGTTCTTCCGAAATCCAGGTGCTGGTGTGTAGACGATGATTCGACCAAATTTATCCTGCAAATTAGGCGGCCTCAATTCTGGCGCATCGAGGTCCCACTGGATGACCCGAATCACGAGGCAAAATCACAAGAGCTCAAGGACGTGTTGAGCCAAATTTTGTTGTTTGAGAAGACGCCCTGCCCATTTAGCAGGAGCTTTCACATTGAGCTGCCTGAGCCGCCCCAAACACCCGTCAAGAAGAAGCCCTGGAAACCTGTGGAGCGGCCGAGTTCCGCCAATGTAGACACCAAATCTACCAACACCGAGGCGCCTGTGGAAGTATCTCCGAAATCCGGGAAGACAGAGGATTACTATGCCACCGCTTCCTCGGACGACCACCCAGCAGTCCCTGAGATGGACACCGACAGCGATGCTACTGATGATACGAACATCACGCCTCGGAATTACTTTCCTCGGGCCGCAATTCCACATATCTTTAAGCAAGAACCCTTGACCCGGCCTGAAGTCCTAGATACCGGACGATCTGTGACAGCACCTCCACAACTGACGTTGATGACTTCACCTCCTTCCAAAAACACAAAGGGCCTATCTCTTGGCTCGCCTGTTGGTAGAAAATCTGAGGACTCAACTTTGTCCAACTTCTCTTCGAGCCAGGACTCCTTTCACACGGTGCAGTCATGGCACAGTCCCATTACACCAATGTTTCCAGCTTCGTCCGACTCCCGCCCCTCTACACCAACCACATATCCTTACCCACACGATAATATTAAACTTCCAAAGCGAACCCCGGAACCGCAAAACGTCTCAGAGTTGGCAATCAGCCCTAGCTCAGAAACCCCTACTACCCCTGGTGTCTGGACAATGGTCGATACGCCAGAAAATAAATCCACCTCTGATTCTCCATTGCAATCGTCGCCGCCATCACCGACCACTCCAACCCCGGCTCGTAAGAGCCAAGATGGCGACGATGAGGAGCTCTATGAAGATGCTTCCCCATCAGCGGAAGTGGTAGACACAGATTCCCGCAAACACAGGACAGTCAGTGAGCGCTCATCTCGCGGACGGGCACTGTCGCCGCTCCCATCGCCGGCAAACCTCTTCTCTCCATCCCGATCACGAGCCCGCCATCTCAGAACCGCACGGCACCTTCCCACCGCCATCATCCAAAAGACATGGGAGATCCTCATGAGCCCTCCAAGCCATCTCGTGCAGATCATGGTTGAGATTGCGGCGAAGATCAAGGCCGGGCAGTGGCGCGGTGCCGTCTTCGGGGTTGATGAGGGAGGAGAGGAGGTTGTTGGGCAGTGGGATTATGAGGATGGGGATTTCATGTGTGATCAGTGGGATGAAGCGGATGTGGATGATTATGGGACGAAGACGCCGGTTAGCAGCCAGATGGTGAGGCATAGAGCTGTTAGGGGGCCGCCGGGTGGGTTTGGCGATAGCTGGGAGATCGATTGATTGCCGGAGCAGCAATGATGCAGTGTAGGATTGATGAGCGGACGGTGTACGATGGATATGATGGGTATGATAAGAGGGGATCTGGTCTTGGGGCGTTGTTGGGCTGGATTGGGTGGTTGCATGTGGTTGCATATATGTCTGACTAGCGGTTTGCGAGCGGCTTGTGTTATTATACCACTAGCTACTGAGCGATGTAATTTAATGATTCTACTGAGCCTTTAATAATCTGAAGATCAAGAAGCGTGCTACTCCTTTCTCCGAGTTATCATCGTGATCATGCTAAAATAATCATCTGAAGTCCAAGAAGGGTCCAATTCTTTCGCTGAGTTGTCACTACCATAACCCTGTTGCTCCAGAAATGATGCAAAAAAAGAACCTATAGTACGTTTTAACTCAAATTTGAAAGTGTTGATGCTTGCCACTGTGTAAGCCCTCCAATATAGTTGAATTACACTGGTTGTTGTGAGAAAGTGGAAAATATAAATATTTAATTTCTGAGTTTGTCCATCTACCCCTCATATACCCCAATAGTTCCGCGTAAGGTATGGAGTGGAACAAGCTAGTGCATTCATTTCTTGGTAAGCGCTCTCCATTTGCAC
The DNA here is from genome assembly GCA_001662575.1 of Pseudogymnoascus sp. 23342-1-I1. Classification (NCBI taxonomy): domain Eukaryota; kingdom Fungi; phylum Ascomycota; class Leotiomycetes; order Thelebolales; family Thelebolaceae; genus Pseudogymnoascus; species Pseudogymnoascus sp. 23342-1-I1. Next base: position 97,247 of record KV454979.1, on the reverse strand, counting down.
GTCACATGACCTTATCCAACCCATATACTAATTCTCCCTACAGCCTTTTACCAGAGATGACCGTGGCTCATGTCCATAATACTCCATTCATCAAATCTTTGGAATCAACCTCTGATACGTTCAGATCAAATACTTTTTTTGCCGTTTTCAGCATCGTTTTACATATCTTATGAGGCAAGAATGGTCTGAATAGATCGAAAAAAGTATTTTTTTGGTGGATTTCTCGCCTATGCAGATGGTGGGTTCGAGTTTGGATTTTGGCACGGAGGACCCTTGTTATGGGTGGTTTTCATGTTGATATCCATCGACCCTTAGCCACGGCGGTGATAGGAATTGAAGCGCCAGAGCAGACTTGTAGTTGCCTTTCCAGGTAGATAAATAGTGTTTATCCACTATGATTTCTGGATCCACCTCCTACAAACCAGGGTTAAGACCATCCGAGAAGGGAGAGATGGAAATAAGGTGTAAAAACCTCAATGCTTGCGCGGCCCGGCGCTTGCTCACCAGCTTCTTGATTCAAGAAATAAAATATTATCTATAATGAATAATAAATATATGAATTTTCATACGTATTTAGAGCATGTATCACCAGTTTTCCAGGATCCTGAATTCGCCTCCACCATGACGATTATGGGATCGGCCAATCATCCAGCTTGAAGCGAGGTAATTATAGTAGGCAGCCAATAAGTCGAAACACCAGCACATCAACATATCTAGCAAGGCCCAACACCAACATTGGCATCAACAATCACAGCACCTAAACATCAAAACCTCATACCGCAGCCACATAAAAAGACAAACCACACCCAAGCCTTTCCCACCGCGCACAAGCTTCCCACCATGCCCTCATACCGAAAAACACCTCTCTTCGGCGGGGCACTCACAGCAGAGCTCCCCACCAGCTTCGCCGACGTCAGGTGCCTCCCCCTCCTCCCTCAGAACAAGAAACACCCCGCTCTAACCCCTCCAGTACCATCCGCCAAGTCCCCGACAACCAAGAAGTCTACCTCGACAAAGAGGGCTTCACAAGCATCATCTTCGACATCACCGAGCGCGTCGGCCCCGCTGGCAGCACCGACGCCACCGACGGCGCAGCCCTGACCATCCACCTCGAGGACATCGTAGACTCCGACTCCGACCTCCTCAAAGTCTGGAGCACGACCGTGACGCAGTTCTCCAACCTTCCGTACGTCTTTCGCGCTCTGGCATTCTCCCCCCACCACAGCCCTCTCCATCAACCAAGCTACCCCGCAATCACGTGCCCGTCTGGTCGACCAACTGAATAACTAACTAACTATGATGAACAGCAAGGACACCCCAGCGTACACCCTGATCGCGACGCAGACCCCGCGGCCCGACCCGGACGCGCGCAACCCGGCGCCGGATTTCACAGCCATTGTGCTGAATCTGATCCGGCTGGAGAGGGAGAAGACGGACGTGCTGATTACGATTAACGTGCCGCATATCAAGGGGGAGTATTCGGAGGAGGATGTGGATCTCGAGCTGGGGAAGCAGGGGAAGCTGATTAGTAATGCGGTCGAGTATGCGTCGGTGATTTGGGAGAGCTTTAGGGTTAGGGATTGGGGGCTTTTTGATGAGGCTTAGGTATGTTGTGGTGGGTGGGAGGTGGGGGAGGGTTGGGATTTTGAATGGTATATGCGGGCTTGAGTGAGGGAAGGGGGATTGTGGGAATGATAGAGTGGGTTGGGAATGATGGGATGAGAAGGTATATGACTTCGAAGATGGATATCCCAAGTTAACGTGATGAAACAATTATGACAAGCACTATGGCTTTCAATTAGGTAGATATATATACAAAGCTTAAAGCTCCACCAAGGCTCAGGACCACCCTTCCTACGGGGTCGTGAGATCCAAAAAGTCAATCTTCTTTACAATCTCCCCCACCGGATCCTCCACCTTCCCCTCCACCACACTCTCAACCGCCAACCCGCTCTCCAGCGCCCTCAACCTCTCCGCCTTCAACTCCCTATACCCCCTCCCCACAAGCGCCATAACATACTTCTGCGGACTCCCCACATTCTCCCTCCTAACCCTCCCAATATTATCTCTCACATACTTCTGATACTCCCCCACCACCTTCTCCCCCCCCTCCTCCCCACCCCTCGGCACCGGCCTAACCTGCACCAACCTCCCCTTACACGCCCCACACGAATGCCTCTTAGGGTCAATACTCCTACTATGCCTCTTAAACTCCAGCCCACACCCCCCCGCCTCGCAGCGCCACACATACTTGAACGCAATCTCATAACTATGCTTCGTGGTAACCTCGATCCCCCTCCCCCCGAACCTTGCCGAGCACCGCGCAGCCCACGCCTTGAACTCCTTCCCATGCGGGTTCGTCGTCACGCCGCTGACCATAAAGTTCGCCAGGTGGCAGAACTCGTGCGCCACGACGTTGAGGAGGCGGTCTTCGTCGTCAATGACCTTCTCCGCCAGCTCGATGGACGCGTGGTGCCGGTACGTGGTTGTCGGCGGCAAGGAGGAACCGGCAGCGGGCCGCGAGCGGATGGCTTCGCGCTTCCAGTTTGCGCGCCCGGCGGTGGTGTTGAGTTTCTTGGACCACACGATGGTGACCCCCCCCGTACTGGCAGCGAGGGCGGACACCCTGCCGTCTGTGATGTGGTCGTCGAGTTCGCGGAGGAAGGAGAGCGCGAGGGCGTGTTTGGACGCGTTGAATTGCTTTTTGCGCTCGAGGAGGGCTTTGTCTTTCTTTGCGGGGGCGGCGGGTTTCTTGGGGGAGCCGGTGGGGCTGGGGTCGAGGTTGAGGGCGCGGAGGGGTTTCTGGGGGGAGAACTCGTCGTTCCAGTCGTTGATTACGGAGGCTTTCCAGAAGTCGTCTGTGCTGGGGCTGTGGGTGGCGGTGGGGATTCTGGGGAGCTTTTGGGGGGATGTGAGGGTCTTCTTTGGGCTTGGTGGGGGTGTTGTGAGGATGGTTTTCTTTGCGGGTTTGCGGATTGCTTTGCTGGTTGGTGGGTCGTAGGTGAGGATGGGACATTCTTCTTCAAAGTCTTTCGTGGCTTGGTCCTTCTCGGTGGGAAATAGGCGTCTTGTAACTGGGCGTGGTACCACACTTTCCTCGGTATCATCATCGCTCCAATCCAGGTGTAAAGCTTGGATCTCCTTTGCTTTCGGCGCCTCTGGTTTCGACGACGTATCTGGTCTCCTTCCCCGAACCAATTTCCTCACAGACTTCGGTGCTGGAACCGGACTGAGCTCCTCTTCCTCCTCCTCCTCTTCCACTGAGGAATGATCGCTCACGATAAAATCAGACATATCATCCTCCTCATCCTCAACAATCGAATCCTCCTTCTCTTCCTCCTCCTCCTCCTCCGGGGTCTCAGCCCGCACAGCAGCAACCGGCCTCCCTATCCTCACCCTTCTCTTCCTCGTATCAACAACGGGCGAATCGTCTTCCTCCTCCTCCATTTCATTTAGCAACACCGCAATATTCGAATCCTCCTCGTCCTCCGCTCCATCCCGCAGAGCGGCAACAGGATCCCCCCTCGCCTTCCGCACCCTCGGCTCCATAATATCCTCCTCCTCATCCATGCGCAGCCCCACCAAACCTTCCACCACCTCATCCACCGCCCCCCCTTCCCTCGCAGCAGCTGGCTCCGTCTCCCCCGCCTTCTCCGCCCTCACCATCCCCCCCTTCTTCCCCTTCACCACCTCCCCCCTCACAGACTCCACGACACCCAACCCCACCCCACCGCCCCCAGGAGCACAAACAGCCACCAGCGCAGACGAAGCCGTCTTCCCCCTCCCCTTACGCTCTTTCTCCCTCCCCACCTCCCTCCCCAACGGCCGCAGAAGCGGATTATCAGACACCCCATTCAGCACCACCCTCCTCCTCGGCTTCGGCGCTGCTGCAGCCTCTGTCTTTTTCGGCACATCTCGTAGCGTCTTCAATTCTTTGGCTTTGAAAAGCGTTGCGAGCTCAGGGAGTTCGTCGTCGCTGTCTTCGATCACTATCGCTCTTCGCGCCATCTTCGTTATCCCTCTCTTTTGCCTCTCCGCCAGCCCAGTATAGTCCGGTCGAGGTCGGATGTATTAATCCCCCCAGCAGCTGCGCGTTCACTGCTCTGCTCTGCTCTGCTCTGCTCTGCCCTTCCTTCTAGTGATACAGCCCGTCGATGTCGTATAAGCGTCGCTGATTGAAGTTCTCCAAGTTTCTCGTCGTCGTCGTCGATCGATTGGTGTTTACGGGAAGGGATGTTGGTGGGGCAACCCAAACAACGATAAGCTGCTACGAAAAGGTATCAGAAATCGATAAGCTTCAACCAGCCCAGCAAGCAGCTACAGCACAAGACCACAGTAAGTCAGTGTTCCCGGGGGGGAAAATGTCAAATAACCTTGATACATAATACATTCATTCATTCACACCATACAGCTTTCATCAAAATGGTGCACAAATATATAAATTAAGCACGAATTACTTCAATACACTCCCCTCTTTATCCAAACTCATCCATCCATCCAACCTCATGCCCAAAAAAGCGGCAATGAACGCTCCCAAAAGAATCATAAAAATAAAAACATGTTCTCCCCCACCACCTTCCTTCTTCACTACAACACAGGTATAAACATAAAAAACACACAGCAGCAACGACTATGCATACTAAAAGCGCCCCTCCCAAACTTTGAATTTGAGCAATATCGCGTCTTTTCTCTCTTCTCTCTTTTTATAATTGTTTACAAAAGAACCATACCCATCCCCGCGAGCACAGTAGCAAACACATACGAGCCCAGCGACAGCGCGCCCATCTCAAAGCGCGGCACCATCACGCCCGCCGCCGCGCTATCAGACGTCGCCGAGCCATCAGCAGCCGTGCTGCCATCGGTGGGGACATCAGTGACAGTTCCCGAGCCGTCCTTGCCAGCCGCAGCGAGGAGCGACGTGCAGTCCGACGCCGTGGCGCCAGCCTGCGTCTCGGCGTTGCCGCTAAAGTCGCAGGCGGTGGCCAGGCTGCCCTGCGCCTGGAAGTACTGGTCGAAGGCGAACGACAGCTTCTGCTGGGACGAGCACATGGAGTAGGCGCCGTACTTGCCCGTGGTGGCGTTGGCGGCGAAGCCGGTGCAGGCCGCGTTGTCCTTGCCGCACACGTAGTCGAATTGCTCGGCGATCGTCTCGCCGGTCAGGCCGGCCTTGGCGACGCAGCCGAGGGACTTGGTCATGCACTCGCAGACCTTGGCGTTGGCTATCGGGGGGAGGACGCTGCTGGCGGCCCAGCCGGCGTTGACGGATGGGCAGGTGCGGGCAGCGGTGTTGGTGGGGGTGTAGGCGGACATGGAGATGCCGCTGGGGGTGGCCTTGGCAACCTGGGTGGCGAGGACACTGAAATCAGGGAGCTTCGAGACGGAGGTGCCATCGACCTCGACGAGACCTATGCGTTGTTAGATCCTATTGTGATGATTCAGCTTGGGAGAGGGACTTACCGTATTTGTTCGCCTCCTGGAAGTACATGTAGACGATACCACCGGACCAGACACCAGTCATCTCGGAACCGTAGATAGCCTCAACCTCAGTGAAGACACGGGGAGAAGGCACGTTGCAACCGTACTCGGCGAAGAAAGCGGGGACGTTGTAGGTCTCGAACTCCTTGGTCCTGACATCATATCCGGACTTCTGGAAGGTGGACTTTCCGCACCACGAGTAGATGTTGTAACCCCAGAAATCGATAGACTCCTCGGCCTTTCCGCAGTTGAAGTAGTCAGCGAGGTCGTCACGGATCTCAGCATCATCGTTGGTGGCATAACCAACACCAATGGCTCTGTAGCCCTTGGTCTTGATGTAAGCCTTGGAATCACGAACAGCGGCCTTGACGAAGGCACTGGCGTCGGTGTTGTTAGCCTGGTTAGAGACTTCGTTACCAGCAAAGAAGCCGAGAGTGTTGGTGTACTGCGACATCTCGTCGATGACAGCTGCGTAGCCTTCGAAGAGCGAGGTGGTCCATGACGGGCTATCACGCTCAATGGAGTTCTGGGGGTTTGAAAGATCCTGAATAACGTAGATTCCGGCCTTCTCGAGGAGGGTCATGCACTCCTTGTGGTCCTTTGTCGGGTCAATGGCGTAGACACGGATGACGTTGGTGCCTAGCTGTTCCAACAATGGCACGTCCCGGGTGCAGGAGGCGACATCGGCGAGGGGGTCGGTGAACTTGTTGGTGGAGGTGTCGGAGCCGTTGGCGGGCGCCTCTTGCTGGTATGCGACACCCTTGATGAAGAACTCCGTGCCGTTCGTCTTGTAGAAGAAGTGGGATCCCTGGGGGATCGTTAGGAGAAGCTCTGGGTTTTGAGGTTGGGATAGACCATTGACATACCTTGATCACGATGGGGTCCACATCCGCCTTGACAGATGAGACAAGCAGGGCAGCTCCAGCGAATGCTGTAGCCGCAGCAGACGCAAGACTGAAGGACTTCATGATGATCTTGTAAACTCTCTCTGAAGATCAGGATCGTAAGAACTGGGTCTGTTGGATGATGATTGCGATACTTGGAAAGATAATTGGAGCCCTTTAGTCAAACGGGACGATCGGATGTAAAAGTTAACGAGAGGAACCCAAAGGTAAAGTTTAGTTTAATAGGTGTTTAAAAGAGTGTTGAGAAGGCGCGACTGAGTGAGAAAAAAGACACAGCTGCTCGCACTGAAAGGAAGGTGCGAACGGCAAGAAAGGTGAATACAGAGACAGGAGGAGGAAATACGAGCAAGATCAAACAAAGGCGGTCCGGCGATGCTTCATATCTCACTCAGATCAATCAATCTTGGGGCGTCAGTCAGGGGGGGGAGGGGCTAACATTGACATTGACATTGGCAGGCAGTAAGTACAGGGACCTTAGGGGCCTTAGGGGCCTTAGGAGCCTCGGGGATTGGAGGAGATGGGCCTTGGATGACCTTGGATGACCTTGGGTGGCCTTTGGATGGGACTTGGTAGTGTGAAAGGATTGGCTACGGGTGGACTATTACAGGGTGTAGCAAGGGGGTTAAATGGAACCCCTGGTACAAGCGGGTTAACGCCTTGGACGAAAGTAGTAAAAACCAGTGACGAGCACAACTTTAGGGCTCGTAAGGGCAGCGGCAACGGGTCTGTCGGTCTCTCGGCGCCAGGTGGGCTGTGCAAATCCAAGACGATTGTACGAGATTGCGGAGAAGGTTTTGCATTGTGCCGCCTTCCCATTTGCCCTGCGTTCGGGGGAGGGCACATGTAATGCGCGCATCGCAATGTCTTTCCAGGGCTTGGGATTTGGGGATATGCGGAGTGCGCGGAGCCCGCGGAGTGCGGAAGGGGTATGCGGCATCGTTGATTGTACGGGTTGTAGGCGCGGGTTGTGGGCGGCAGGCGTTTGGTAGATGGTATATATGTAGAGCCGGCTTCCTCGGGGTCCTCGTTCGTATCCTGATATAAACAAGCTACGAGGCAATATTGCATTTTGTGTGTACGAAGTCAGTAGGGGGTCTGTATGGAGTCCTCTACTGTTCTGTAACATGCCCAGCCCAGTTAAAAGGAGAGGTACGAGCAATGTACTGTACTATACTATACAGTACCGCACTCTCCCATATCGATAGTCTGCTCCTGTGCCCATCGCCCATCTCCCACGGCCAACGGGCAGTGCTCCTTCACGTGATCGTGGAAGCGAATTGTTGGCTCAGGGGCAGCCCTGACTGTGATGTGATACTGCTCTCCAACACGGAAATAGCCCCATGTACTCATAGTAATCTTACGCTGTTGATTGCGCTGTTTCGAGATGTCCATCGCTGACCAGTGGGGTAAAGTAAAGTACAGCAATTGTGCAGTATGTACACCGTCTTTCGCAGGATTGCCAATGCCTGACCAAGCGGCGATGTCCAGGCTTCTCAGTTCTCAGGTTCTGTCTGACGAGAGTGACGGCGGACCACTGGTGTGCGCCCACGACTGGTTGTAACCACCACACACCGGCGTCTATCCTCGGGAACACGCAGAAACCAACCATGTGCCTCTCACCAAGATATCTCAGCCACTGAAAGCCCTTATCCCCCCTTCTGTCCTGTGGCGTGGCGATAACCCTCTCCCTCCCCTCCCAACCACTGTGGCGACTAGACTTGCAGACTTGCAGGAATTGCTCATTTACATAACAACAGCAAATATCCGAAACATGGGCCCATTCCGGTGATTATTCCTGGATCTAGCGGGACGGGAGCATCTCCTGCGCCAGTGCTTCTATTGCGCTGCACTCGGATTGGGCTGTAAGTGGGCCGATTAGCCAATGAGATTGCGGAAAGGGGGCGGGAAAAGCAAAAGTGTGTGTGGTGGGTGGCATTCAGGTACCTGTTCGCTGCGTGTACTTGGGATGGATGTACCTCGTAAATCTTGTGTGTGTGTGTGTGTGTGGTCAGCTTTACGATGCCGTCACTCCTATTTTTGCATCCTTTGCAGGACGGGGGAAGAATGTACTACTACAGTATCCGTAGTAAGTGAAGGCTTTTTTTCAGGAGCAGGTTTTTTCTAAGGTAAAGTATCGTAGTTGATAGTGTGTGTAAGTATGGAAACACCGCAATCGGAGCCTATCGTGGAGCAGTCTGCAAAAAGCACTAGAAGAGTTTATTCGACGATTATTTGGGGATTGTTGCTGTGCTGAGTTAGAGTACATCCGTGTCCCGACTTTTGCTGTACCACGGAAGCCCCGGAACCCGCAGTGGGTGTGAGATACACAGTAATGTAAGTATATTGGTGGGGCGAGCCGTTCGAGTACTTGGTAGTTCCGTTGGTGCTGGCTGTGTGTTTCTGGTACCTCCCTCTCCCTCTCCCTCCCTCCCACCTACAACCAAACAACAGCAAACACACACACCCACTCGCAGAAACGCTCGACAGGGGCCGGGTTCGCTTCTTGCCTGACGCTTGCCTCACGCTTACCTGATGCTGTGTTTGAGTGTTGTCCCGCGCTAAACCGCGATTGGACAACGGTCGATGCGGATCTCAGGGGCTGGGGCGATAAGGGAAGGGAAGTGAACCAAGTTATGTATGCTGGCTGCATGTATCTTTTCCAAGTTTTCTTTTCCGCATTCGAACTGGAACTGTGCTAGTAGTAGGGAAAAGCACTAAGACGTCACTATCACAGGCGCTGTGGGTTTTCTGTTAGGGGGGGGGGCGGGGAGTGAGATTGTGCTGGAGAAGAGGGTGGAAGAGATTGTTATACACTGTGGGCTATGGTAAATAACTGAATACTGTTATAGCGTGCAAAAAAAGGGTATTTTTGGTATTTTTGGTGTGTTTTGCAGTGACGTTTCTGGTTGCCTGGTTGCTTGGTTGCTGGTTTCTGGTTCCGTTTCGTTGACACCGGGAACAGCGAGCACTACCACTGGGCAACCACGGCTCTGAAGGGGAAAAAGGGAAATTGATTGGTGAATTGGGGCTCGGCTCGGCCGTTGACAACTTGAGCTGAGCTGATGGGAATTGGGAATGGGAATGGGAATGGGGTAAATAATAGCTATGATGCGTTGTGTTGTATTGTGTTGTAGTGTTTATTCCGAGTGTTGTTGTTGTTATTTAATCAGTTGCCGCCCTGTCCCTGGGTTATTTCTTTGTTGAATAAAGAAGCACTGAGACGGGGGAATCTCCGATCTTCTTGTATAAAAAAGGATCTCTATCTCTCCCACTGGTATATCAACGGCTGGTAATCGCTGGTTATCGTCAGATCTTGTGGATACTTGTGCTCCGTCCTCAGCAAAAAGTCCAGTCCAGTCCAGCCGTCCAGTCCACATCCACAGCAGCACTCCGTGCTCGGTAATGCTCCTCTCCCTCCTCCACCTCCCAGCTCCTCCACAATTTCTGGTGCAGGTACCAACAACACCATGTACAGCGAAGAGGACCCAGCGACCCAGCCCTTTTCTTTTTACCCAGCTACCAGCCCCAGCCCACTGAGGTTGGAGGTTGGTCGACACAGTGGATTGACAGTGGAGTCGTCCGTTCTGGATGGAACAATTACAATACACCATCCTGCAGTAGTACTTCACTATAGAGTACACTTGCGTTCTAAATTTAAAGATCCCAGAAACTTTGCTAGTAAAGTACCGTTGCGTTGCTGCACTCTAACTGCGTATGCCCCATGTATGCCCCATGCATTTGTGTGTATTTGTGTGTGTCTGCTCTGTAATAAATCCCTTAATGCACAATAAATCTGTACTTTTCACGCTGGTACAGCTGGCTGGGGTTGTAACTTGGAATGCAGGCGTCGTCGCGTCCCCACTACTACGAACAGGCCAACAACCCAGCCCAGGCGTGATCTTGCAAAACTCCTGACATTTCGACCTCAAACTCCCCCATTGCTCCCTTTTCCCATCCCTTCCCTTTCTCCCCCACGACACCCTCTAGACATCTCGACATCTCCAAAAAAGAAGGTCGTGGTCCTCTGGTTGTGCTTTTTTGTCGCATTTCCCCGATCGTCATCCTCATTGCGTTGTCGTCGTTTTGTGTGATTCTTGCTGCGCCCCTCCGACTTCAAGACTCTCGTTACAAAGTTCATGATTGATTTCCCTTTTCAATCTCTCTTGCACCGCCAATAATCGCCTACGACGCCGTACCTGAACAAACACAACTGAACACCACAGTTCAGTTGAGCAACGACTGTATCACCATCTCCAGCATCAGGAAAACTGAATCACTAAATCACCTAATCGCTGATTTGAGTGACCCTTCTCGCAGTTCTCTCGTCTTCGAAACTTTTGTTCCCCCGACTTTCACTCGTTGAACGCTTAATATTTGTCCCATAATCTGACGGTCGCGACTGGTCGTTCTGTCAACAATCGTTCTTTCCTCAATCTCCGGACAACCGAACCTTTCGAACATCATCTATTCGAGGGAGTCCGAGCTTGCTCTCTTTTTATTACAAAGCGGAAACTTTGAATCTTTATCAATGTCAAACTAAGATGTACGTTCCAATCCCAGCCCTCTCAGGCCTTCCTCGAACGATCATGCCCTGTCCACCACCTCTCTCGAGTCGTCGGATTGTTATACTGACAGCGCTCTACAGTTTTGTCCTGCTCTACTGAACGCAAAAATGTCGGGCCATCCTCCGCCCGCCGGGGATCATTATAATGATGGCTACGGCCATCAGGATCCTCACCACCAAGGGAACGGAAACACTGATTCCTATTACCAAGACGACCACCACCAGAACCAAGGTTACTACGATGACCGAGCTGGAGGGTACGCAGATCAAGGGTACACCGACCAACACGGCCACCACGACCAGCATGGTCACCAACAAGGCCAGGACGGGTATTACGATGAGGCGTGAGTTGAATCTCAACATATTTCGCCGGGCACTTTGCTAACTATCAACCAGTGGCTACTACAATGCCGATGCCAACAACCCGTACCAGCAGGATGGTGGGTACTACGAGGGAGGCCATGACAATGGCCAGTACAACGACGGATACTACAATGACCAGTATTACGATCAGAATGGGCAGCACCCCCAAGGCCAGGGCGGCGACCACCCCAAGGGCAAGATGCGTGGAGATTCCGAGGAGGACTCTGAGACATTCAGTGACTTCACAATGAGATCTGACATGGCTCGGGCCACCGACATGGACTACTACGGCCGCGGTGATGAGCGCTATAACAGCTACAACGAAAGCCAGGCGGGAGGCCGTGGCTACCGCCCACCTTCCTCGCAGGTTTCCTACGGCGGAAACCGATCTTCGGGTGCCTCCACCCCCACCTATGGCATGGACTACAACAACGTTCTGCCAACTGGACAACGTTCTCGCGAGCCATACCCAGCCTGGACTGCAGATGCGCAGATCCCTCTGTCGAAGGAGGAGGTCGAGGATATTTTCCTTGACCTGACGGCGAAGTTTGGTTTCCAGCGTGACAGCATGAGGAACATGTACGACCATTTCATGACGCTTCTGGACTCTCGCGCTTCCCGCATGACTCCCAACCAGGCCTTACTGTCCCTCCACGCCGATTATATCGGAGGTGACAATGCCAACTACAGGAAGTGGTACTTCGCTGCTCATCTGGATCTGGATGATGCAGTAGGCTTCGCAAACATGAAGCTTGGAAAGGCAAACAGACGCACTCGCAAGGCCCGCAAGGCTGCGAAGAAGAAGAATGCCAACCCCGAAGCCGAGAACGAGGCGCAAACCTTGGAAGACATGGAGGGGGACAACAGTCTCGAGGCTGCCGAGTATCGCTGGAAGACGCGGATGAACCGCATGTCTCAGCACGATCGTGTACGACAAGTGGCTCTCTACCTCCTCTGTTGGGGTGAGGCAAACCAAGTCCGCTTCATGCCCGAGTGCCTGTGCTTCATCTTCAAGTGCGCCGACGACTACTTGAACTCGCCCGCGTGCCAGAACCTTGTTGAGCCAGTGGATGAGTTCACTTACCTCAACAATGTCATCACCCCGCTGTACCAATACTGCAGAGACCAGGGATACGAGATCGTGGATGGAAAATACGTTCGCCGCGAACGCGACCATGCCCAGGTCATCGGATACGATGATTGTAACCAGCTCTTCTGGTACCCAGAGGGAATTGAGCGGATCATAATGGAAGACAAGAGCCGAATGGTTGACTTTCCTCCTGCTGAACGCTACTTGAAGCTTACGGAGGTCAACTGGAACAAGGTGTTCTTCAAGACCTACAAGGAGTCTCGCTCATGGTTCCATCTTATCGTCAACTTCAACCGCATCTGGGTTATCCACATTGGTGCTTTCTGGTTCTTCACCGCCGTCAACTCCCCGACTCTGTACACCCACAATTACCAACAACGATTGAACAATCAACCCTCAACTGCGGCGCGATGGTCTGCCGTTGGTCTTGGTGGTGCCATCGTCTCTCTTATTATGATTGTCGCCAGCGTTGCTGAATGGGCATATGTTCCTCGCAAATGGGCTGGTGCACAGCATCTCACAAAGCGGCTGCTTTTCCTGATCGCTGTCTTCGCTCTCAACCTTGCACCGAGTGTTTACGTCTTCGGTTTTAATGGTGAAGACACGAAAATTGGCAAAATCCTCGCAATCGTGCAGTTCATCATTGCACTGATCACGTTTTTCTTCTTCGCGGTCATGCCCCTTGGCGGTCTGTTTGGTAGCTACCTCACGAAGAATTCCAGGAAATACGTCGCCAGTCAGACATTTACCGCAAGTTACCCACGACTTACTGGCAATGACATTTACATGTCGTACGGATTATGGGTCTGCGTGTTTGTGCCCAAATTTGCGGCCTCTTATCAGTACCTGACGCTGTCTATTCGTGACCCCATCCGAATCTTGTCAACTATGACAATTCGTCACTGTTTGGGAGATGCTATTTTGGGCAAGAACGAAGCTGCTCAGGTTCTGTGCCATATTCAACCAAAATTCCTTCTGGGATTGATGATCTTCACCGATATTCTGCTGTTCTTCCTCGACACCTTCCTGTGGTATATTATCATGAACTCCCTGTTCTCCGTCGCCAGGTCTTTCTACCTCGGTATTTCCATCTGGACGCCGTGGAGAAATATTTTCTCTCGCCTCCCAAAGCGCATCTACTCGAAGGTTTTGGCGACTACGGACATGGAGATCAAATATAAGCCCAAGGTGTTGATCTCTCAAATCTGGAACGCTATCGTTATCTCCATGTACCGCGAGCATCTCCTCGCCATCGACCACGTCCAGAAGCTTCTCTACCATCAAGTTCCTTCTGAGCAGGAAGGCAAGAGGACACTCCGTGCACCAACATTCTTCGTCTCTCAGGAAGATCACTCTTTCCAGACCGAGTTTTTCCCAAGCCAGAGTGAGGCCGAGCGCAGAATTTCTTTCTTCGCGCAATCGCTGTCCACGCCTATTCCTGAGCCATTGCCCGTGGATAACATGCCAACGTTCACTGTCCTGATTCCTCATTACAGCGAAAAGATTCTCCTTACTCTCCGCGAGATTATTCGTGAGGATGAGCCGTACTCCCGTGTCACTCTTCTGGAATACCTCAAGCAACTGCATCCACACGAATGGGACTGCTTCGTTAAGGACACCAAGATTCTTGCCGATGAAACTTCTCAGTTTAATGGAGATGAAAAGACCGATAAAGATGCATCGAAGAGCAAGATTGATGATCTTCCGTTCTACTGCATTGGTTTCAAATCTGCTGCGCCAGAATACACTCTTCGTACCCGTATCTGGGCGTCTCTCCGATCGCAAACTCTCTACCGCACTATCTCTGGTTTCATGAACTACAGCCGTGCCATCAAGCTGCTCTACCGTGTCGAGAACCCCGAGGTTGTTCAGATGTTTGGCGGTAACTCCGATAAGCTAGAGCGCGAGCTCGAAAGGATGGCTCGCCGCAAGTTCAAGATCGTCGTCTCTATGCAACGTTATGCCAAGTTCAAGAAGGAGGAGATGGAGAACACTGAATTCCTTCTTCGCGCCTACCCGGATCTTCAAATCGCTTACCTGGACGAGGAGCCACCTTTGGCCGAAGGCGACGAGCCCCGCCTGTACTCTTCCTTGATTGATGGCCACTCTGAGATCATGGAGAACGGTATGAGACGGCCAAAGTTCCGTATTCAGCTCTCTGGTAACCCTATCCTCGGTGACGGAAAGTCCGACAACCAAAACCACGCTATTATTTTCTACCGTGGAGAATATCTCCAGCTTATCGACGCTAACCAGGATAATTATCTCGAGGAATGCCTCAAGATTCGCAGCGTTCTTGCAGAGTTTGAGGAAATGGTCACTGACAACGTTTCGCCTTACGCCCCTGGCTCTAAGCCTGACAAGACCAACCCCGTCGCTATTCTGGGAGCTCGCGAGTACATTTTCTCTGAGAACATTGGTATCCTTGGTGATGTCGCTGCCGGAAAGGAACAGACGTTCGGTACTCTCTTTGCCCGTACATTGGCTCAAATCGGTGGCAAGCTCCATTACGGTCATCCCGATTTCCTCAACGGTATTTTCATGACAACACGTGGAGGTGTCTCCAAGGCCCAGAAGGGACTGCATCTCAACGAGGATATTTACGCTGGTATGAACGCGCTCCTCCGTGGTGGTCGCATCAAGCACTGCGAGTACTATCAATGCGGTAAAGGTCGTGATCTCGGATTTGGATCTATTCTGAACTTCACAACTAAGATTGGAACTGGTATGGGAGAGCAGATGCTGTCTCGTGAATACTACTATCTCGGAACGCAACTGCCTCTTGATCGATTCCTTTCGTTCTACTACGCCCATCCCGGTTTCCATTTGAACAACATCTTCATCATGTTGTCTGTCCAGATGTTCATGCTGTGTCTCATCAACTTGGGTGCCCTTAGATACGAGGTTATTGCTTGCGTCTTCGACGCGGATGTACCGATCACCGACGAGAAGAACCCAACAGGCTGTAACGATATCCTTCCCATCTTGGATTGGGTTTGGCGTTGTGTTATCTCGATTTTCATCGTACTCTTCATCTCCTTCATTCCGCTCATGGTCCAAGAGGCAACAGAACGTGGTTTCTGGCGCGCTGCTACCCGTTTTGCCAAGATGATGGCCTCCCTGTCACCACTCTTCGAGGTGTTCGTCTGCCAAATCTACGCAAACTCTGTTACTCAGAATTTGTCCTTTGGTGGTGCCAGGTACATTGGAACCGGTCGTGGCTTTGCAACTGCTCGTATTCCTTTCGGGGTCTTATTCTCTCGCTTTGCCGGACCTTCCATTTACTTGGGATCTAGGATGTTGATGATGTTGTTATTTGCAACGATTACCATCTGGCAACCAGCCTTGGTCTACTTCTGGATTTCGCTATTGGCTCTTTGCATTTCGCCTTTCCTCTACAATCCTCATCAGTTCTCGTGGAGCGATTTCTTCATCGACTACCGCGACTTCCTGCGTTGGCTGTCCAGAGGCAATTCTAGATCTCACTCGTCTTCTTGGATTGCATACTGCCGCCTCTCACGTACCAGGATTACAGGTTACAAGCGCAAGGCTCTTGGAGAACCATCGGCTCAAATGTCTGGTGATGTCCCCCGCGCATCGTTCACCAATCTGGTCTATGGGGAGATCATCGGTCCTCTTATTCTTGTCGGCATTACCTTAATACCATATACTTTCATCAACGCTCAAACTGGTGTCACGGATACAAGTGCAAAGCCAACACATTCGATAATTCGCGTTGCCCTGGTCGCATTGGCACCTGTTGCTGTGAACGCCGGTGTGTGCGGGATGTTCTTCGCCATGGCCTGTTGTATGGGCCCGGTTCTGAGCATGTGCTGCAAGAAATTCGGTTCTGTACTTGCTGCGATTGCCCACGCCATTGCTGTCATCATGATCATCGTCTTCTTCGAGGTCATGATGCTTTTGGAGGGGTTCAACTTCGCAAGAGGTCTTCTCGGTATAATCTGCGCAGCCGCGATCCAGCGATTCTTGTACAAGCTCATCATCTCGCTCGCATTGACGAGAGAATTCAAGAACGACACTTCCAACATCGCCTTCTGGACTGGTAAATGGTACTCTATGGGATGGCATTCTATGTCGCAACCAGCCAGAGAATTCCTGTGTAAGATTACCGAGTTGGGAATGTTCGCTGGAGATTTCATCCTGGGACATATGCTGCTGTTCGCCATGTTGCCGCTTGTTCTCATTCCCCACATTGACACGGTCCATTCCGTCATGCTCTTTTGGCTCAGACCTAGGTATGTACACTTTGTAAACTGGTTAAGAATCATGCTAACTTTTTCAGTCGTCAAATCCGACCTCCTATCTATACCATGAAGCAGTCCAAGCTACGAAAGAGACGTGTGTGGCGCTTTGCAGTCATGTACTTCTCTCTGTTCGTCCTCTTCCTGGCATTGGCTATCGCCCCTGTACTTGGTGGCCGCCAGATTAAAATAGACAGTCTCAAAGATTCCCTTGATGGTGGTAAGCCGGACAGCATGATCGGTCTCCTGTTCCAGCCCAACAACCGCACATCCGTCTGGTACAACGACACCGGACCACAGAACACTGATCTCAAGTCCTCGGAGGCCTCTGTCTTGGCCGGCAAGACCGACTCTGCTACCAGCGGCAGTGCTAAGTCGACGGGCAGCAGCAACAGGAGGAGTGTTAAGCTCATTTAGATTTACGGGGAGGGGAAAGCGGGTGTGTGTGTATATGTGAATAGAATATTATTTTTTTGGTGGATGGTGGGGGGGAGCAAGGGGGTGCTCATCTCTCTCTCTGGAAAAGCTCTTGAATTGGAGAAGAAGGTGGAGGGGGAGTGGGAGGGGTGGAGGAGGGGTGGGGTAGAGAAGAGAGATTGTTTTATTACGCGGTTCATGAATGTATTTTGAAAGTCTTCTTTTTTTTTTGGGAGGGCGGGTGGGGATAAGGGGGTTCGGAATGGGATGATGTACCTGTAGAGGTTTTCGTTTTACTAGCAACCAAGTTGGCATTTTTTTTTTGTAGATTTGATTTGATTTTGATTGATCGTTCGTTCCGAGCTTGATTGTGTGGGGGGTTTTTTTTGTAAGGGATCCCAGTGTTGTATCGAGGAGAATATAAAAGGAATGCTTGTACAGGTTTTAACGCGTGTCTGGCTACTTCTGGATCTTTTGAGAGCGGCTTTGATTTTATAAATGAAAGTGATGTATGTGATGTATGTCTGTCTACTACTAAATATTTTGAAAGCAGCTTTGGTTTTATAAATGAATATAATATATGTATATTTACCTACTACTGAATATTTTGAGAGCGGCATTGATTCTATAAATGAATGTGATGTATATATGTCTGCCTAGTCTATCTTGACATAGTCAACCTTTCCTGAATATCTTAATTTTTGATGAAAGTAGCTCGGGCTTTCCGTCCAACATTGCAGCCTCTCTGCCACGGAAAAAAAGCTCTCACCTACCCACCAACAGATGAATAGTGCTTCGGAATCTCTAGCAAGTACCCTCCCCAAATTGGTTACTCCCTGAGATGATCACGTTCTAGTAGAAAGGTTAGTGATATAATATAATAGGAAGGCTGGAGAAGCTAACGTAGTTTCCTGTATCAAATATCTGGGCTGACAACACATCGTCGTGGTGACACTGATCATATCCTCTCTGGGCCATTCCGTAGCCAAGCTGTGTAATAATCAGAAATCGATTCTTATAATTTATCAGGGGAGAGAGAGACTTGCGTAGTTACAGGATACTCCGATCTCGAAGTTGTTCTTGTTCTCGTCAGCTGTGCCCACGGCGATTAAGGCACATGACTTTCGAAGGAGACTTACATCGTTGCAGAAGTAGATGGCAGAATTCCAGGAGCAGCTGGGACGACGGCAAGTACGTGCCCCGGCATAGCAGGCACCAGCTCCGAGAGAGTTCAAGTAGCTGATGCCTTCCCGGATACGGTTGTTTGCAGCGTAATTCGCCGTAACGTCACAATAAACAGCCGTCTATTTGTAGGAGTAAGGTATTGCTCTCTTTTGGGGGTTAATAGGCAGTAAAACATACCGGAGTTCGCCCCACGAGCTCCGGAGGGGGAGGGACATTAAAGTCGGTTATGTTGTACGACGGGTTGAGTTGCAATATCTGGTCGTATATCCCCTAAAAAGAAGAATGAGTTGGTAATATGATTATAGCAGAACGGTTTGTAAGACTTACTTTCGCATCTCCAACTAGGGTGTGGTTCTCCCCGCCTGGGGTGATTGGTCCGATGTAGGTCATATCAGTGAGCACAACTTTCTCAGTGCTTCTCTGCGCAGGCCCTGGGATAGCATTCGCAAGGACCTATAGATGTCAGTCTTTACGCTACATCTTCTCACTCGTAAGGGGTCATGCTTACCAAGGAAGCGCCAATGGCGACACTGGTGAAGATAGAGTACATCATATTTAAAAGACTGAGAAGTTGACTTTGCTGAGATGGTGATAGTAAAGATCGTTTATTCGTGAGGGAAACTGGCCTTCTTATACATAATCATAATTTGATTAAGCCGAAAATATCTCCCTTCTGTAGTCACCTACAATCAATAATCATTTTGACCATTTATCCAAGCGATAGAAGCAAATATGCATGCATGATTGTAGCTGTAGGAATATCTGAATGTGTAGTTCTCCGAAATCTACAGATATGCTGCGCCGCACCACGGGCCGATGAGCTTTCAGGAATACCACGTAGTAGGATCAGGAACAAATTAGGTTACTAGAATCAAGCATATGGGCTTCCTGTCTAGGCAATATAAGCAAACGAACCTCCCCAGTCTTGCCCTGGCTCCCGTGGCATGTCAGCGACAAAAGCAGACAGTCCTCCGAGCATCTATAATGATAGCTGCAAGGGGGGGTATCAGGAGTCGTAGTTCATTGGAGGCTATGGCTAGGTTGCGGTGCGGCCCGGTGAGCTGTCAGGAATACTATGTAACAGGATCAGGAACAAACGGGTTACTAGAACTAAGCATATGAACATCCTCATATTCGCTATAAAGCTCAAAGTTCAACTCCTATGGAGTTGGATTATACAGGTTGGCAGGAATGAGCCTCATTTGAGCGCATACCTAGCTATTTACACCACGTGGTTCTCACTAAGGATAGCAGGCGTATGGGATGGGTCCAGGCATCTAAGTTGGAGAGGAGTATAGAAGATGTGTAGGTTAAGCCAATCTATAAAACCAACTGCATATGTAAGTTAAGCAAAGCTATTTAACCAACTACATATGTAGGCCAAGAAATGCTATTGAACCAACAGCATAATTAATATATATATATTCCGTATGATAATTACCTCAAATGTTGGATTGGGGGCCGGAATACGACGACCACACACGAAATGTACGGCGTCTCCAGTGGCAGGAACTCTTCACTTTGGCGGAACAGAACAGAAGGCTTCAAGCACTACAGTATATAGAGTATATAGATCAATTGAACCACTACACTGCCTACGAAACCTACGTACTACGTGTGTTCAATTGGGTGCCTGCCCAAACTCCTGAACAGCTGAGGATTTGGGCCAACACCCAGCGGGGAAAGCTGCCATTTTAGGGCATACTCCCCGTATTCTAACCCTGTCTCCAACAGTGAGGTAGGACGTGCTTGAATCCCAAGGGAATTCGGGATTCGGGCACGTCCTAAAGGGATTCGGACACGTCCTATCTCAGCACTCACAATCCTTCCAGACTCGTCACGTGATGTATATATATTGCTGTGCATCGGCGTTTCAGTAAACGAGGTTCCGACCTTCCGCGCATCTTGGCACGAATTCGGGAGGGAGACCCTGAAGCATTTATCTCACCAGGACTGCTGCAACGCACACAGCGACGACAACCCACCAAAATACGACACAATGGAGCTCCAGGATGCGCAGAAGCTGGTGCTCAGCTACATGAACGAGGCGGCGGACCAATTCCAGAAGGTGCCGGGGTCCGCAATGCTGATCCGCTACGTACGCTCGAGCTACCAGAATGATCCGGTTCGCTCGGCCATCGAGCTCATCCTCGTGGTGTTCTTTGTAAGGTACCTGCTGGCGCCGAGTTACTCGACGCATCGCCAGAATTTCGTCACGCTGTCCGAGGAGGTATGTAGAGCTCCCTGCGAGACGTGGGAGGGTGCTGACGGGGGGATAGGAGATTGATGATTTGGTGGATGAGTGGACCCCTGAGCCGCTGGTGGCGCCGTTGACGGCGTTTGAGGAGAATGTGCAGGAGAAGCTGCCGGTTATTGTTGGGTATGTCTCTTTCCCCGCGGTGGTATGCTAGGTAGCTGGGACTGATGCGGTGTGTTTAGCATGTCGGGCCCGAAATCGAAGCTTGCCAATGGCCGCACCGTCACCAACCTCGCGTCATACAACTACTACAACCTCGTGGCCAACGAACATATCAAGGAGAAGGCGATTGAGACGCTCCGCACCTACGGTGTCGGGCCCTGCGGACCCCCTCAATTCTACGGAACGCAGGATGTGCACATGAAGACTGAGGCGGATGTTGCCTCCAGTCTAGGCACGGAGGCGTGTATCGTGTATGCTCAGTCCTTCTCTACGATCTCGAGTGTCATCCCTGCGTTTAGCAAGAGAGGCGATATCATTGTCGCGGACAAGGCGTGCAACTACGCGATCAGGAAGGGGTTGCAGATTTGCCGCAGCACGATTAGGTGGTATGAGCATAACGATATGGAGGATCTGGAGAGGGTGCTACAGAGGGTTGTGAAGGAGCAGGCGAGGAAGCCGCTTACCAGGCGATTTATTGTTACCGAGGGTCTCTTCGAGACAGTCGGTGACTGCGTCGACCTGCCTAAAGTTGTAAGTTTTGCAATTACCCCTCGAACCCAGCGTCTCCCCATGCTAACAACGCACCAAGGTTGAACTCCGCCTCCGCTACAAATTCCGCCTCATCCTCGATGAGACCTGGTCCTTCGGCGTCCTGGGCCGCACCGGCCGCGGCGTCACCGAAGCCCAAAACGTCGACTCCTCCTCCGTTGATATGATCGTCGGCTCGCTCTCCGGCCCCCTCTGCGCCGGCGGCGGCTTCTGCGCTGGCTCCACCGACATCGTAGAGCACCAACGTATCAGCGCCGCAGCGTACACCTTCTCGGCTGCCCTGCCAGCCATGATGGCCACGACGGCCAGCGAGGCGCTGGCGATGCTGCAGACTATGCCGGAGATTTTGACGGGGTGTCGGGAGAATATTAAGGCTATGCGCGCCCAGCTTGATCCGAGGAGTGATTGGATCACAGTGACGAGCGCGGTGGATAACCCGATGGTGTTATGTGTGCTTAAACCGGATGTGGTGAATTCGAG
Source organism: Pseudogymnoascus sp. 23342-1-I1 (assembly GCA_001662575.1). Taxonomy (NCBI): domain Eukaryota; kingdom Fungi; phylum Ascomycota; class Leotiomycetes; order Thelebolales; family Thelebolaceae; genus Pseudogymnoascus; species Pseudogymnoascus sp. 23342-1-I1. The sequence continues at coordinate 75,538 of KV454979.1, read as the reverse complement.
GCGGCTGAGCATGGATGACCAGGAGCGCGTGCTGCAGGAGTGTGTGGACGAGGTAAGCTCTTATTTTCCATATTCCTAGCGTTCTGGTGTTTCATGTTTCGTGTTTACGGAGTGGACGGGTGTGCTAACGTCAACAGTGCCTCGCGAACGGAGTCCTCATCACGCGCCTCAAGGCTATGCCTGTCGCGCCGTCCAGCACCGCAAAGGAGCAGGGCTGGCAGCTCCAGCCCGCGCTGAAGGTGTGCGTCACGACGGGCCTGACGAAGAAAGAGACGGAGAAGGCAGGTGTGGTGATCCGCCACGCGGTCACGAAGGTGATGACGCGGAAGGCGAACAGTAAGCTCGGCGTACCCCCTGTTGCTTAAGTGAGGGGGCCGTGCGGGGGGAGGGGGAGGTGTATTGTATAGATTATGAAGAGCTCTATCGGGAGGTGGATGGGGTAGGGGGTATTATATACTGGGGCTGTACGGGCTGCACGGAGATGCATTATTATAGATAGATGGGCGGTTATGGACGGTCTGGCCGTGCTGGCTGGGGCTATGTTTAATGTCTAATTGAGGGTTATCCTATACTGAAGTCTGTCTGCTTTAGATGAGTGAGGTGCTGTATACTGTTCTACTGTGAGTTTGGCAGCTGCAGAAGCACCTTGGGAGGTTATACACATTCACGTTTAGCTGCACGTGATGCCTATGGAAGCCATTGGTTGCACGTGTTCTGCACAGCTCCGAGTTGCCTCTATTGTTAATAGGTCAAAGCCCAACCTCCCCATATCAGTCGTTCCTGACTAAAAGGGAACATCAGGTCTCGCCCTGTCCCTAAGAATCCTCTTGAAACGCCGGCGTATGATACTTTTGTGGAAAGTACTCCCAAAGCAGTATCTTACTGGAGTTATGCACCTGAGCGGGGGACATGGGACGGGAAGTACGGTAAAACACCGCCCTGGAGATACCAGAATCGGCTTTTCATAGGCTTGGTGGGTTTGGTTGCCAGTGAGAAAACAAACTCCAGGGGGAAAAAGTCGTCGTGGCCCCTGGCTGGGCTTAGGGCAAGGATTGGCGAATGATCTGCCGTGGAGAGATCGTGGGAATTTGCTTGGCGATGGCGAAAAAGCTTGGCTGTGTCCATGCTCTCTGTAGGGCAGACAGACGCCTACCAATTCCGGTGATTCTAATGCCACTCCTGATATGTAGGATATTCTAACAATGGCTATAGTAATCACAAAATGCAAATATTTGCTCCTGGAATTTCTAGAAGCCCTTTAGAAACCCTATGCTTTTCGGTGTGGTGGCTCTTATCACGGGGAGACTGAGTTAGTGCTTGTTGACATTTGTTCTGGGCCGAAAAACGAAAGAGCGAACGACGACATGACTCGTTACCACTCATTCCTTGATGTTGGTTGAGGGTTTTCCTTTTCTTCCCTGTCAGGTACCCGCACCACTGCACCCAATGAGCTCTGCATGGGTAAATGTCCTAGACCCCTAGGGTTTCACCAGCTCTGTCGAAGGGCGTGGAAGGGTCTTCCCAGCCTCTCAGTATCCTCCTAGTGGACTTCCTAGTGGACTCTCAGTGGACTACGACCGGATGAACTGGCTGTCTTCCCACTGGATGGACTTCTCTGGTACGCTACAGCTTGTCACAAAGCGCGAGCTGCTGCGTTGTCACTCGCGGAACCACGAACTGAGCCATCTTGGTAGCGACGACAGACTCGAAACGCCCAGCATTCTGTTTGGCAAGTACGCGCTCCGCCCCGGCTATTCTGTCTCGTCCCTCTGGTCGCGGTGGCTCCTTTCTTCTCCCCGGACTCAGTCGCCGGTGGAGGTCGTGTATTCTTGCAAAGAGTCCAGACCGGTGGTCCAAGCCCTCGCTATCTCTATGGCCCAGATCACCCCGTGCCTGTCCCGCCGTCTCCACTCGATCCCCACCATATCACCACCGTACCTAAGTACGAGTACATACGCACCCCATACCAAGCCACCATACCGTGGTGTACGTGTGGTGTACGTGGGCCACCCAGAACGTTGCCGCTGTCGCTCCCCCACTGAAAACTCAATATTTTGTTCCCTTTTGCGGCTAAAAAATGAGGCAGTTTTCTCTTTGTGTGCTATAGTATGGCTGTGGTGGGTCAGAGGGCAGGGCCAGACCGTGGCTTCCTATCTGAACGTATTTGAAGTCTTCCGTTCCCCCCAGGTTCGTGCTGCTTTCCTTCCTTCTTCGTCACACTTTCATTTTGCAACCGCCCACCGACCACGCAAGCCCTTTTCTTGTAGTCTGCGACTCGACCATCAAAATCCTCTGGAGGATATTCAATTCGTTTTCGATAAACCTCCTGTCCATTCCTTTCAGTCGCATCTACAGAGCTAGTCTTCGTTCCTGCCTCATATCAAGTCGCTCCTGCTTCGGATATCAGTCAAAAGGTCATTCCTTCATTATAAAATCGTCAATTGCGCCTGTGGCTGCATCAGATTATCACATTCTCTCGCTTCAGCAAAAATCTGAAGATCTTCTCCCAAATAAAAACCTACGTCTCAAATTCTCACTATGAAGACTGCTACTCTTTCCCTCGCGGCCCTCTCGCTGCTCCAGCTTGCTATTGCTCAACCTCACAGTAAGTAGCCCCATTTTTAAATTCTTCAACCTGGCGGAGGCGCTATTCGAGGATCAGCAACTAACAAGCCGCAGGACGCCATGCCCATGAGGCCTTCCATGCCAAGAAGGACGTGACCGTTCGGGACGACTCTAACGTTGCCCGGGTCATCGTCTACGTTGATCAAAACGGCACCCCTGTCTCCACCACCACTCAGTTGCCTACCGTCCAGACTGCGGCCGCTGTTGCCTCAGCTACGCCATCCTCGACTCCCGAGGCCGCTGCACCAGTCGTTGCCGATAAGGTAGCTGACACCGCCTCGTCCTCATCATCTGCGAGCGCTTCATCCGCCTCTGCGTCGTCCAGCTCGGACTCAACTTCTGGCTACGGTCTTACATACAGCCCATACAACAGTGATGGCACCTGCAAGACCGCCGCCCAAGTCCTGCTGGATTTCGGTGGATTCGGAAGCGGTTACTCTACCGTTCGCACTTACGGCATTGACTGTGACACCGTCTCGACCGTTGTCGCTGCTGCCAAGGCCCACGGCATGAAGGTCTTCCAGGGCATCTTCGATATCAGTGATATCGATGGGTCCGTCGCGGACATTGTTTCCGCTGTCAACGGTGACTGGTCCACCATCCATACCATCTCCGTCGGAAACGAGCTTGTCAACAGCGGCCAGTCTTCCGCCTCCGCCGTCGTTGCGGCCATGAGCTCTGCTCGCACTCTCCTCAGGGCCGCCGGATACACCGGCCCCGTCGTCACCTGCGACACCCTCGTCGCCACGCTCGCCAACCCCAGCCTGTGCGACAACGCCGACTACTGCGCCGTCAACAGCCACCCCTTCTTCGACCCCAACACCGACGCCAGCAGCGCTGGCACCTTCCTGACCCGCTCGATCGAGAGCCTCAAGTCCAAGCTCGCGGACAGCACCCAGACCGTCGTCATCACCGAGACCGGCTGGCCATCCCAGGGAAGCACCAACGGCCTTGCTGTTCCGTCGTCGTCGAACCAGAAGACTGCTATTGCGGCTATCAAGGCGGCGTTTGAGTCTGCCCCGGACGGTGTCATGCTCTTCAACCCTTACAACATGATGTGGAAGACTAGCACTGCTGATCAGTTTGAGGCTGAGCAGTGGTGGGGTTTCCTCGGTGCGTGCCCATCTGGCTAGATTTGCACTTTCCGTTCTTGTTGCTGGGTTGGTGGAATCGCACTTGGAGCTATATGGTGTATTCTTGAATCGCTTTTTTTAGAAAGTTGATGGCAAGAGTATCCCTAGCACTGGGGCAATTTGTCTTCTTACCCTTGGGTGGAGATAAATGGATGATTCTCTAGAATTCTTATTCTCGACCTTTTTTGGTTATTTGTTTATTTTCTGCTTCATTGGAAGCGAAGAAAAAGTTCACTTCTATGTATATACCTATTTGTGCGTGCACGGAGGGCTGTGGATATAGTTGTGGTGGTGGGTGGCTTGAAAGTCATAGAGAGAAAAATTACGAGATAAAATGAATATAGAATTACATGATTACAAAAATAGCATACGTGTTAACCGATTTACCGACATGTCAGTACTATGTAAAGAGGAGCCATTAGATAATTTTTTGATTTATGAGCTACGTTACATACTACCGAAAGACTTTGTGAGGATTGTAGGTCCCCATCAAAGTATGCTCTGTGAGGCTTAGTATGTCCTCATCAGAGTATGGCACGGTTAGTCTTAATGTTACAGTTTGAATATCAGCCTCGAGACAGATCTTAGTCCCAACCCCATATACGCACTCCATATTCCTAACACCCCCAATCCATAACGCCATATCCCATCCCACCACTAGTCGCACCATATGCCTCCCTGGAATCATGGGTAGATATTCCACCTATAGATCTTGACCTTGTTGCGCTCTTCCCTCTCGAGCTCCTCCCTCGCGCGTCTCTCATTATCGATCGCCACCTGAGCATGCACCTTCTCGAGTCTCAACTTCTCCTCCTCCATCACCGCCTCCGCATCATCCCCAAACATACGCCTGTAAATCTCTAGCGTCCCTTTGTTCAAATCATCGACCCACACCTGAACCGCCCCCTCCTGCAACCTCTTCGCCTCCGCCGCGACGAGCGCCGCCCTCTCCTCCTCCGTCTTCTTCTTCGCCACAGCCTCCTCCGCAAGGATCCTATCCCTCTCCTTAAGCGACTCAGCGAGCCTCCCCTCATCCTCCGCCCTCTTAGCAAGGTACTTCAGACTATGACCCAGAAGGTGTCCCACGATCTGCCTGCCCGTCCTCCTCGGCACATCCACCGGCGGTGCCGTGAAGAACAAGACGCGACCGTTCTCGTCACGCTGGAACTGCTCGCGGACGTCGGGGGGGATACTCGCGTTCGCGACGTCGCTGAGGTGGTACACCTCTGCCGAGCGGGGGGGGTTGTACGCATTGGTGTGCGAGGCGGCGGGGGGTGCCGTGTAGGATTGTGGCTGCGGCACTGAGCGGGCGTAGCCGCTGTCGTAGTTGGCGGGGGGGTTGGGGGTAGGGTTTGCTCGGAAGCGGGAGGGCTGCGCGGAGGTTGGGGGCGCGAAGGATGAAGCGTAGTTGCTGTGGCCTGTGAATGATGGGGTTTGGGGTGGGGCGGTATCCATGGTGGCGTGGGAGGAATAGGATGAGTGTTGGTGGAGTTGGGGGGCAGGGGAAGCAGTGGCGCGAAGAGCAGAGAATTGCTGGCGGTATGCTTCTTGCACTGCGGCTGGAGATGGAGCTGTGTCCAATGTGTTGCCCATTGGTGTGTCGCTTTGACCGTAAGTTGTCGCACGTTCGGAGGTAATAGAGCGGCGGACAGGCTCCACGGGACGAGGAGGTGGGGGGGACGGTGTTGGCTCCGGAGGAGGGGATTCCTATTGTGTTGTTAGAAAATACTCTAGTAAGTTGATTTCATCAAAGGAAACTTACATTAGCCTCACGGGGTCGCTTATGAACCGCGCCCACAATCGGAGGAGCGTTAGCTGCACCCCAAGTTGGCTTTGGAAGAGGGTCATCTTCCTTTGCGTCCTCGCGGAGCAAGTGCTTGATCGGGCTAGGAACCTTCTTCATCTTTCTTGGCACGTCGAAGAGATCCATTTCGTAGTCCTTCTCGCGGACCTCATCTGGTACGCAACTAGCCCAGGTCTTGATCTTGTTGAGCTTGAACTTGTCCTCGTTGTATCTAGCCTCGCAGACATAAACTTCTTTGTCAGGTGGGAATCCTCGTGGACGACCTTTGTTGAATCTGGTGAAGAACATGACAAAGCAGCGGTCAACAACCTCATCAATGTGATGGTCGCGATATTGGCCGGTCTTAACAACCTCATTCTCAAAGAAGTGCTTTTCATAGCGGTGAACAGTTTGTTCTGGTCGATAATACCAACAGGCGTTGATCCACTTTTGACCTTCCGGATCTTGCCAAGTGCGGTAGATTTGAGCCACAATTGGCTTTGTAAGGTCGTTCGGGTTCTGGAGATGGACCCAGTCACCAACCTTCCAAATGTCTCCATTGTGGAGGATTTCAGGCAGAGGAAGTCTGCCATCTTCGTCGACATAAGCACTGTCTGGCTTAGTCTTCTCCTGCTCTGCAAGGTTACGGGCCTCCTTTTGCAAGTCAACGGCGCACATGTACACCTCGCTATCCTCAAGATTGTATTCTTTGGCGTTATCGAACATGAGCTCCAAATCTTTCATGACTGCATCAACCGAGTTGTACTTCTTGCGCTTGGCCTTTCTCTTGATCATGTCCAGCGCGATTGGGTTCTTGATCTCTTGATAGTACTCAGGGAACAGAGTCTTGTCCGGTGGCTTCTCGAAGTGTAGGACCTTGAGGTCACCCTTGTCATCCTTGAATTTGCGGAGTCCTTTAAGGATGGTATTGATACGAGCTTCCATTGGTGTGTGGACCTTCGGTGGTCGTCCTCTCTTCTTGTGCGCATCCGCGTCTTCTTTGGAGCCATCTTCAACCTTGCCACCTTCGCGCTTGGTAATGGCAGCAGATGAGCGGGGGCCCTTGCGACGTTTCTTTCTGGGACCCTCATCGTCAGAGTCATCAATGTCATCCTCCTCATCCTCATCCTCATCTTCGTCGTCGCGGTCATCCTCAGCCTGCTCGTCCTCGCTTGGAACTTCGTCGTCTGGCTGTGGAGGGGGTGAATCCTCCACATCGGGGATTTCACCCAGATCGGGATATTCAGCATCTTCGGCAGATATAATTCCCTTATCCACGAGCTTGGCCAGCTCGAGTTTCACCATTTCTCTGAGTTTTAGTGCGTCGCCATAGGCTTCGGCCGAAGGTCGATTGTAGACTTGTGCGTTGTGGGAGATGTAGGCAAAGTCCCTGACGTATTCTTTCCAGTTGGCGTATTGCTTCCTAAGTATTTTGCTCTTTGAATTATATAAGTACAGAAGGAATTGTGAGCTTGGTAGAGGAGCTTACCCTGATTGTGCTGAAAGCAACAGGAGCCTTGATGATTTCGTGGTAATCGGGAAGAAATCTTTTGTTTACAATGCGCTGGAATACTGAGGTGATTTCGCGATCGCTAGTGAGAAATTAGTAAACGTTCATATAATCGTCAATGGATTGTGGTAGTTCTCACTTTTCGTCCTTTGCCTCGGTGAGGTGATCAACAATGCCCTTCATAATGTCATAATCTCCCCTCGATACTCCACCCGGGCCAGATGCCGACGCCGTGGACTCATTCCTGAGAACATTATCCTCTTGCGCATCACCCTCCTCATGAGAAGGGGATGGTTGCGACATCGTTGTGTTCTGTGATAGCTTTGCGACAGCGCAATGGCAAAACGGTGCTCTCACGACTTGTGGTTGCGACGCGATGGTCGCTCACCCAAGAATGCATCAAGAAGCGCGTATCGGTATACGGAATAAGTATTATCCGAACATTCGAGTCGGAATAATAGGCGCCGGCAATGCCGACCCCTGCATTGGCAGCGATATTATCAACTGTCACATGGAGAGCCCCAAGAACTCTGTCTTGTAATGCAAATTCAACTAAAAGACTCCTTATGTGCTCATACAGTTATATTGAATGACTATATCACTATTACAGATCTTAAAAATCAAATTGCTGAGGATTATAAAACTGGGTCAATTCAACGCTCTCATATGCAGTCTAGATTATCTCTAAAGTGTCTGTGGTGATGATATTTACTATCGTTGCCTTGACTGTCTATCTTGACAGTTGCTTTATATCCCCCCCCTTTGCTTTACAAGCCAGTCCCCGTGTCTTTGTTTTGCCAGTTGCATCGTATCGACCTTGGATGGCAGTTATTCCGTTGGCCCTTTGTGATTCCCAGGTAATCCCTATGTCCGCTTTCCCTTTATATCCCCAGGCGCCACTGCAGCCACTGTCCCAAGGACCCCCTAGGCGAACCCTCTGCACTTTCTTGTTACCTCCCCCTTTGTAACAAAAAATACGCATCTCAAAGACTTATGCAGGTGTGTAAATCACACAAACAGCATCAAACATGGGCTTCCACGGGTACGGAGGCAGTGAGCTAGATCACTCCGACTGCCTCATCTCTCCTTGCTCAGTATGCAGACAGCAGCTTGAGCAGCAACAGCCATCAGCTCGATCTGGCAACACCTTCTCCAGTCCATTCAACAACTCAAATGACCAAGAGTCACGTGCCAATGTCTTCGGACATGAGAATATCAACAGCAGTGATGACACTCGTGCTGCTAGAGCAGGATCCATTGCTGATAACATGGGGGGTCTGTCAGGAGGTCTCGAGAACCTCTCCATCTCAGACCAAGACCGCACCATGGATGACGAAATGAGCCAATCTGACTCCGACATCCCACCAACCTCTGAAGTCCCAGCCCTTCGCCGTCAAGCTCGCAACCAGAACCTTAGGGAAGGCGCCGGGTTTCAAACTCAGGACCAGGCCCAACCCGGTGGTGATGGCACCTTTCAACTCTCCGATGAAGACCGCGCCTTGCGTGATGAAATGCGCAGAACTGGATTCCGTATCCCTTCGGTCTCCGACGACCCCGCCCTCAGCCGTGCAGATGGTACCCAAAACCACAGCAACACCACCGGCTTTCAAGCTCAGGGCCAGTATCAAGCAGCCAACAACGCCCCCGGACCAGCCACTGCTAGCTTCCTTCCCGGAACCTTCGCACCTGCCTCCCGATTTGGTTGTCTCTGTGTTGGATGCCGATCCGGAGAAGTGCCATGTTCTTACGCACCCCCAGAATCAAGCGAGCGTGTGACTGATGGTTTAGCTCCATGGGCTTATGAGCACCCCACCAACGAAGAAACTCTGCGCCGAGTTCTGAGAAACAAGTTCTTGGCTGCCAATGGCAGATCTGTGTCGTCCCCTGGAAACCCCCAACCTTCAGCCCAACCAGGGACTTCCTCGCAGGGCCAGACTGGCCGCCGCGCTGAGGTTCCTATCGTCAGGTTGACCCGACTGGATGGATCCGAGATGGAGCTTGATGAGGCTTATGATTGGGAGTCTGCCAACGAGCACTGAGTTCCTGACAGTTCCGGGGGGCGGCCCGAGGGCCAGGATGAGCGTCAGTGGTGAAGCAACATCCTTGAGAATACCGGAGTGGCAAGCAGAAGAAAGCTCTGACGTGTTCTGAGAAGTGATATTGGACAATGAGACGCCATGATGGAAGTTGCCTAGGAGAAGTTATCAAAGTGAGGAGGGATTGATCTGCGTTTTCGACCTCATGACTGCTCCTCAACAACTGCAGCGGCAATCAGGACTATAGGAAATCTTTGACAAAATGAGATAAGGGAGAGCCAGATTTGTTACCGTTGTATAGCTGAGGTCTTACCAGCCATAGCTAGGAATCTAACGATTTGACTCTCGACTGTGGAAGTGTAACTTGGACCTCTCTTGAATGACCGGCGTGACGTTTGCAACTTATATGATACCTCAAATCATTCATCACTCTACTGGAATGATGTTTGCTGCAAGTTCTGTGGTCTCGGTGGTAGCTGACTTCATTCTAGGTATTCAAAGAAGTTGTTTCATCATTGATTCATGGAATTTGGACATTGTCTACGGATATTATGGCCCGCGCACGGGCCTCCTGGTGAACCCCCGCACAAACATGACGCTGTGTCAGCGGCGGGGTTACCGATGCGGGCGGGCACCAGCAGGAGCTCCGAGTTCCATTGTTCTCGAGCTTATATAAACCCTAAGACAACTCATTGGAGCAGCAGGGCATCAGATCTACTTTTCATAGTTCACCAATCCAGAAAGAAAAATATGTCGGCCTGCATTTTCTGCAAGATCATCAAGGGTATTTATCATATCATATGATCCTTCGCGAAGATAACATATAGCTAACTGTATGGAGGGGATATTCCGTCGTTGAAGCTGTTTGAGAGTGACAAGATCCTTGCCTTCCTGGACATCAATCCGCTCAGCCGCGGCCATGCTGTACGCCCCCGCAATGCCCTCGGCAATAGCTCATATTAACTGTCAATAGCTCGTGATTCCCAAGTTTCACGGCGCGAAGCTCACGGACATCCCTGATGACCAGCTCTCTGAGATCTTGGTAGGTCGGAATAGAGAAGCATTGAGTCCAGTTGCTGACCCGTACAGCCCGTTGTAAAGAAGCTTGTCACCGCCACCGGCGCCGAGAACTACAATGTTCTCCAAAACAACGGAAGAATTGCTCACCAGGAAGTTGACCACGTAAGATATTTCTAGTTACCTAGTATGAGCTATGCTGACGAACATATAGGTTCATTTCCACCTGGTATGCGGGATGTCACCCCACTATAGTCACACTGCTAATGGAGATTTATGTAGATCCCGAAGCCAAACGAGTTGGAAGGGCTTACGGTGGGATGGCCTCAGCAGAAGACTGATATGGACAAGCTCAAGGCGCTTTTGGCGGAAGTCCAAGCGAAGATGTAGAGGTGGTAACTACACTACGCATACGGACGAGGAGGTAGACAGGAAACGGCAATACGTATTCAGACGAATATAAGTTTAAGTAAATCCCGGACTATGTATTGCTATAGTTATGTGCGCTTCCGTGTATGCTACTAAACTCGTCTCATGAATGGGCGCCAGGGCCCGTATGGGTGCCCTTGAATATGGTTCTAATATATCCTTCCTTCTAATTGAAATCATGTTCAATCAATGTCGTCAGATGATGTTTCAACAGGGATGTTCTTGGGAGCCACAGCAGCTGGAGGGGCAGCCGCCACCTCTGTGGTCTCCGCAACCTTGGCCTCCGGAACCGCGGCCTCTTTCGCGGTAGTTGGGTAGAATTGGATCTTGCCCCCCGGCTGAATCAATCCAGCACGATCGTAATATGACCGAGCACGGATATACGGGTCGAGCTTCCAGTAGTTCTGCTCGAGCGAAGTCCTCAATTCCTCGCGCTTTTTCTTTATATCCTCACTAGTCTTGTTCTCGATCCATGCGATTGTTGTCTTCTCGAATTCCTTACCAAGCGCCTCCCTCTCCGACTGGATCTTATTCTTCGTTTCCACATCCTTCATCAAGTCATTCTCTCCAATGACAGGTTCAATGTATTTCAATTCCCAGTCCTCGTCGCCTCCTATCTCTTTGAGGATTCGAGATTTCTCAACGAAAGCTTCCATATCAGCAGTGCTATTCGTAAAGTTTACCTTACTAGCCACGACGGGGTCTAGGAGGCCCTTAATAATCTTCCAGATTCCTATATAGCAAGTTAGTAGCCTCACTTACTATAAAAAGAAAGGGCTGCGTACCTTGGAATACCCATGGAGCTTTGTGGATTAATATAACTCCTAAGCTTTCTGGGTAATTGGCTTCGAAACAGTTGATCATAAACTTGACTGGGCCATAGTCCTATCAATTAAGTCAGTACAGCCAGCTGCTTACTGGCATGGAATACTCACCATATTCGCCAATGAGAAACCGCTCATATCGAAAACGATACACTGTATAACATTAGTAAAAACCATGCGCATGGGAATGTAGACCTTACAGCAGTTTCAGCAGGCGGCTGAACCACGAATCGGGCAACCTCAATCACATAGACGGTAAATCTCTCCAGACTCTCTTCCAGCTGATCACCTGCGTGGTGCAGACGTGCTCTTATAATGCACATAGGCCTGCCCGACTTGTCCAACCCGTGCAAAAAGCTTTTACCTGTCCTGATCTGCTCCAGGAAATCTGCACCCTTCCTCTTCTTGACCGGGTCATCGCTCCTCGAATCCAACAGCATTGCCTCTTCTCCGTTAACCATAATCTCATCGTCGACATGCATCTCCACGGACCGCCAGTGGAAAGTCGAGATCATCATGACCAGGGCCTTTTCTACGTCCCATTTCCTCGCACGTAGAAATCTGAGTAGAATCATGTCCGGGTGATCGTGTTTTAACATGCTCCAGAAAGAAGCCCGAATAACCTCTGGGGATGCGTTCTCCAGAGCATGCCGGAACTTTGTTTCCAAACCATACTTGTCGTCGCTACTGACAGCCGGTGTACTTTTTTCCTCCGACTCGTTCTTCTTTCCAAACCAGCCACGCTTCTTCTTCTTCGCCTGCTCAGACGCCGGCGCCGACTGCACTGATAATACCGGCACAATAGTGGCATTGACAGTACTGTTCAGGGCCTTCGCCTGCTCCGTGTCCAAAACCCCGAATACCTGCAGCGTTGCAATCCATAATTGCTGTAGCTTTTCCTCCTGTTCCGGGCTGAGGTTGCCTATGTGCCCGGGTTGGCTAGTTTCTCCCATATCGGCGGCGTTTGTGGAACCCAAGTTGTCGCGTGCTTCAGTCTGCTGAAACTGGTCGTCCGATTCGATGTCGAGTTTACCGCTGTGTTTCGGACGGGCCGTAAAAAAGTACACTGAACCACTGATAGCACCTATCAATATAGCAGCTGTCCAAGTCCCGATGGCGCTTTGAATTGGCGCTGTCTTCGTTGCGTATATAATACCAGGCGGGGAATGACTGAAATACTTCGGCTTATCGTTTCGAGAAGAGTGTGAAAATGGTCTCGTGAGATCCAAGGGCAACTCCTGTTGTTTGAAGTTCGATATGAGGGGTAATCTGTTTTCACGTGTCTGCGACGAGCTCGATTGACTCTTGGATGAGAGAGTTGCGGCGCTCCGGAATGTCGGGATTGTGCGCGTGTAATCGCAAGGAACGAATGGGAGATGGCGGCCCAGTTTCCGGACAGAGTTTCGAGATGATTTCCAATCGAGTAGCCTCGCGTGTACAAAAATGCAATCTGACACTGCTGGCATAGGGGACGGTGCGATTTTTCTCAGGGCGCTCCCGTTGGAAGTTCTGTTGCACAGGTCTGGAAATGGCGTAGAGAACTTGGAAGGGACGCTGTACCTGTCCCAAAGGCGGGTCGGACTGGGATAGCCAGATACCGATAACGTTCCGACGTACGACCACACGAGGGCATGAGTTGCGCAATAAAATTGAATAATTTGAGATATTATAAAGATTTTTAGAAATCAGTTAATGTATATGGCTTCTATATGTAACAGGTTTCCCGATTTCGTAATCCCCATCTTAGACCCTGATGACGTTTTGTTGGTGGCGCACTACACCGTTGCGTCGATCTGGTGGGGACGTTATCTGGTGGAGGTTAGCCGCGGTATCGAGATCTATTTGACGCGATGGCGTTTTGTTTGGACTTGTTCCAGAACAAACAAAACGGGCGCTATAAACAAACCGCCATTGCATAGAATCAGCCACACCACCTCCCATAATTTCACAAATCCCCAAAACGAACATTAGACAAGCCGCGACGCAGCGATAAAGATGTCGGCCTCGAAAAGCCCGCTTGATAGCAGCATCAAGCGCTCCAGCTCAGGAACACGTCGTCCCACCTCGCGCCCAACGACCCCTCTCCGCCCCTCCTCGAAATCCTCTTTCCGCGAATCCGGCAGGTCGAGCGTTGGCGGCAATTCCGATGCGCCACTAGAAGTATTCGAGCCCGCGTTTGCGGAGTTGTCGGATTCAATGGCGGATTTAGAAGCCAATTTTATGCACCTGCAGTTGATGCACGAGAGTCTCTCGCGGTTTAGCGAGAGCTTCGCAAGTTTCCTTTACGGGCTGAACATGAATGCGTTCTGTGTGGATTTCCCAGAGGTAAGGGATGGAGGGGTAGTGGGGTATTTACATTGCTAACTTAATAGGCCCCCGTGGCAGATTCATTTCGTCGAGCTCGCCAACAAGCGGAACAACTGAGTAAGAAGAATCACTGCGCTTTACGATGACTTCCATTAATGGCATATAGACCGATCAACCAACTCGGAAAGATTTCAAGGCGATTTTGACGGAGAAACAACCTTCATGTATGATCTAAACTACTGTGCAAAGATTCAACAACTAACGACGTGGATAATTAGGACTACCGACACATCATTTGTCGACAACCCTCCAACATCATCGAAAGCGACCCCCAAATACAACCCCCCAGTTCCAGCCTCAAGAATAGCTGGCGCGCCTAGTCGTGGTGGAGTATCATCAACCGGAAGGGGTGGTGGTATCCCTAGAGCTGGGTACCGAGGTGCTCGTGGTAGCGGTTTGGCAAGGGCCCGAGAAAGTAGCCTTAAATAGGACTGTCGAGATACCAGAAATATACCAGAAATACCCCAGAGACAATATTTCCGGCAAAGGCATACTTTTGATGCAAGCAGCGCTATATGTGGTGTAGCTGTGGTCTGCTCGACTTTCAACGGGAAATGTTGGCGTCGAGTTTGTTATCGCAGTGAGAAGGCGGCTTCCGTGTACGAAACATGGCGGGGTCGGTTCTTCATGTTGCCATCTCAACCTCGATAGTCTGTGGCTTGCTCAAGCTTGTTCGTGGCGGTCCATTGTCTGTTCGGAGCCCGACTGCGGCCTCAGCTTCCTTCTGGGAGTATGGCTCGTCCTTCAACGCCTTGACTCTGTTATAGATTGTCAGTAAACTGCTAGTTGACGTTGAATTATCTGCCATACCTTCTCTTGTGGTTCTTGCCCTTCAAGTGCGTCCTCTGGCTGTTCTCTCCCTCAAACCATTTCGCACACTCGACGCAGTAGAACTGTCCCAGGCCTGGCAAATCCTCCGACGCTTTTGTTGCTTGGTATTGTGCGAGATGCTTAGACGACAGCATGTCAGACTTGACTTGGTCAAGATCTCTATTAAAACATGGTGGTTAGCATACTTGAAATATAGGTATTCAACTGCCTAGCAGCGTATCACAGTGCACAAATAAATTGTTCTTGTAAGGAAAGAATGGGCAACACATACCTCGTATGCCTCCTCGTCTTCGTCCTGGTCTTCTTGTTCTCGACACCCATGATTGCTGCCTTGTATTCTGAGGTATCGCGGGGGTTGCAGGGTGTACTCGTGGTGGTGATCGCAATGATTTGGTGATTTGGTCTCCAGGACACAAAATTTCCGTTATACTCGATTAAGGTTGAGATATGTTGTAGGCTAGGCCCGATTAGGCGGCTCACCACGTCTCCAGACCAAACTGCATTTTTCGCGCCCCACCTTTGCGGAAACCCACCCAAAGCCGAGGGATGAAAATCTGCCCGCGAGATCGCAGAGTAGCACCGGGGAACCGACGGTACTGGCTGTGCATGGGCGGAGGGATGAGGCTTGGGACATGTTGGGTTCTCGGATTATCGGGCACGCCGGTTATCACATTATTATTTTACTTTATTTTATTTTGGGGAGGGGGGAAAGGTAGGAAGTGTTTACTTGAAAGTATGCTATTAGCAATATATATCAAAACAACAAAACGCGTAGTGGCAATCTATCGTCTCTGTTTTGGGTGGAAGAGTAAGACGGCGGTATTTCGGACAGGCGGAACAATGGCCGCCTCCCTCCCTTCTTAGGACACGTTATTTACGGCGTACTCTTCGTGGAGCGCGGAGGAGTACCCTGAGATATTATCCATAGCAGATTTACTGGAGCCGGTTTTGCCCACGCCGGATGGATCCCTGCTCCATGTCTTTTGATAGGAATGTACTCTTCTCCAAAAGAGTACAAGTATATGCGCATGGTACCTTGGGCACTCAGCTGGTATGCTCTTATGCTCTACCACTACATATGCTACTCAGTTCTGTTATGTTACGCAGAGTGTACGGAGTACTGCGCACTGCCGCCACACAAAGCCGAGGAGATCGAGGCTGACAGCGGCTAGCTGCCCAAATCCTTCAGTAAATCGCAAGTACCGGATAGAGTAGGAGGGAGTACGGAGCACACAGGAGTCTTACTACTGCCGCCGTACGGAGTCTGTGTGTGTGTCTCGAACTCGTCGTCGCATGCCCGCCCCACTATAATGTGGAAGCTTTTTCACATGATTATTCGTCTGGTACAGTAATATTTGTCTGGCCGTGTGGTAGTTGTGTGTAGTTGTGTGGCACTGTAATTATGGTAAACCCTCAAATTGTCTCGTGCAAACGGAGAAATAAAAAGAGCCCAAAAATGAAGGTATTTTTATTAGACGTAACCACCATCAATTGATTAATGGAAACTGCACCCGGCATAATTACGACTACTTCTTACACTTCTTCTCAATTGGGGCAGCTACAGCAACCTAGAACAGATTTTCCCTTTGAGTCAAACTAACGATGATGTCGTTGGATCTGCGGGCTGGTACGGGAGTAAAGTTCAGTGTGGTCTCCAGACCCAAAAGGAAGAACGTCATTTGCTCCCACGTTTCAATGAGACGCATTTCACTGCTGACTAATCCATTTTATGCCAATTGTATCCCATGTATCTCATGTATCTCGTGTATCCCGTGTATACCTGTCCATCCCACCCAATACACGGCTGTGCAGATTGTACCCGTCATGGAAGCAACAGCTAATAGCCCCGCTCTCATTGGCTGGCACCTCCCACCTTCTACTGTAAAACCCGCATCAACGGCAACGGCTTGGCTTCGGCGAAAGTCGTAGTAGCCGAGCTTCCAGCGTGATAAGGCTTCTCCTGCTCTCCACCCTCATTTTCTTCCTTTCTCCATCAAACACACTCTCTACTCCAGACAACCTCACAATGCTGGCGTCGAGACAACTTCTTGGTGCCGCCCAAAGGCGGGCTGTCATCCAGCATGGCATGCGCCGCACAATGGCAACTGCCAGCGATGCGAGCCTTGACCAGAAGGTCACCCAGAACATCCACGAGAAGAGCAACTTCATCAACTACAAGAAGATGTCCGAGAACTTGGCCATTGTTCGTGGACGCCTGAACAGGCCGCTCACCTACGCCGAGAAGATCCTCTACTCCCATTTGGATGATCCTCACGGACAAGAGATCGAGCGTGGCTCCTCCTACCTGAGGCTGCGCCCGGATCGTGTTGCTTGCCAGGATGCCACTGCTCAGATGGCCATCCTCCAATTCATGTCCGCGGGTATGCCCTCGGTTGCCAACCCTACCACCGTTCACTGCGACCATCTGATTGAGGCCCAAATTGGCGGCGACAAGGATTTGGCCCGTGCTGTCAGCATCAACAAGGAGGTCTACGATTTCCTTGCCACCGCTTGCGCAAAGTACAACATTGGTTTCTGGAAGCCAGGATCCGGTATCATTCACCAAATTCTCCTCGAGAACTACGCTTTCCCCGGTGGCCTCCTCATCGGTACCGACTCCCACACACCCAATGCCGGTGGTTTGGGTATGTGCGCCATCGGTGTCGGCGGTGCTGACGCCGTTGATGTCATGGCCAACCTTCCTTGGGAGCTTAAGGCCCCTAAGGTCATTGGTGTTAAGCTTACTGGTCAAATGTCCGGATGGACCTCGCCCAAGGGTAAGTTTGTACGAATTCTTTGTTTTGGTGCACAAGTACTAATATACGTGGCTACATAGACATCATTCTTAAGGTTGCTGGAATTCTGACCGTCAAGGGTGGAACTGGTGCCATTGTCGAATACCACGGCCCTGGCGTTAACGGTATCTCGTGTACCGGTATGGCCACCATCTGTAACATGGGTGCTGAGATTGGTGCCACCACCTCTCTTTTCCCCTTCAACGACCGCATGTACGACTACCTCGCAGTCACCAAGCGCAAGGACATCGGAGACTTCTCCCGTGCTTACGCAAAGGAGCTGAGGGAGGATGAGGGTGCTGAGTACGATCAGCTCATCGAGATCAACCTGTCTGAGCTCGAGCCCCACGTCAACGGCCCATTCACCCCAGATTTGGCCACCCCAATCTCCAAGTTCAGCGAGGCCGTCAAGGCCAACAACTGGCCTGAGGAGCTCAAGGTTGGTCTGATCGGTTCTTGCACCAACTCTTCCTACGAGGATATGTCTCGCGCGGCCTCGATCGCTCGCGACGCTCTCGACCACGGCCTCAAGGCCAAGGCCCTGTTCACCGTCACCCCTGGTTCCGAGCAGATCCGCGCCACCATCGAGCGTGATGGACAGCTTGCCACTCTTGAGGAGTTCGGCGGCATGGTTCTTGCCAACGCCTGCGGACCCTGCATTGGCCAGTGGGACCGCAAGGACGTCAAGAAGGGTGAGGCTAACTCCATCATCTCGTCCTACAACCGTAACTTCACTGGACGTAACGATGCCAACCCCGCTACCCACGCCTTCGTCACTTCCCCCGATCTCGTCGTCGCCATGACCATCGCCGGAAGCCTTCACTTCAACCCTCTCACCGACAAGCTTGTCGGTGCTGATGGTAAGGAGTTCCTCCTCGCACCCCCCTCCGGAAACGGACTTCCAGAGAGCGGAAGCTTCGACCCAGGACAGAACACCTACCAGGCACCACCGGCCGAGCGTAGCGGCGTCAGCGTCGCCGTCTCGCCAACCAGCGACCGTCTCCAGCTCCTCGAGCCTTTCAAGGCCTGGGACGGAAAGGATGCTGAGGGCCTCCCAATTCTTATCAAGTGTGACGGCAAGACCACCACTGACCACATCTCCATGGCCGGCCCTTGGCTCAAGTACCGTGGGCATCTTGACAACATCTCCAACAACATGCTTATCGGTGCCATCAACTCTGCCAACGGCGAGGCCAACAAGGTCCAGAACTACACCACCGGCGAGTGGGATGCTGTCCCAGCCACTGCCAGAGATTACAAGTCCAAGAACATCCCTTGGGTTGTTATCGGTGACTGGAACTACGGAGAGGGTTCTTCCCGTGAACACGCTGCTCTTGAGCCTAGGCACTTGGGTGGACTCGCTATTATCACCAGGTCGTTCGCCCGTATCCACGAGACCAACTTGAAGAAGCAGGGTATGCTTCCTCTTACCTTCGCTAACCCAGAGGATTACGACAAGATTCACCCAGAGGACAAGGTCAGTTACACCCAGGTATTATTGAAATATAAATTGCTAACAGTTAATCCCAGGTCGATCTTCTGTGCACCGAGCTCGAGGTTGGCAAGCCCCTCACCATGAGGGTCCACCCCAAGGATGGCAAGGCCTTCGAGGTCAAGCTTGCCCACACTTACAACGCTCCTCAAGTCGAGTGGTTCAAGAACGGTAGCGCTTTGAACACCATGGCCAAGGCCAACGCCGCCAAGGCATAGATCAAAAGATTGTAGATGGGTGTTTGAGCGTTGTTGGTATCAGTGTAGTTGTTCATGTTGAATGCGTTTTCTTAGTCCATACCTCCGTGTTAGAGACTTCATGTCTTCGTCTCAATATTCCATTGAGTGCACGACCACCAGCATCAACTAGTTTTTTCCTCAAATGTATAATGTTCGAATAATGGGTTTTAACTGATATAATTGCTGGAAGAATATGCTGTGACGCCTTGTGATATACGTAGGATGAGTGTACTTGTACTGTACCCTTAAAAATCATTTGCATGTAACATATTATTTACCCTTAACCTTCTGCTTCTCCGTGGTCGAGTCGTCCCTGACTCTGCTCCGTAATCAAGCGAGGCTGACGCCTGGCCATCAAATTAGCGGGTGTTGTGCTACTGGAAACCGTACAAAACTTTTTGAGGACAACTCCATCGCAGATCACCAAACCGACCCTTCCAATCCAGCGATAGATTGACGCAATGTATCCTCGGGCTCAGCGGAATTGATCTTCACCACTCTTATAAGGCAGCGAAAGCCCCAATCCGGCTGACTTGGCGCCTTTCGCCCTCCTCCCACCTCTCAACCGCAGCCATGGCCTCCATGGCCTCCATGCTCCCGCAGTTCAACCTGGGCCGCACGCGCTCATATGTGTTCCGCCTGCCGCTGTTTACGCGCCTGATCATAGCGCTCATTGTCGGCTTCTGGGTTGTCAGCATCCAGTCGGTGTGGGATGTTAAGGCTTGGGGATCCTTGATACCGCAGGAGACTGGCGTGGCTACATGTACGGACTCCTTTTGCTGCGACGGCGTTTATGGCCCCCCTTTCTGGCGCGCGCGGTTACTGACTTGCTATATTATAGTATACCGCACGAATACGTTTCCTCTCATACATGCCGGCCTCTTCCATGCCTTCCTAAACACTATTGCGCTCGTCCCGCTGTTGGAACGATTTGAGACAGAGCATGGGACCCTGACATCCCTCCTTTTGTTTTTTGGACGTGAGTTACACACCGGGGATGCGGTCAGGACCACCACAACTAACGGCTATTGTAGCATTATCGACTATTCCAGCTATCATATATGTTGTTCTAGAGCGAGGCGTATTGCGAGGAAATACCGCAGTTCTTGGCGCAAGGTATGTCCGCAAGCTCTTGCGCTTCTCCGTGCCATACTGATACAAGCTGTAGTTTATGGGTGTTCCTACTCCTCGGGATGGAGGCGATCAAGACATACCGGGCGAACCCGCATTTCAAAGTTGGGACTGTCAATGTACCGACATGGACAACTCCTTTGGTGCTCGCCGTTTTCATCAGCGTCCTGGTTAAACACACGAGCTTCCTTGGCCATCTCTGTGGCCTCGCAGTGGGGTATCTTTGTAAATTTCCCCTCTCCTCCTATTCAGGTCACTTCTAATAGTATCAAGTCGGCCTCGGATATTTGAAATTCCTCGCCCCTCCCGAGAAGATTCTCCGATGGGTTGAAGGGAAGATGAACCTCCTTGGGCGCCTGCCACACTATGTCTCTGTTGATCAGAAGACATACGGGAGATTCGGTGTCCTCCCGGTTTCCACGCCTGACCCAGAATCTGGCATCCAAATGAGTTATCTGGGAAGCACGCAGCGATTAGGTCCTTAGGCACCGTTTCCCTTGTTTTTCAAAGGGTAAATTGGTTGTATGATATGATTGAGTGGGGTGTATATAATGGAGGGGGTGTCATGGAGGGTAGCTTTATCCCGAAGAGAGATATAAAACGTACGGCAAGTATTATAATGAAGACATCTATTCGCTTTTTCCTGTATTGAATTCCTTATTATTCAACTTCACAGTACTCGTATTGGTCTCCTGTAATGGCATATAGTATGATAGCTGAAGCCTAAAGTGACCAACAGACGCTATAACAACGTCTACATGTATAATTGTTATTGCCCCTCACAATATATTCTCCACGTGAAGTCTCTCCCTATGGAGATTTCCGGGTCGCACGAGAAGTGTCAACTATTGGAAGCTCCTCAATGACGGGGATCGAACAAATCGTCGGTGGCTTGCGGGGCTTGTGCTAAGGCTATCGCTTCCGCGCCGCGCCTCGTACCTAGCCGTTGTACCTGGGCCATGCCAACACGAACCACCGCACCCCAACCAGCTCCATGAGCCTTCGAGCCCGACATGGCTCTGATATGTAAGTCTTTCTGCTCATGGTCCCAGCTGTATGCAATTCTGACCTTTCGCAGCCCCGCGTGTACTGTTGCGCGGCGACGGGCGACTTCTCAAGCTCCCGCCATACATCTCCTTCTTTTGTATCCTGGTGGGTGTCACCTGGCTGCTTCTCCTGCCATTGAACGACTATTCGCGCAATACATATATATCCGAAAATGCCCTCCTGCCGGGGCAGGTCCATACCTACTTTTCGGGCAGCGACCAGAATATTTTCCGGGGTTTCAAGCAGGAGATGGATGCCCTGACCGAGGCAAGCAATGCAGAGTATGGTTATAGGTCCGCTGGGGGCCGTTCACAGCTAAATTTGTTATAATTAGGATCAATGATAAGCTGGAAGGTTTCTTTCAAACTGCGGGACTGAAAACTGCACGCCAGCGCTTCGAATATACGTCGGCTGGGAACCGACACCATGGAGAGAATCTATATGCGATACTGCATGCCCCTCGAGGGGATGCTACAGAGGCTATTGTCCTTGTTGGAGCTTGGAGAAACATGGAAGGGGAGCTGAATAGAAGCGGAGTTGCACTCGTGTTAACTCTCGCGAGATACTTCAAGAGTATGATATCAGCCCCAAGCGCAATGAACAGCCGGCTTACAACTTTATAGGATGGTCTTTATGGTCGAAAGACATCATATTCCTGGTCACCCCGGACAGTCGAGCAGGTCCTCAAGCATGGGTGGATGCCTATCATGACGCACATTCGTCCCCGGACATTGATTCTTTGCCACTGAAAGGCGGTGCTCTGCAAGGTGCCCTCGCCGTCGACTATCCTTTCGACCACCGCTTTGAATCCTTGCACATTGTATACGACGGCGTGAACGGGCAGCTTCCTAATCTTGACCTCTTCAATACCATCACGAATATTGCGACTGGCCAAATGGGAATAGGCATATCTCTTCAGCAGATGTGGTCACACACAGACGACTACCAAGATCGCCTACAAACAATGTTGAGAGGCATGCTGCGGCAAGGACTGGGCCACGCATCTGGGGCTCACAGCTGCTTTATACCTTACCACGTCGATGCTGTGACATTACAGCCGTTTGGTGATGGCTGGCAGGATGAAATGGCTATGGGTAGAGTGATTGAAAGCACTTTCCGCAGTTTGAACAACCTGTTAGAGAAACTGCATCAAAGTTTCTTCTTTTACTTGCTTATGCAGCATAAGAGGTTTGTCAGTATTGGCACCTATTTACCGAGTGCCATGCTTGTGGCGGTAAATTTCACCATTATGGCGATCTCACTTTGGGTCCAGAGTGGCCGGAAGAACAAGAGGACCCCAGAGAAAGTTGATGCTGCCACAGAAAAGGTGGACAAAGGCATTGCCTCCGGCCAAGAGTCGAATGTGAAAGAACGGCATCTCTTCCTCCCAATGGTGGTCGTTGTAACTGCTCAGTTTCTTGGGGTGATTCCCATGTATCTATTCAACCACAGCAACGAAGCAGTACGTCCTTTCCCGTTCCCGTCATTAAAAACTCATACTTACAAACTGGCAGATGCTCCCATATGCTTTTGGGGCCTTCTCAGCCTTCAATGTCGCCCTGCCCGTGGTATTTTCAGGGGTAATCACAAATTATTTCAAGCCATCATATCACCAATACCAGCTTATGAAGTCATTTTCTCTACTATTTTTGGGGATGTTCCTATCATCTCTAGCTACGCTTAACTTCTCGCTCTCCCTCTTGGTTGGCCTGCTTTCTTCGCCATTAACGTATGTGCAGCCTCTCGCCAAGAGGCCTTTGGTTGCAGGCGCGGTCGAACTTCTCGTCAATCTCTTAGCCCCTACAATGGTTCTATACATCGGCAGTTCATATTGGCAACTCTCGATCAAAGAAATTTTGACGGAGGCTGCGTTCGGCTGGGATGTGTGGGGTATGACCACTCAGTTTGTTGTGTGGTTCATTTGGTGGCCAGCGTGGATAGTTGGAGCAGTTGTGGTTCTTGGGAATCCGGGAGATGTATGAACGCCCTATGTAGAAATCTCGATAGCCTTTGTACGATGAAATGAAGAAGATAGTTCAAAGCAACCAAAGCATATTATCATTCCTGCCTCGGTCTAACTCCTTGTTGGGACGCAAATGCCTAATTATGCGCTGCAACTGCTATTGTACAACCGTTGTTAAGCTCCCAGACGCCCAGCATGTCTTTCTTGCCATTCTAAGCCGCCCAGACATCCTGCCCTTTGGATTCAATCCAGTTACCCAGTTCATTAACGCTTGTATCCCACTCCTGAAGTCGCAACCTCATGCCCTCGATCTGCTTCATATCCAGAACCTTCGGCTGCACCCAGTTGATACGTGCAACTTCGTCAACCTGGTCTATGCTACCCCTCAGCAGCCCCAAGCTCAAAGCCTTCATGATTAGGTGCTCGATCTCGTCAGGTCGAACCTTCGTCTCCTCGGCGATCGTGTTGAACGACATGGCACGATCATGCGGAGGTCTGCGGAAAATGGCCTCAGTCAGAGCAGAGAGGTAGATCTTCTGCCTCAACCCCTCCTTATGCGATGACAGCAACTTGTTCTCGGCAATGTGGCCAGCCAAGACGTCGTATGCAGCCAGATCTCCTCTGTTGAACGCAAACAGCAGTTTGACCAACCAAGCATCCTCGTCTACCAGGGATTCCAGAATAGGGTGCAGAAGTAGCTCTCCGAAGTTGTATATGGAGGTTGAGATAAGGGCAGCAATGCTCAAATCATATGCGCGGTTCCGCCTTTCCGCAGGTGTGAGATCAGCCAGGTCGATACATGCAAGGTATAATAGGGCATTTCGATAATATGATGCGAAATCTAGTTTTGCCTGATCCATATGTTAGCTGATGTGTCTAATGCGCCATGAACTTGGAAGGGCTCACTTGATAGTAATCAGCGTTAACGCGGTAGAACGCCGCATGAACGATGGTTTCAACAGAGTCGAAGTGGTCTAGAATCTTCTCTGCGTTATCAAGATCTGCTCTGGATCCGCTCAGATCCTGTAGCTCGAGCTTAACCGTTGCAACAGCAACGATGGCGTAAACGTATGCATCCTGGGATTTTGGGCTGTTGACCTTCGCTGCAACAGAATTCAGGAAAGACAGGCGCTCTTGGCTATCTGGTGGTTTTATAGTTAGTAAAAAAAGGGCACGGCGAACCAGATAACATTACCTCTGCACTGAGTTGCGGCGTTGAGTGCCAGGGTAACAAGTCTGAGCTGGTTGATCTTATCGGCGAAGGTGAGGATGAATGTCCTATAAAAGGCGAGCCTTTGAGGTCCGCTCTCTGGGCTGCTGAAAAACTCAACCAGAGCATCTGTCAACTGATGCCATAGCTTCCTCTCCCAGTAATCTTCGAAGGAGATGAAGAGATGTTGAAGTTCCGCCGGGGCCGCGTCTCGTTGCTCAGCCAGAAAATCAGGGATCGTGTCGATATTCATGGCGGTACCGCAACGATGTACACCTCTATTGATTATGAAGTTAAAGTGTCAAGATGAAGTATTATAGACTGCGGATGCTTATTTTTGATTATTGACAGAGATGTTTCGTTGACGTTTGTTTGGCTTGAGCCGCAATCACCCAAGCTATACCTTGGAGCTTCGCTTGGGGTAGGCGGCAACGTAGACGCAGGCGCCGATGCCGACGCGAGAAGCGAATCAAGCGCTAGTACTCCAGAGTGCCATCACTCTACCAGCCAATTCCAACAACATCTGACACCCACCCTGACTTCTCCGTTACAATGAAGTCCTGCAGTCCGTCCAGTACGGCTGCTCTTCGGGCTGCAGCTCGGCCGAAAAGCTACATCAGCCCAATTGCGTCCCGGAATGTCTCCGACATCTCAATCACCAGGACCGGAAAGCCCATCATCAAGGTCCAGGGTGGAAGGTAAATAGAGCAATTGGCCCTCATATTGATCAATACTGACTTACTTTACTAGGTCCTCCCTTGGAGGTATGCTCACTGAGATTTTCAATGCCAATTGGCTTCCGACTAACAGTATTCAGGCCACACTGCGACTGTATTTGGCGCAACAGGTTTCCTTGGACGATACATCGTGAACAGACTTGGTGCGTCGCCAGCAGATGAACTTACCACTGGTCCATAATCACTAACGAATGTACATACAGCAAGGCAAGGATGCACGGTTATTATTCCATACCGGGAGGAAATGGCGAAGCGTCACCTGAAGGTATCCGGTGACTTGGGCCGTATAATTTTTATGGTAAATGATAAAATACTCTAAAGCTTGTACTTGCCGCTAATTCAGTCATTACAGGAGTATGATCTTCGAAACACAGAGTCCCTCGAGGAGAGTGTCAGGCATTCCGATATTGTTTATAATTTGGTCGGCCGATCATACCCAACGAAGTACGGGGCATCCCCAAGACGATATAAGACCACTACACCATGCTAATTCAGTTGCAGGAACTTTGATCTGGAGGACGTTCACGTCGAAGGCGCGGAGAGAATCGCAGATGCCGTAGCAAAATACGACGTTGATCGATTTGTCCATGTCTCGTCCTACAACGCAGATGCAAACTCCACATCCGAATTCTACAGAACCAAGGTCATTTTCTAACGTCACATACCTGGATTACGCTAACGAGAGTTCTAGGCCCGAGGAGAGTCCGTTGTCCGTTCTATCTTTCCCGAAACAACTATTGTCAGGCCGGCCCCAATGTTTGGATTCGAAGATCGTCTTCTCCACAAGCTTGCTGGTGTAACCAACCTCCTCACCTCCAATAACATGGAGGAGCGTTACAAGCCAGTCCATGTATGATTTCCCCCTTCGCTTCTGATCAATATGCACGGAGACTAACTTGTAGTTAGGTCATTGATGTTGGGCATGCTCTAGAGAAAATGTTGAATGACGACAGCACAGCTTCGCAGACTTATGAGCTATTTGGGCCAAAGGACTACTCAACAGCCGAGATTGCGGAATTGGTGGACAAGGAAATTCACAAGCATAGGAGGCATATCAACTTGCCCAAGTCCATACTAAAGCCAGCTGCTACAATCCTGAACAAAGCTCTTTGGTGGCCGGTTCTGTCTGGCGACGAGATTGAGAGGGAATTCATCGATCAGCACATCGACCCGACAGCAAAGACATTCAAGGACCTGGACATCGAGCCGGCTGATCTGGCAAACCTAACATTCCATTACCTAGTACGTTTCTTACCCCTTGCTCTCATGGAATTTTCTAACGATCAAATAGCAATCGTACCGCAGTGCTGCCTTCTACGATCTTCCGCCTGCCACAGAGCGTGAGAAGCGTGAGGAGAAAAAATACTTGCACGTTCTTGACGATCAGTAGAGGTCATTTGGCCTTAGCATTGCCATCGTATGTAGACTTGAGATTTGTATATAGAAGTAGTCGTGTTTATATCAGCTGGAATTACTTTGTCGTGAAATGTGCGTGCACTTTCCCCTCGTTTTATAATGGCGGGGAAAAATCGTGGAAATGGTGAGGCGACAGATTGACTCGCCCCGTCGTATGTGTATCAATGCGCTTTTTTTACCAAGCGATTTAGTGTCGGCTATCCACCCGTCGTCACACTTTTGCACCGACGTTGAAATCAAACTGCTCCTGTATAAATTTTCGAGACTTGAATTGCACCCACAAGTCAGATAATTGACTGAAAAAACGGGCCTAGACAAATTAGCTCTTCAATCCCGTGCGGCAATTCCATGGCGAATTGGCCGCAAAAATCGCTGATTCTATTTCGGATACACTAAAAGAGCGCCATAGAGGGGACATTCAGGATGAGCGAAATTCAAGATGATGATTCCGACATTCCGTTAGTATAATCTGCGTACTAACTAGGGTTTTGTAAACTGACAGCGATGAAGGATGTTGTCGGGATCCGCCCTCGAGGCGCTGAAGGAGTTTTATGCAGATCGTGATGCAAAGGAGAAGGAGCTCGAAAACTTGAAGGCAAAGAAAAATACAGGAGATATCCTATCAATGGACACCTTCACGGAGAACTGGAATGATTCTCAGTTTTGGGTTTGCTCGCCTCCGTACCCTTCCACAATTGTGCATTCATGGCTAATGATGAAAGTATTCGCAAGAAACTGCTGATATCTTCGCCCGGGAGCTCCTCGCCAAGTGTGATAACAAATCCAAAATTGCCGTCATCTCAGCTCCAAGTGCCTTTGTTCAGCTGAAAAATATTATTGTCAGTAGCACTGTGGTTGTGGTTGCACCATTTGTCTTGTTGGTATCTAACACGTGCAGGCCTCAACATCAATGACGGCCGACAAGATTCCGGAGATATATCTTCTTGAATTTGACGAACGCTTCAGCATCTTCCCCGAGTTCGTTTTCTACGACTATAAATATCCTCTTAAACTTCCACGTGAGTGAATTTATTGACCTTGCCACGGGGCCAGTCCTGACAAAGCACAGCATCAATGAAAGGTTCGATAGACCATATTATATGCGATCCTCCGTTTCTCAGTGAAGATTGCCAAACCAAGGGTAATTAAACCACTACCCCTAGCCATGTGAGAGAAATGCTAATTATGATAAAGCTGCTTTGACGGCTCGGTGGCTCTCTAAGCCTTCGGCGGCTTCCCAAGGCCAGCCCACTCCAGACCCAGCATCACGAGTGATAGTTTGCACTGGGGAACGCATGAATTCCCTAGTTAATAAGCTATACGGGCCGCTAGGAATTCATACAACAACATTCGAACCAGTGCACGCCAAGGGTCTGAGCAATGAATTCTATTGCTATGCGAATTTCGAGTGTGCTACCTGGAAGTGGAAAGATTGAACTGTCTGCCCACAGCTATAGTACACCTTAATATATTCAATTGGAGTCTAACTCCCATTGAATATCCGTTAGCCAGCCTGTGATAAAACCCCTGGCAGATATAGGCTTCCTCGCGCCTGTTTCCGACATTGCCTACGCCAGAGACCGAATAATATAGAATAAAAGAAATGCCTCGGCTCCTAAAACGTGAGACTCTGATGCCATAGTGACTTTATGATCATCAAACTTGAACCACTGCTCAAAATTAGTAATGGTATGGATCATCCAAATGCTGCACACGTACTTGATTCCCCACTCTTGAATATGAAATGTAATGGCCTAGGCGTGTTAGTTTCGCGATCAAATCTCATTTGTTCTCGCGGCTCACCAGAATTCAGCTTCCCGACATGCACTACAACGCTGAGAAGATCATAGGTACAGGATCTTGCCAATTCGAAGTTTTCGCTGGTGTCCTGAGTTCTTGCTCGGTTCGTGTATGGGAGCATATTGAGCTGGAGCGGGAACTGCACTTTCAAGTGTATCTTTGCGCTCGTGCGAAGGCTTTTATGATGTTCGAACCGCTTTGTGATACTCCGTTAACTCGGAATAGAATATTTTTCGGCGGTTAACACGACTTACCTTGAACTGAATGCAGAGTACGTTTGGTAAATTCTTGATGCTTAATTGCTTCCTTGCTTCTTGTGGACTATCACAACTGCGGCATGAGTACTCGCACCGTTCAGGTTGCATGTACTCCACATCAAGACACCGTTGAAGTGTCAATGGCTGAGACCAATCATGGCTACTCTCCCCCCCATTGTTACCTTGTCTCTTTGCTATACTGTCAATGGCTAGACTGAGATCCAAAAATGGCTCCACAGAAGTTGTCACTACGCCGCAGTTCTGGCATGTCAAAGTGCTCTGGAATTTACCGTAGAATGTCTGGTGAACGATACAATCGCAGTTGCTTGTTAAGTGTGAGACACTAGACGCATTCGCCCCTGTGGGGGAAGCATGTCGCTCCTGCCGATTTGTTCTGTGAAGTTCTTCTGCAAGGAACTGAAAGTACTCGTGAGCATCGTGCTCATCATACCCGGCGAGCTCCGAGAAAGCTGCTTGTTGGCAAAGCCACGAATCGGACAGCATCTTGGAAGCGACATAGCTAGCTGTAGTCTCCTCGGAGTAAAAGGCTTGAAAAAGTTCGTCCATGCCGCAGCTTAGGCAGTTGTCTTGCGTACATTGCCCTACTTGGTGTCCGTCACGCAGGTAGAAGTTTCTAAGAAGGGGGTTATGCACAAAACTTTGCAGAATAACGCTCATAAAGCAAGTGCTTCCCATATTAAAAATACCACGAAGCCCAGTGGCACGGCATGGCGCAGCAGTTGTATTTATAGACATGTATGCCGTGTCGTCTTTCGCTGGGTCTGTGAAAGGCTCGTCTCGTTTTCGTTTTCGACCTGCGCTGAATCAATACGGCCGTATCTTGACTCGGGGTATGGAGGTGCAAGTTACTTGAAAAAGAGCCGGTGCCAATTTTACGGAGTCTCAATTCCTCCAGAGTAGGGTCCCAAACGAAATCGTCACACATCTGGCAAAAAAGGCCGCCGCTTCTCGAGTCCACATCTGGGCGGTGTTAGCAATTGATTAACGCTCGTCGAATAATAGTCCCACAAAACATATGGGCTTTGAGTTTCCCATGCTTTAAGCGGTCTTTGGCGGTGGTTGTCGTCGGGCATTGAAGGCAGAGGTAGTTCGGGATGAGAGATGTGACTGGACGTCTGTCCACGGATTTGGAGGTTTGTGGTATTATAGGGGTATTATCAAAGATGACGCGAAGTAGCATCTTATAGTGCTGGATAGTATTCGTTGTTACATCTTGGCTCTTTGTGAGAAGTCGTTGAATGTGTTCTGAATAGAGGTTAGTATATGGACCTGAACAGTTTCCAACTCCAATTGTGGTGAACCTACCACAACCGTAAATGGGAATCCCGGGATTCGGATCTTTTGTTTTGTTAGGTTTGGGTGATGCAGGTGTCATAGGTCGGGATCCTGCCATCGACAAGGAAGAGCAGCTACTTCATAGGATTTGGCAACAACGGTCCGTCTTGTGCGACTAAACTGATAATTAAGAACTTGAATTCGGTAGCCGCGTGAAAGTTGAGCGACGCCTTTCGGAGTAAATGTTGTTCCGTTATCAGTGATAACGGGGTTGATTGGGAGATGCCGAGGTTGAGGTTGTCCTCCAGCACGTCAATGCCCCAGGCTAAGAACATATATATAAGGTCTTACATGCAACCTACAAAACATCTTTGCTAGGCACAACTTTATTGTTTCGTGATAGCATTTGCAATGGCGACGCAACTTCTGCAGCTTCCCGAAGTGACAAGACTCAGTTCCCGTGTCATCCGAATTCTAGGTGGCAATCCAGGAAAGGTGAGACTGCTTCGACCCAGCCGCTAATGACAACCATCTGATAACAAGTGCAAGTTTACTCTCCAAGGTAAATATCTGTCTCTGCTCTGTTTAGTAGGCGATGAACTCAATAAACTCACACTGGCAAGGAACCAACACGTACATCGTTGGAACCGGCCAACAGAGGGTTCTAATAGATACGGGTGAAGGACGCCCGTCGTGGATTAAAGCCATCCAGGCCGTTCTCCTTGCCGAGAATGCAACAATAGGTAGCACTCTAATCAGTCATTGGCATGGTGACCATGTTGGAGGCATAAAGCAACTCCGCGAGACATTTCCGGCAGTGAAGGTCCATAAACATCAGCCAGATGATGGCCAGCTGAATATTTCAGATGGCGAAGTATTTAAAGTGGAGGGGGCTACCTTACGTGCCGTGTACTCACCGGGTCACACCCAAGATCATATGGCTCTTATTTTGGAAGAGGAGGATGCCATGTTTACGGCGGATAATGTTTTGGGGCATGGCACTGCTGTCTTCGAGGACCTCTCAACCTACATAGCCAGTCTGAAGAAGATGGATACTATGTTTCATGGTAGAGCATACCCAGGGCATGGAGATGTCATCGACAATGGTAGGGCAAAAATCTCCGAATACATTCACCACAGACAACAGCGAGAAGATCAAGTTCTCCAAGTCCTAAAGTCACCAAACCCGTCGGCAAATGGGAGCAATTCCGAGCAGAAATCTAGCTGGGCAAGCATGGAAATTGTGAAAGTGGTATACAAGGATGTGCCAGAAAACTTACATGTACCGGCTCATGGGGGGGTTATGCAAGTCTTATACAAGTTACAAGGCGAAGACAAGGTTGTCGAGGAGTCAGATGGAACCTGGAGAATACCAGAAAAGGCAGCTTTGTGAGAATGGAATACATGCCCAATCCCTCCGCGTTGTTCACTAGGCATATGAAATTGCATCCTTTGCAACCAAGTATTTCAAATCTTTTATGCCTATATAATTACAGCAACACTAACGCCAATTACATTGTATACCCATCAAATCTTGCCGCCATCATTGAAGTAATTTCTCTGCCTTCCCATCAAGTCTTTGAGTCGAAAACGCACAAAACTTATCTTTGATTGCAACGACTTCGTAAGTGCCTTCTTGGGATGCTTGCACAGTTTTACTGTGCTCAAATGAGATGTCGTGCTTTGTCTCCAACACTTGAGACTTATGTCCTTTTCGTGCGTTTGTGCTTCTAGTGTATGTGAATTCAAAGGGCGGCGTGCCCCAAAATTCAAAGAGGATCTGCGCCTGTCCGCCCTCATGGATATCGACTGACACCTGCCTGCCTTTACTTATCTTCACGCTTGGCATCTCGTGTATTGTTTTAGTGATGCCAATCTTGGCCTTGCACTCGCTAGCCCGATCCGAGATGGAAGTGATAGTGAAGTTACCAGGCTTTTCCGCAATGCGTCTAAAATTGGTACTTGAGGATTTAGCTTTCCTTTGTACGTCGCCGAAATCGTAGTAAATATCAAAAGGCGGCGTGCCGGATAATGTGTATGAGATCCGGTCCCCAACACAATAGTCCACTTTAGGTTCGAGGGCATAGATGGTTGGGACATCGAATACCTGGACTTGAACCTTTGGGGCTCCATATTCTAGCTTTGTTTGGCAGCCACGTGAATCGCGGACCTTACGCACACTCAAATGATGGGCCCCAAGCGACAACACCCTATGAGGGATACGGAAATCGTAGTGGTTGGAATCGATGTTGGCAAGCTTTACCGTTTCAGGTCTGGAACTGCTCTGGTGCTTGATATCGATCTCCAGGTAGAACGGAGGTAGGCCGTGCAATTCGATCGGAATGACCTCATCACCAGATTCTTCTTCTTTGCAGTACTTGTAAGACTGGCCTGGTTTCACAAATGTGGCCGAGGGTTTCGGATTCACGGTTTGCTGAACTGTTAATGCAGTGTGTTTTCTGGGGTCATGATCGTAAGCGTTATCGGAAAGCTCATTGAAGTCATATGTCTGAGAGCCGGCCTTGCTCGTATCCATCGGAATGGTTACGCTACCCAAGGCGGCATCTATTTCTTTGACATTGACGGACTGTGACCCACGGTCAGGCTTGTGATGGTGTTGGTACTTGAGATGGTACGGTGGGGATCCTTCATATGTTGTTAAAAATAGTTTCAAACATTTTGGATGTCTTGCTTACCAGAGAGTTTAATTTCCATTGCATCCACATCACCCTCACAAACCTCGCGTTTCACGTATCTGTTGCCTTGCTGCTGGATTCCCGAGCTATCGGAAATCCTGAGCTGTGGTCTAGCAAGCCAGTTCACCTCAAACAAGGAGGCAGGCTCATCAACAGTGCCAGGGCATTGTCTATCATGGACGCTTTCAAGCTTGTAGATACCACGTCCATTGATTTGGATATGGTCATTGCTCCGCTGTTTTACAACCTTCTCGATCTTCGACGTGTCGTTCAGGTTGCGGTACGTTATCGTCCACGGGGCCTCGCCCTCCAGTCGAAGAGGTAAATCAACAATTTTATCCTCCAACGTCATTACGGACCTCCTAGACTCAATCTGGGCCCAGGATGCTTTCGGTCGCTGCCGTCGGACGTTAACCCTGATCTCATCATTGAGAAATATCTTGCAGCCAGTTTTGTCCTGTGCGCTCACAAGAGCAAGTGAATAGTCCCCGCCACGCGTCAGTGGGTCTGTGGTGATTGTATACTGGTATGCGTTTATGTCTGGTACTCGGGTTTTTTTTCGTTTCCCACCGTAAGCTAGCTCATATTCAAGTGTGAAAGGAGGCTCGCCAGATAATAAGACTTTAGTTTGAACCGGCTCGTCAATGCAAGCCACAATTTGGTCAAAGCTGACAAAATATGCAGATGCGGGAGGCTTCACATCTTGCTCGAGGGTTAGTTCAGACGCAATTATCGAGTGATCTTTGTACACAGCATCATCGATGCTTGTAAAGCGGTAAATGAAGTGGCCAGCATCCCGAGGTTTGAGCTCCAGCTGGTATCTCGAGCCATCAATTTGGATCTGGTGGCGCTCAACAGTTTTGCTTTGTTCAACTTCGTACCTGACCACGAATGGTGGAGTGCCACTCAGATCCATATCCACCATGATACCAATTGAATTGTCGGCACATTTGTCGTGAATATCTTCCGATGAGATTGCCAAACCGGGTTTTGGTGGATTCATGAGTAGGACAGACGATGGTTCTCGGATTTCGCCTTCACAGTGTTGGCTCGAGATGCTCAGAAGGGTATAAAGGCCAGGCTTATGAATGGGGGGTCGTTGACGTGAAGACGTCGTAGTGAACTCCACAACAATAGACTCGCTACCATGATCGCCATTGGCGGCAAGGGTATCAATGGGAGAAAACCGATAGGTAATCAGATGGCCGTATTCTTCTGAGGATCCACCTGAAGAGCTGAGCTTGATAGGAAACTGTGCAGAACGCCCACTAGCAACTCGTAGCTGGCTACCAGAAGCAGCCAGGTCCAGTTGCGCAACTGGTCGCTCGTGAACCGTGAATGCATGTTCGAGGTGGGTGCCTTTAGAATGGATAGTCTCGCCTTCCTCCCCTCTAGCTGAGAAATTTGCAATATTACCAGTGGCATCGTGTATTTCGTCAATAGAATATAGCCAACGCCCAGTGGACGCCATAGATTCATTCAGTCGCACATCTATCGAGTGCAGTCCGCCCCAAGACATATCTTCCTCATAAGTAGCAGCAAACGTCGAGGCACGAGTTGAGCCTAAAAGTGGCGACACCAAATCTTCAGGCTGAAGGCTTTGGAAGTGGAAGCTTTCATCCATCTCATTGATTCGTCGGCTGTATACGATTTTCAATGGAGGGGTACCAGTAACCTGAATTGTTAAGTCGGAAAGATCACCGATACATTTGTTTGCCAAAGAAGGCTGGATCACTGCCTTGGGGCAGAGAACAACCAGAGTATCAGACATTCGGCGTTGGACCTCCAGATTTGACTTCTCCATAACGGTCTGTAATCTGTACAGACCTGGTTTTTTTACGGCATAGTCGAGTGTCAGAGTTTCCGAGTCTCTAGGGCGCCGTTTCTCAGCTTGTTTCTTGAGAGCCTGGAGTTCTTTATGGTTAATAATTATAGACTCATTTTTGCTGGTATCGAAGTCCAAACGAAGAAGCTCGATGTATACGGGATCAGTCTGGTTTAGCCGTATGGGTAGTCTGACAATCGAATTCTTGTTTTCAATGCAAAATGGGTGGCCGTCTGGATTCAGCGTCACAGAACTATCATCAAGTAAGCAAATGAGGTGGGAGGAGAGGGTCGGTGCTGGACGAACCCTTCGGGCAATATATTGATGATCTGCTTGCCCATAATCAGGGAAGAGTTGTGTAAAATGCTAGCTGGCTTCACCCGATTTTCGGATATGGATAACTCGCGATCGTAGAGATGCCGGGCCACTACAGCCAGTCCAGCTTCGATTGGTATCTTTGTCAAGTCGTCAGTAAATGAAAACAGTCAGATGGGGACCTCCACTCACTGGAACTCTAAACATCAGCATACCATTCACGATGGCATGTATCAGGAATATCCCAGTTATTGCCGTGCTGGACCATTCTAACCAGGGTATGCGCAATTCTGGAAGCCCGTACAAAACGATCCCATCCAACGCAACCCATTTTATAAAAAGCCAGAAAGATTCAGCTTCATCTTCAACAAGATTTGACCAGTCGTAAAGGCGCCATGCTAATAGAGCGATATACAAAGCGCAGACATATAGCCGTTGGCTAGGTGCATCTAGCACTGTGAGTGGAATCAAGGGTTGAGATGTTGTCGTTGGGGCTCTGGCTGAGCGAGATATTGCTTGTAATGGAATTCGAGACCCTTCTCCTCCAGATGAGGGTGTCTTCGAAGCTGTTCGCTTCTGGCTTTCTGGAGTCGAAGGGTATGAGGACCTCAGACGAGGAGTTCCGTTCATGGCATAGTCTTGCGGGAGGTCTTTTGAGGTCCGAAGGGACACTCAGTCCAAGCTATTCGAAGATGGTAGAAAGCACAATATAATCTGTATGTTGCAAAGGCAGCATGGGAGACTTTTTGCTTCGATGACGTTTGTTGGCGGCGCTTTGTGATGTTGACGGCTTTTTTTATTTTAATAGGCTGGTACTGCAAGTAACAGTAGACGCGCCGACGGACGCGGCGACAGCAAAACGACCATGGTGGTCTGTGCTTCTTCAGGAACATCCTCACTCAACTCACTACCTTCCACCAAACACGTGCTTCATATTTAATAAAGATCCAATATCCCATAATCCCTATTACATCTATAAAGGTCTTAAGGTTTTTAAAGGGTCGTTACATCATGGTAAATCACGATAAATTTGAATAAATATGTCTGGCCGGTCCAAGCTGAGTAACTCAAACTCACAAGTTCCTCGAAGATCAGCTCGCCAGAAGACTGGCGAACGGACAATACCAGCCCCAGAATTCGAGGCCGAAGGAAACACAGCAACTCACAGTGCAGGCACTCCCTCTGAGCCTCCGCAGTTGGAAGGAAAAGAAGACATAGCATGTGAAGCTAAAACTCCAAAACACGAGGATGACCCTCATAAGCAAAGGCCCAAAAGAGCAACCAAGCGCTCCCAAACCCCCAAGTGTCATATAGATGACCCTATGGATTTTATTACGAAGGCAACAACAAAATCAGACCTTGACAAATGGAAAGGATGGTGTGAGGTTGAATCGGAGCCTGTATGTAGCCTCCTCTGTTGATCCTCTAGATACGTTTTATTATGCTGCGAGGGCGACTCGTTCACCATGCTTACCACTCATGCAGGCCTTCTTCAATGTAATTCTTCGGCACCTCGGTGTGACTGGTATCAAGGTCCAGGAAGTATTTAGCTTGGATGATGAGATGCTAAGTTTCCTGCCGTAGGTTCCTCTCAGTCGAATATTTGATTATGGACTCTAATGATTTCTGATAGGAAGCCAATACATGGATTGATTTTCCTTTTTCGGTTCGAAGAAGATGACCCAGCGATGCAGGAGGCAACTTGCCCGGACAATATCTGGTTCGCAAATCAGGTACGTTAGTCCCTAGTTATGAAGTGGTGATCCATCTAACTCTTGTCCCAGACTACAAGCAACGCATGCGCGACTATCGCCCTGCTCAACATAGCAATGAATACACGGGGGGTTGATCTTGGACCAACCTTGAATGCGTTGAAGGATTTTTCAATGCCATTAACTCCTGCACTTCGCGGATACACCGTCGGCAATCACGACTATCTTCGAAAAATTCATAATTCATTCTCACGGTAAGTTCAATATAGGTCTCCAATGATATACAGAGGCACTAATAGTATAAATTTTAGGAAGATGGACATGCTCAATTCCGACTTGTTCCTTTCAAATGATTTCACGTCGAAGGCCAAGTTACCAGGAAAGACGGGGAAAAATGTCGAACAAGAGCAGGCTGGTTTTCATTTTATTTCACTTGTCCCAATAGATGGCAAACTATGGAAACTAGACGGGCTAGAAAGGCAACCCATGAACCTTGGTAAGGTTAATTTCTCTTTTTAAAACCACACCTCTAACCCACTTATAGGAGAATATGTTGGTGACGATTGGATGAGTCTCGCCCGGTCGATTATTGAGAAACGTATGCAGAAGTACGATGGAGACCAGTTTGAATTCAGCCTCCTTGCACTATGCCAAAGCCCTCTACTCGCCGTTCATAACGACCTTGCCGAAAATATACGCACAACATCTGCCGTCGAAGAACGGCTTGCAAGTTTTCAACCTGACTGGCGAAATTTCGTCGATGGCCAGTCTTTGGAGAAAACCCTTGCGGGGCCAGACGCTTCATATGGTATCACCGCGCAACATTTGGAGTCCGTATCAGCCTCTGCTTCTATTCTACGTG
The DNA here is from genome assembly GCA_001662575.1 of Pseudogymnoascus sp. 23342-1-I1. NCBI lineage: Eukaryota > Fungi > Ascomycota > Leotiomycetes > Thelebolales > Thelebolaceae > Pseudogymnoascus > Pseudogymnoascus sp. 23342-1-I1. Next base: position 38,190 of record KV454979.1, on the reverse strand, counting down.
AGATTCAAACCCCAACTATCACGACGGATCGCCTACTTGGCCTCTGGAAACAGCTTTCCGATTCACAGGCGCAAATGAGAGCTTCATACACTGAAGAGGAAGCCGCAATTCAGCAGGACGAAGAAAGAGCAGCAACTCGGTGCCATGACTACACTCCCATGGTTAATACTTGGTTGGCTGCACTCGCTGATAAGAATGTGCTCAAACATCTAGTAAATGAGGCATCACATGGCTACGACCACGAGTAAATTAACGTAGTCAACAGGACACGTTCAGGTAGTGAAATTCTCCAACGAATATGTCTCTTCTCAGACATAGCATTGTTTTTGCCATACAGCCACGCTAGTCATCTGGGTATTCGTCCCGTATATTTGACACAAATCTGTGTCTCGAGCTATCCCAGCGCTTAAAGAATCTCCCGGCCAGACTCATCAGCGAAATGGGGTTATCCGGTTCGATTACTTCTACATTCTCTTCAGCCACATAACGAATACTAGTATCTTCAACGCTACGTCGTCCTCGTCAGCATGTACCAATGTGTGGGGATAAGGTCTTACAGCGCGTGATAAAAACTCTGATGCTGTCCTTTTCGTAGCGTGTCGACGTGATTGTGTTCCATCCATCTCGAGTTCATTGTGCACTCAACGTCCCACCCCGTAATAACTGCCGTATAACCGTATCTTTTATGTCGAAATACTTGGCCAACTTCGTAATGAATGTTTCCGTGAGATTGCCGCATATCTCGTCGCCTGACTTGCTTCGGCATAATATCGCTTGCGCGTACAACCCGGATTGCTTCGACAAGGCGTGCGAGGTCGGTAGGCACCAAAATACTGGGAGACGCACAGATATACTCCTCCAGAAAGACGCCGTCCATATGATAAAGATTCTCAAACCGCTCTAATATTATAGGAATAAACTGTACCTGGTCTATTGAAGCCGCACGTCCGGGTATGCTGGAGAGTATGAAGTTCGACCAGAGGGCCGAGTAAAATGCGTTGTCCATATCAGCAAATGGGTTTCCATAGATCTTAATAGAAGCACGCCCAGTATTGTTTGCTCCATTTATGCCGAGGCCTCTATACTCATGGATGGTGGTAAGTATACTCTTCGAGGTACGCAGCGCAATTCTTCGCGTTGTCATGTGGCTGAGAAACCGAGGGAAATCATCCGCTTGCACACCCCATGCCAGCAGTTGAGTTTTGAGGTATTCAATTGGGACCTCCTCATCCGACCTATAAGGATCCAGGTACATTGGTTCCGGTGGATCTGAGCTTGCTTTTTGTATTGGCCCATCAAGTGTCTCCCCATTATTGGGGGAAACTACTGCGTGTACATGATTTGGAAAGTCGCAACATCCAGCGTCCAGCCCAAGCCGGCGAGCTATGGCACAAAATATGGCTGCGGATATGAGTGGCAGCGAAGGGTGCTTTTCGTCTTGGAGCGCGATTCCAATAAAGTTGTTTTTGAGATCTCGGTATTGTAGCTCAGAGGCCATGCCAGTGAGGTCATTGTCTCTGAGGAATCGGGCGATCACAAGTGCTTTGCGGCGCTGAGATAGGTTGTGGAAATCAACGTGGGCAGCTTTCAGCCTTTTAGCTAACTTGTCTAGCATATCCGATATCTGGCGCGAATTATCAGCATTTAGGACGTGAACGCGAACATAATAATAACTCATGCGTACTTCACAGAGATCCCCATTGCGGTCATGCAACACAAACAGGTCAAAACAGCCTAGGGCATGTTCTATGGAAATATCATCTCCTCTACTCAGCCTGCGCCATTCGTCGAGCGCCTTAGCTCTGTGGATATGATCGAGGACAGAACTGCTGTAGAATCTAGTTGTCCATTTAGCAACTTCCAGCTCCTTCCATATGAATAAAAGCTGCTAGTTTAATACGCACCTCCTCGCAAGTACATCGTCCGTATCGGTTTCTGCCTGGCAGTTTCGCAACAAAATATCTTTGGCATCGTAGCCAAACTCACTTATGTCCTTCGTCTTATCTATGCGCCCGATTTGTTCGGAAAGTATACTGTCTAATAGCTCAGATGTTCGGGCATCGATATGTTTTCGGTGGATATAAAGCTTTTCCCACTCCACATCGCTAACGTCGCCATCAAATTTCTGCTTTATTCGGTGTTTGGCGTCCCAGTAAGTGAACCCGGTGCGACAATAGTACCGCCAGAGTAGGGGTTCTTCGCTGAGTCTAGCAAGCCGTTTGGAGACTCGCCGGGCGATTATAGTCTGCTCGGGTCTCAGATAGTAGAGGACTTGGTTCAGCACTTCATCAGGGAGGTCGCTGATTGATGTTGATGGTGCCATGGTGGAGCTCGAAAGTATGTACAACTTATAAATGAGTCACTGTACTTTGTTAATATATGGTGTACACCCACGGCCACAATCCGTACCTTCCTCGGGATAGTGTCACTGCCATGGTAAGCGTAGCATTGTTGTGATTCAGTATCAGGTAGCAATATTGAGGGCGACGATGGCATGTTGCTCCTCTTAGTCGCGGGGTTGGGTGCGATTACAAGAGCGGAATCCTCCAGCTCGTTATCTTAGCGCAGTATGAGGCGGCATGTCCACCAAGGTACCCCGCCATCGATGATGACCACCTTGTTCGTTACCATACTATTATATAGTTGGCATAAACCTCATGGTTTCTGATTTATATGTTTGTTTATATTTCACCTTGGCTTGCCTATTTTCTATTCAATGCCTCCCTTCGGGCTTACTAAACACCTATTTTTTGCTCTAATCATGTTATTTCCTATACACCACTGTTATAAACAGATACAATAATAATAATAATAATAATATAAATTAAATTAAATATGCGCGCCAGGCACGAGGCCCAGCCAGGCACCAAACCTGTGCCCCGGAGAGGCAGGTTTGCGCCCTAAGAAAACTAAACTATATACCGTATATACAACTCCATGCTTGTTAATACAGCAATCGCTACACCCACAGTGAAGACGAAGACGGCTGTAATACTCCCCCACACCGTGGTTGGTACGACATCTCTCAAAATCCCAAGAGAGGGTCAGGGGGCAGCGACTGCCAACATAGTGCCTACGCCCGGCTACATTACCAAGCACTTCACATCGGCGAAGTCTTCACCATACAACTCAATGCTAGCTGCGACGTCATTATCCTGTTGCTTGGCCTTGGTCTCCTTTGGGAAATATTTCTTGAGGAAGACAGTTAAATTCTTGTCGACGCTCGCTAGAGCTAAATCAGCACCAGTTCGGACTACAAAGATCGCGAGCCAAGAATAATGAAGGCTAGCTAGGGTCCACTTACAAGCATCTGCATCCATGACAACATCCCCTCGACAGAGAGGGCAATGTTTAGAATTGGCATTCTGCATCGAGATCATGCATCGTATGCAGAAAACGTGGTTACACTTCAATCGAACAGGTTTGTAAGATATGGTGAAGCACACCGGGCAGAGATAGTCGTCCAGTTGTGGAACAATGCGGATTATCTCGTTTGAAACCCCAGCACATACGGCCTTGGCCATAGTTTCGGTCATAAGTAGATCTGACTGTATTAACGGAGGAAATGCCTTCTTGGCACCGAGGGATGTCCTTTTGTCAAATTCTAACTGACATTAGTACAAGTAACACATATATTAGAGGGGGTGATGCCGACTTTTGAGGATTTTTGTGACTGCAAGTTGATTGATTTCCTGAAACTTCAAATTTCGTAGAAGCGTCATATTGATCCGTGTAAATCTATCAAGAGCATCTCGACTGTTGGCGAGCTTGAAGGACTTTGGTAGATTCAGTTTGTTAACCTGCCCCTGAAACCACTGAAGCTGCTTCAATGCTACATTGCTGTCCCTACTGCCGCGATCAAACTCATTCGTGGAGAAGAACACACCGGCTTGGAGATATAGGTCGAATATTGTCCGCCAGCGACCCATATCAGTCTTATTGGGTTTGGCTGGGAATGCCAATTTCCCTATTTCATCTCCCAAAGCTTTTATTTCATCAGTCATGGCCCGTTGCTCGGCCCTCTGAATTTCATCCAAGGAAGACACCTCGTCCTTCAGCAGCCCAAAAAACTCGATGTCAAAAGTCAGAGGCACCTCTATCTGCTGGACGTCAGAGTTGGCATCTATGGAAGGCGTGGCAGAATCAGCATCTGCGTTAGGTATAATATCCTTGGACTCGTTGATGTCCTCAGGCTGGACAGCAGCAGAGCCCTGGTCACCTTCCTGTGCCTGTGCGTCTGCGAGATTCTGCAGGTACTGCCGTGTACTAGGTGACAGAGTAGCATCGATGGCAATGTCGCTTCCTGGAGTCCTCTGGATGTAGAGAGTCAAGGTTGGGCGAAAGACATCAGAGTCGCCTTCGAAACAATAATTGTAAGCTAGAGTCTGGCTATGGGTAAAAGGTCACGGGGCTTACCTGCGAACTTGTATTTGAACCCCACAGGAGTGCCATCGTTAGTGTTTTGGTCCTTCTGATCGCTGGACGGCATCAAGAGACCCAGAGTTTGGGGATCTAAACCGAAACTCCTCAGCTCGCGCTCCACCTTCTTAATACATTTCTTCAGCTGGCCATAGGGTATGGCAGCTTCGACCCAATGTGCTGGAAACCCTTCTCGCTCCAGGGCCTCCTTGAACTCATGAGCAAACTTCATGTTTAACGGAGATCAGTAGGGCGCCTGTAGAATCTCCGATAATCATCTGGGAAGGGCGCTCAGGATGCGTAGTAGTTATCTTGTTGTATGTATCTCTTCTCTCTGGCTTGATTTGTTTTTCTCGCTCTCTCTCATCACTTTAATGGCGGGGGAGCATAGGTATAACTCTGTTCTCCGTTACCATGCCCATGCCCATGTTGGATAATGCAGCGCGTGACCTTGTAGCAAATCTATAACACTGAGGCGGCTTTGCTTTGCACTTGGGAATTATCTTGGCGTTGTGGAAATTTGTATGTACTGTCAGGATAATTTAGGTTTGATGGGAGGTTAAGTACTTTTAATGGAAGCCAGTGGCGGTTCTAGATCTCTGCCCTTGCAACCTTGCACGATCATAATATGTACCTATATTAGGTAATCTTCACGTGAGTGACATCGTACTAGCTTATTTGGGTATAGAGTACACCAACACCAAGTACTCGGTACGTACACACACACACAACCCATTTGGCGATAACGACTCGCTATCGGAGCGGGCGGGGTCCATTGTTTCGCTTCATATAAATAAATCGTAGAGCCGGAAACGATTTTACACCTTGTGAGTGACTGGGGGCAAGAAGGGTTTTATGCAGACGTTGGTCCTTGTCCACATGCTGTGAAACCGTGGTACAAGTACAATACCCCAACTTTATTCAGCTTATTTATATCGACAACACCAAGAGAAGAGACTCGTTGCATGTCTCCACTGTGGACAGTATGGGCGCACAGCAGTCCTCGAACCAGCAAAAGCCCAGTGGGCAAGGGGATACCGGAGGCCCCCTTGTGAAGACCTGTTATTATGAGTTACTTGGCGTAGATCGCCAGGCCAGCGATGACGAGTACGTAGATTGAATCAGTTATATTATCCCTAGCAAGAGCTGACTGGCGTTCAGGATCAAGAAAGCGTACAGAAGGAAGGCCTTAGAACTTCACCCGGATCGAAATTATGGAGATGTTGAAGATTCCACCAGACTATTTGCGGAAGTTCAATCAGCATACCAGATTTTATCTGATCCCCAGGAACGAGCCTGGTATGACTCCCACCGAGATGCGATACTTCGAGATTCCGATATTGGGTCCGGCGACCACTTCGAGCATGATATGCGGTTTACCAGCGCTGCCGATCTGACTATTTTGATGGGGAAATTCTCGCCGAACATGCCCTTCACAAACAGCTTGGACGGCTTCTATGGAAGGCTCCAGTCGGTGTTCGAAGCCCTCGCAAAGGAAGAGGATGCCGCGTGCAACTGGGAGGGCCTGGATCCGATCGACTACTCGGAATTTGGGACTGCCGAAGCTAGCTATGACGATGTCGTTAGGCCGTTTTACATCGCTTGGGCCAGTTTCTCAACCAGAAAGTCATTCTCATGGAAAGATGTGCACAATTACGCAGATGCTCCTGATCGTCGAGTCAGGCGACTGATGGAAAAAGAGAATAAGCGCCTCCGAGAAGAAGGAATCCGGGAGTTTAATGATGCTGTGAGATCACTCGTAGGCTTCGTGCGGAAACGGGATCCCAGGTACATTCCAAACACGCAGTCCGAAGCTGATCGACAACAAGCACTGAGGGATGCGGCAGCAGCTCAAGCTGCTCGCTCGAGGGCTACGCGCGAAGCAAAGCTAAACGAACACGTTCAACCAGAATGGGCACAAACTCGCTACGCTGAGGAGGAAGGGACTTTCTCGGACTCCGAGGCATCAGAAGAGGAAGTAGTAGAATGTGTTACGTGCAACAAGATTTTCAAGAGCGAGAAACAGTATGAAGTCCATGAAAAAAGCAAGAAACATATCAAAGCTGTTCGGGAATTAACGCGGCAGATGCGGAAGGAGAATAAACTTTTCGACTTGGATACCCCAGCTGAAGCTGCAATTCAATCTAAGCCAGGAAATTCCGATTCCGAAGTCTCATTTCACTCCTTACAATATGCTACTGATGACGACACCATACCTGTCGTTGAAGTTGACAAGACCGATCCGGAGTTTGGTGTTAGCAGTGGTGGCCTTAGTGGCTTTGTCCCGCTTGTGAAAGGAGATGAAGCCGACCACGGCGTCACTGAAGAGTCTACTACGCAGGCAATACCGGAATATGGCACGGATGATGATGATTACGCACCCAGGGAGCAGGTGGAGGATAGGATATCTGGACTTTTAAACCAGGAACCGCTGAAAGCAGATGATTCTATGAAGCCAAATGTAATTGGCAATGTGACACAGGCACTGGATAACATCTTAATTTCAAGCGGCGGAGGTACAGATGAACCCCCTACGGAAGAAAATAAGAAACTCGGGAAAGCAAAGGCGAAACGTGCAAAAAAGGCGGCCCGTCAGCAGGCGGAGGACGATACCCAAACTGTAAGAATTAACTCCATTCAACCACCGCTAATGCTAATGGTATCACAAGAATACATGCGCCACCTGTAATAGCTCCTTCAGTTCTAAAAACAAGCTCTTCGATCACATCAAGGCAGAGAAGCATGGCCTGCTTGTTTCAAAGCCGAAGACTGGTGGCCGCGGCAAAATATCCCACTGAAAACCATAAGTTGCATTGCAGAATACTATACAACGTTATAGGTACGACTTGAGGCACTGAGGTCACGATATGCCGGGTACCCTACATGGCATAGATAACACCGCCATTCTTCATAGAGTTACTGGTCTCGGCGACCGTCATATTCCCGACTTTATATCGTATCCGGGTGTCGGTGACGGTTAATTCGAAGTTTGAAGTGGAACAGCTCCCTTGTTAATCAAGAATGGGGAGGCTCTTCGCCGTAATCTTCACTGTCATCCTCGTCGAAGGACTCGACATCGTCAATGGCGCCGTCACGCTCGTGACTTAGGCCCTGTTGAGCTGGATCGTTGTCCGCGATGTGCACGATACTTTTGCCAGGGAATCTCATAATCTCATCTGACCATGCCTCCCAATCTTTTTCATCTCGGATAAGAAAGCCAATAAGCATGCTCGGGTCCATCTCTTTGATGTGCAACCTTCGTAACCTTCGGGTGTGGCAGGAATCAATCTCTGCAGTGGTATACTCCCCGGCATCTGTATGGAACGGAAGGGCAGCCATCGTCTGGTGCGGGTCAAGGTAGAAGAAATGTGAACCTTGAACTCCAACAAAATAATGAGAAGAAGACGGGCGGCCCCTGATATTTACTGTCAGAGAGTGCATCAAGTACAATGGGCGGAGACAACATACCCGGCAATTCCCACCGATTGTGGCATCTGCAATGATGCCTCTAACGCCTCCCAGTAAACCGGAGTAACTTTATCTATACCTAGACGTGTCCCCACAAGTATAAGGGTAGGTTTGAAATTGATACCATCCGGTTTGGCAACACTCATGAAGCCATCCTTGTAAACATCCGACCCGTCGCCAGTGATGTAGACTCCCACATCTGCTGATTCGTGGCGTTTTGCCAGTTCCCTATTGAGCGACATTTAATATTTAAATTACGTGACCTCTCGGATATGTGGGCAGGCTCACTGTATACATCGTGCAGTGGCCGATGGCCCGAACCACTGCCCAGGATATTTACCACAAGCTTCTGCGCCATGTTCAACAAACTTGTGGATGGAATACGGTGCCCTAGGGTCGTCTGCGAAAAGTGACACTATCTCTCGTTCTTCGTCCCTGCCCACACCACGACGCCAGCCTATGGAGTGTTAGAAGTGGAATATTGGGTTGAACCATATGTTGAATTATACGTACCTCGAGAAAGTCGCAGTATAACCATAGAATTGGCCAAAAGGCTTTGCCCCGACCTGATCATACACCCCCAGCCAGTATCTGACGAAAACCCACCCTGATCGCTCAGTTGGCTCCGCAGTCGGACTGAGAAGCTCATCGAGGAGGAAGCTTTCGGGTCCTCTGACCTTGGAATAACCGGAAAGCCAGTACGGTAGGAAAACCGTAATTTAGATTCAAAGTCGTCAAGGAATGCAACTGGCCAACCCCCATCTTCTACATTTGATGCGGTCGCCTCTTGAGAAAAGCCAGAATCTATACCTCTGGCAACGCTTTCCGGGGGCGTAACCGCCGCTTGTATTGGTTTCTCGGCATCAGTTCGATTTTGCGGTGTTTCGCGAGAGCTATCATGTGAAGGTAAGTCCGTATCACTAAGACCAGAAGCGTGCTTCGACATAGATGGCGCCATATATTGATCTCCTAGACACCACAGTGGCAGATCTGAACTGTCGAGGTTGGTCGGTTCTGGATCCCAGAGATATTGGACAATACGCTTGTAGCGGCTGAAATCTACAGCCGCCATTTGGTTGGACGGGCCTCGAGAATGTAGCCCAAATATTGTGGTGAATATGTTGTTAGTCGCACGATACAGATTGCCGCTTAGCATTATATTAGGCAGCTGTAGGTATTCAGAGTCGTGGATGATGGCAGGCAGGTGCTGATGAGGGGCAGGCGCAGTTGAGGTACAGTGGAGCGCGTCATGTCTGTCACCCGGCATGCTACGGTACGTACTGTACGGCATTGCCTGGTACGATAAGGCACTCTTATCTTAGTGTGATTGCAAGGATACTCGATGGGAGACCGCACAACGTTTATACGGTCCAATGTTCTCCTGGTAAGTCTATAAAATACACATAAAAACACCAGAAAAACTGTTTTCAGTGCAAACATTGCAGGCGCTGCTCACAAACCGCACATTCCCGTTGTTCTGGCGAATTAATTGCGGTGCGCTAACTGATAAGTCACCTCAAGACCTTGCCAGAGGCTGCAATTTTAAATTTTTGTTTCTACACACCTCTAAACCCCAGAGAAAATGATATAGATATCAAGCCTACGATGGTACGCTCAAAGAAAGGCCCCAGAGGTGGGGGAGCAGGCAAAAGCAATGGTAGGGGACAAGGTCGACGAGGTCGTGGTGGTGGACGCAGTGGCGGCGGTGGCGATGGCGGCAGGAGTCATGTTGAAGACGAAGATGGAGCAGATTTTATCCCATTTTCTGGCGCAAGTAAACCTGCATCACATCCACAAGGTCAGTGGGATGGCCCTATATCTCTTCCTACCAGCACATAGCGAACGAACAACCACTGATTTTTTTCAAAGCATTCTCTTTACAAGCGGAGGCTCTAAATACTCAACGCTACGAGCCCTCTAGATCGTCCAATTTGCGACTACGGGATACGAAGGTCAGCTTTGTTAGTGCCAGTACTCTTCCGCCACCCGAAACACCAGGTCCTGAGACTGCTATGGAATGCATGTCCCTTAAAGAGTCCGATAGCGACCTTGGAATGGATGGGGTTATAGACTCTTCAGAACAAGCGGAAAATACTCATGAGGCAGAAGATGCAGAAAGAAGCCAAGAAAGTAAAGAGAAAGATGTTCAGGACGAGTTTATTATCGATATAGAAGGCAGCCACTCTATAGAAACGAATCTGCCACCCCCGCAAATTCGGTCATCTTCCCCAACACCCTCAAACTCAAGCGAGGAAGTCATATTGTTTAGGGGACGAGATAATAACGGCAAATTCTTTGGTAGCCTGCCATCAACCGAACCCAGGCCTTCGAAAACATCCTCCCTACGCACCACAGTCAACGATGACGTGACGATATACACCGAAGACAAGCAATCCGCCATTGGTAGCAGTCTGGCTACAGATGTGCTACGTTTATCTGGTGAAAGGGGCCAGGTTAAAGGGAAAGGCAAAGGGAAAGTGTATCTACCTGAGACGCCATCTGCTGTCCATATAGATTCGGAGGGCAAGTTATCAGATTCGCTTGATGTGCCACCTTTGACCTCACGAAAGAGTCGAAACGGCAGCGGCCGCTATCGCAAAATGCGAAGTGTCGAAGATGAAATGATGAATGATTATATCACAAATCTCGAAGAGCAAGGCTTGGACGTTTTAGGGTCCGGCAACGGAAGGGAGCTTGGTGACAACGGCAACGACATATTTCAACACCGCGACTCCTCTCCTCACTCCGACCTAGAATTGTTCGATGATAACTTGCACCTCTCAGATTCTCTCGACCAGAATACCTTAGAGGCTCTAGATGAAATTTCTGGCCCCATCGACGCAGTCCTGTCAAGGCGAGACGCTGAATCCGGTCTACAATATCTTGTTGCTTGGAGCGAGCACATGAGCGACAAGTCGGGATGGGTTCCTGCAGCAGCAGCAGCGTTATTGACACCCCAGGCACTGGATCTAATCGGCAAATTTGAGGCCAACGGAAAGCTAGTGACGGAGAGCTTGGACGGTGACGCCGACGATTCTGATTCAGCGGATGATGATCTGACTGAGAGTACCGACTCTGAAGACGATGACATGGACCTTATACAGCGACAGTTAGACAACCTAAATGACGAAAAAATGGCAAGGCTGCTTGCGAAGCAATTCGAATTCGGATTCGACTCCTCAGAGTTAGCTTTGTTTGACGGATTAAATGAGCCAAGTGGAGGCAGTTCGTCAGCCGCCCTGAACCGCAAAAGGCAACAGTTTCAACGCAAAGAGAAGGTCTCGAAAGCGCCCTACAGTGGCTTTCCTTCAGCGAGTAGGCTCGCAGACGCTTATGACGGTTTCGATGTCATGGATTTTGAGCGTCCTAGCCTAAAAAAGAAACCCAAGGGCCGCAAGGGTAGGCTACCGTTTGATGTTTCTGATCCGGAATTAGAGGCATCAATGCAGTCCGCGTGGGAGAACGATCGAGTCAAGAAGAAGCAGAGGAAAGAGGACCGAGAGCACCGCAGAGCCTTGGGGGTCTTAGGCATCCATCCTGACAAACCTGACCTCAGTATGAAATATAAGGAGGGCATGGGGATCCTGGCGATCAAGGAAGAAATCAGATTGTTTTTGATTGGCAAGAACACCACGTAAGCATACACCCCATACCCCTATCGTGACGTATAGCTTGGACTCTTCTGTTCAATCTTCAAAGATGCAGGTACTAATCCAACGTTCTTAGGCTCGCTTTACCTCCTATGGACAAGAAAGACCGTATAGTAGTCCATGAAATCGCCAATGCCTTTAACTTGAAGTCAAAGTCGGTCGGTGCTGAACGAAAGCGGTTCCCTGTGCTTTACCGCACTCATCGAACATCCGCGTACAATGAAAACGTGTTCACCTCTGTTGAGCGAAGAATCTCTCGCCGATTTTTCCCTCGCATGGATGTCAAAGGCAAGAATCCGATGGCCAAATCAAGCCAAGGGTCCCGCGGCACTGCGGGTGGTTATAAGGATGGAGATGTCGTGGGAGGCTCCGCGCCAGAGTTGGGAATCGAAAATAGGGGTAGGGCAATGATGGAGAAGATGGGATGGAGCAGCGGGACTGCGCTCGGCGCCCTGAATAACAAGGGGATATTACAACCTGTGTCACATGTTGTCAAGACTACCAAAGCTGGGCTGGGATAATATGTGTTTGCTAGACGGCTGTACATATCAAAACTGTATATTATTTCAGTGTCCTCCTCACTGTCTCGAATCGAAGGATTTCGTCCGTGGTGCAATCTGATTATATCGAAGTGAAAAACGCATGGGCGAGACCAAATATTCGGTATCTGTGAATTCTCGTCGTATATAATCCATATTCCGAAGCAATCTATTCTTGAATGACGTTTTTTCAATTGCATCGGAATGAGGTAATCGTGTGGCCGCCGTCTCCATATTCGAGATGTTCTGATTCCGATGCAGTCGCCGATTGGTGAATGCCGCGCTCGAAACTGCGAGTAGCTTATCCTGTTGCAATTAATGTCACATGGATCAAAGATATCAAGATGTTTCAAATATGATCTTCAGCATTCCTAACCCTGAAGACGCTTATTGTACAGCCACGTAACCCATAAAGCAGACCCTGAAGACATTTGCCCCCGTAAAAGCAGACCATCCATAACGCATTAAAGAGACTCGACCAGATCGAGCCCATGCTGGCCTTATCATCTGATTTAGATGACTCCGAAGACCGAACATATCCGAGACCCTGTGTGAAAACCCGCAAACAGAGAACATTTATTTCGCAGAAGACGAGTACTTGGTGACGGCCTTGGTGCCTTCCGACACGGCGTGCTTGGCAAGCTCTCCTGGGAGGATAAGACGGACACTTGTGGTATGTTAGAATGGTTTTAGCGTATGGGTTTGAAATAAAACGTACGAGGTTTGGATCTCCCTGGAGGAGATTGTGGACTTCTTGTTGTATGCGGCAAGCTTCGACGCCTCAGTTGCGACACGCTCGAAAATGTCTAGAAAATGTTAGTGGTTTGAGATCGAAAAGTGAAATGTGATCAAAGCTTACCATTGACGAAGGAGTTCAGGATGGACATGGCACGGTTGGAGATACCAGTATCCGGGTGGACCTGCTTGAGAACTGTGGTGTGTCAGTTATGGACGTGACATTAAAGTGGCGCGATGGGTGGAATCGGCGCGTTTTTGGAATCTAAATCTCACCTTTGTAGATGTATGAAGAGTAAGTCTCCTTGCGGGTCTTGGTGCGCTTCTTCTTCTCGCCAGTTGCGGCAGTCTTCTTTCCGGCATCCTTCTTCTCAGCGGGAGCCTTGGCTGCTGGGGCCTTTGCGGCGGGCTTCTTCTCGGCGGCACCCTTTGGAGGCATTTTGATGATTTTTGGGGGGGGTTTGAAAGTTGGGAGTGAAAGTTGAGAGTAGAATTGAGATTGAAGTGTGTAGACGTGGGACGTGGGCGTTGCAGAGTGTGGGTGATAGATGAAGAGAGGAGAAAGAAGGGAAAGGGTTGACGGAGATGGAGGTCCTGCCACTTCTTATACCTCAGAGAAATGCGCGGTGGTGATTCGGGTACGCGAGGCACGTATTCCGCGCTAACCAGAAACAGAAGCGCGTTTCGACATCATAACAATCTGGGAGGTGGGGGGGCGCATCAACACAGAACCGCAGCTAAGCGAGCTCTGATTGGCTCGATTAGCTCTGATTACCTGCCATCCCCTCACCCCCATCAGCCCATTCGCGCCATTCGCGCGATTTCTGGCCTTTACCGTGTACCGTGCTTTTACTCGCATATCCCAGAAGCGAGTGATCCCATAAATCACCCATATTGGTGTCAGTCTTATAAAGTTCCATCAACTCCCACTTCACTCCGCCTTTCTTCTTCCTTTTCCTCTCTTCATCTCTCAACGACCACATCCAACCCACCACGACTATACTACACCCACGTTTACTCTTACTCTCCAATTAACAACCAACACCCTCAACTTTCAAAACCCCCCAAAACTCACTCAAAATGACTGGAGGCAAATCTGGAGGAAAGGCGTCTGGCTCCAAGAGCGCGCAATCGTAAGTTTACTCCCACATCACACCCAAACCTCACTCAGATACTTGAAGCAATTCGCCTTTCTTTGGCAATTGACTTCGAGAATCATCCAAGTCTTTTTGAAACATCGATTTGCTTTATCAAGTTCACTTTACTAATTGGTTTTCGATACAGTCGTTCTTCTAAGGCCGGTCTCGCGTTCCCCGTCGGACGTGTCCACCGTCTTCTCCGCAAGGGAAACTACGCTCAGCGTGTTGGTGCTGGTATGTTGTCTATCTGTACGCGCTTTGACGCTTGAATTCCATACTGACGCGTCATCAAGGTGCCCCTGTCTACCTGGCTGCTGTCCTTGAGTACCTCGCTGCTGAGATTCTTGAGTTGGCTGGTAACGCCGCTCGCGATAACAAGAAGACCCGTATCATCCCACGTCATCTGCAACTCGCCATCCGCAACGATGAGGAGCTGAACAAGCTTCTCGGACACGTCACAATCGCACAAGGTGGTGTCCTACCAAATATCCACCAGAAGCTTCTCCCAAAGAAGACCGTCAAGGGCAAGGGTGCTGGAAGCCAAGAGTTGTAAACGGTCTTTTCCTGGGTTTCTGCAATGTTCTCGCTTTCATGATAATGGGGTGTCGTCCGGGATATGGGCTCACGGCTGCTTTTTGCGTTTTTAAGGTTGTACAATAGGTCCATGGCAATGGGTCGGGATTGATTTTCGGAATCAATCTTATGAAACTATCAATATTTCAAATGGCTTTCTTCGTGACGTGAAATATCAATTGCTTGTTTTCCCGAAATCATACAGCGTTTATTTAGACGCGTGAATATCAAATCCACTGATCCATATCTCACTATAAAAAACTGGCGCGTTTACTCCATTTCGCGAATCAAGATTTCGAATCTCATAACCCGATGTGTAAATAAAGACAGTTCAAAGATCTGGTAAAGTGTATTGTGCATTGAAGCTCTTAATTCTCTATATACAATGAGCAGCCTCCCACTTGACCAAGCTCCCTCCTTACGGCCTTTAATAACGTGCGTCCGAAGGTGCTACGCGTGCAATTAGTTTGTGTCCCATAATTGAAAAACATAGCATGACACTGAAACTTACGCTCAAGGGTAGTTGCTGGAAGGTTCCGCTCGTACTTGGAGCCTGTAGCACAATTTCAATCAGTATATGTCCATCCAACGTCGATATCTGGGGCCAGAACATACCTCCTGGGCTTGTTGGTACACGGTATGGATCTGGGTGCTTCCATTTCTCAAGCAAGTCTTCTGTTTCCCTAAAAAGAGCCTGCGGGTCTGGTAAGTACTCGCTCGTTCGTTATATTGAGTGGAGGCTTACTCTCTGTTGCCGTGGGTCCTTGACGTTCTTATTCGCCTCAAACAATGATCGGAGATAGAGCGCTTGGCCTCTCCAGAGGTATCTGTGGACAGACCAGTCCAAAGCAAGCTTCAGGGAGCGTCGGTATAACGACCTGTATTGGTGTCAGTCGGTGCTGTCATCTACTAGGATGGGGGGGCTCTTACGACACGACTTGAGTGTTCGACATGGCTGGAGCTCTCCCTTGATGTCGCTCTTCCTCAACAGGTTACACTTTCGGGATGGCCGTATGGGGCTAACAACGTAGAGCAAGTTGTAGATGCCCTGATTGTTCAATGGAAGTGCAATTCCTTTCGTATGGACACAGGGTAGCGGGTGCGAAGTGCCATCCGAAGTTGCGCTTCGCAACCTCGCCCAATGCAATAGTTTATGCCTCAGGCCGCCCTTCGGTCCGGAACATAGTTCCCACGATACTACTTTGTTATTCGAGACAACTAGGACTGGGTACGGAGTAACCGGTCACTTGAGGCTTTTAAAATTATTGTTCCTACAACTTACCCGACCAATTGACGTTTTCTCATTGCTCGTTTATTCCGTTTTCAACAATCGCTCAACATGCTCTCCCGTCGGATTTTGCTCGCCTCGAAGGTGCTGCGAGCACATCGGGCACCGCAGATGCGCTATGGATTTCCAATTGTCCAGCAGTTCAGATCCTACGCCGACACCGTTGTCAAGGTTCCACAGATGGCAGAGTCTATTTCGGAAGGCACATTAAAGCAGTTCTCGAAACAGATCGGAGACTACGTGGAGCTGGATGAGGAGATTGCAACAATTGAAACTGACAAGGTCACTATTTGAAGCTCCATTATACGTCACAGCAGTGCTGACTTCCTGACAGATTGATGTCGCTGTGAACGCACCCCAGGCCGGCACTATTAAGGAGTTCCTTGCACAAGAGGAGGACACCGTGACCGTTGGTCAAGACCTCGTCCGTTTGGAGCTTGGCGGAGAAGCACCGGCAAAGGAGGAGTCGAAACCTGCTGAGCCAAAGGAGGAGAAGCCGACGCCTTCGGAATCGAAATCGGCACAAAAGGATGAGCCAAGCCCACCGAAAAAGGAGAGCCCTTCGCCTCCAGCACAAGAGCAGCCAAAGAAGGCGTCGCCTCCACCGAAACAGCCCGAATCCAAGGCAACTGAGTCGAAAACCACTTCCGCACCGGGGAACCGTGAGGAGCGCCGCGTTAGTAGCATGGATTTATACTATTCGGGTTACTGATACTGACTTCTCTCAGGTCAAAATGAACCGCATGCGTCTGAGGATAGCTGAGCGCCTAAAGCAATCGCAGAACACTGCTGCTTCCCTGACAACATTCAACGAGGTTGACATGTCTTCGCTCATGGAGTTCCGCAAGCTCTACAAGGATGACATCCTGAAGAAGACTGGCGTTAAGCTTGGCTTCATGAGCGCGTTCTCGCGTGCCTGTATCCTTGCCATGAGGGATATCCCAGCCGTCAACGCCTCCATTGAGGGACCAAACGGTGGTGATACTATTGTCTACAGGGACTACGTGGATATCTCCGTCGCCGTTGCAACTGAGAAGGGTCTTGTCACTCCAGTCGTCCGCAATACTGAGGGTCTGGACTTGGTGGGCATTGAGCAGGCCATTGCGGATCTCGGCAAGAAGGTGCGTAGTATGACTAATTTGTTCCGGCTATTACTAATACATTGCTAGGCCCGGGACGGAAAGCTCACGATTGAGGATATGGCCGGAGGAACCTTCACCATCAGCAATGGCGGTGTCTTCGGTTCGTTGATGGGCACCCCTATCATCAACCTTCCCCAGACTGCTGTCTTGGGGCTTCACGCCATCAAGGACAAGCCAGTTGCCATCAACGGAAAGGTTGAGATCAGACCGATGATGTATTTGGCACTGACCTACGACCACCGTCTGCTGGACGGCAGGGAGGCAGTGCAGTTCCTCGTCAAGGTCAAGGAGTTCATCGAGGACCCTCGTCGCATGCTGTTGTAAATTTAGCATAGCGATGCTGTTATGGTGTAGTGATGAGGTTGGTCAGGGTGGCCAGCTTAGGTGTCGGGGAGATGTGTATAGTAATAGAAGTTGCGCATGATTCAGCTCTGGCGGGCTTAAAATCATATGTATTGTAGATGGTAATACAGGAGATGTGCCTTACTTTTGCCACGTGGGGAGGTCGTGTTTGATTGTGCTTGTGTTTGTGTTTGTGTTTGCCCGAGGGGATAGTACCGCTGCGGCTTGTTTGGTTTGTGTGTGCGTGCCCGTCGGAATGAGGCATGTCTTGGGGTCTATTGATAATCGTGTACGGGCATTGGGAGTTGAGGACCCGTTCTCTCCACGGTATGGATCTTGCCCTTGCGGAATTATTAATTTTGTCAGGCATATGTTAATAATGAACTATGGCTTATGTGTGATAGTTGATGCGTATAGTGTGTGGTCGTGGCGTTGGTTATGGGGATGTGATTATAATAATTGATAAATACATTATTATTTAAATGTGAGACCAAAAAAACATATTATATTATCATAAATTTAATTGTTGCCCGACACATAATGAGTAAACAGATATCACAAGGAGCTAACAACCGAACATTATCTATAAAAGTGAAATATTTAACTTGATAGGTTTTATTTCAGTGTAGCAATCAGGAGGCTGTTGATAAGTTGAATGCCGGTATATATTCACGACCCCGGGTAGAGAACCCGACGACGGAGCGAGAAGCCGGATTACATCAGCACATCTGTAGTCGACCCCATTGGACCAAATACTAACTAACTACAATATCTCCACCATACAATGGATGTCTGCACAGTATTTATATAATACGTCTTGATCACATAGAGTATGTTTGTACAGTATCCGTACAACATCTGCACAATATTAAGCCAAAGCCGACCCCCGGTGAGTTGTCGGATGAAACGGAGATAGATATAGGCATAGTTCGGCATGGCTTCCCCAATCTGGTGGCTGGTGGCTGATGGCTGATGGCTGATGGCTGCAGAGCTTCCCTTGGTAAGGCTGGGCCAAGCTGGTCGGTTGGTCAGCCACATAGCAGCCAGACGCGGTGTGTCCAGTACCGGGTGCTACAACCCCGGAAACGGCACTTGGGGGCGTCGGAGGTGTGTGTGTGTGTGTGTGTGTATAGGTATGGGTATGTGTGCAGGTGTGGACGTAAGCTGCACGCGCAACATTCACAAGGCTCACGCGCCCATGGTTCCTTCCCGATGATTCATAGATTGGCCTGTTGCCTTTGTATGTGAAGCGAGATATCTCTTGGGAGGTATCTCTTAGGAAGCGAGGTCACCCATCCATCACTTCTTCTTGACTTCCCGCGCTTCCCGTTGTCTAAGATGGATGATAGTTACCCCCCAGTATAAATACCCACTGACCGCCTTCACAGGTATAACAGGGTTCTCGGATCCCCGGAAGGCCGCCATCATCGTCATTGCACTAGGCTGAGGTGGGTAAGTCGCCTACCTTATTTGACAAGTGGACCCTTGGTTTGTGAAGTCAGCAACCACACCTTCACCACAAACAAACCATTAACAACCACTAACAATCATTTTCCGCCCCCCAAATTAAACGTCAGTACTCTCTCTGACTATTCTTTGTCGACTATCATATGTGAAATCTAAAACTCTTTGTTGACAAAAACTTACACACGTACTCCCATACGTACCCCATACGTATACACATATACATATACAAACTCTACAGCTGTCTCCATGTACCCCATCACTCTATTCTGTCTGAAATGTACCACTGGATTATCTTGGTAATGTGCCATTTTGTACCACTCTGTATTGCTACTGTCCTCCTGCTGTCTGATATACACATCCCAAGCCTCACTAATGCACACCATCAGACTCAGCAGGAAGTAATCGACATCCCTCTCCTCTATAATCACCAAACCCCCCAGTCCCTTACCGCCTTGCTGCCTTATTAATGACTTACTGCCATGCACTCTGAATCCCCTCATCCCTTCCTTCCCCCGTCCCATCCCACCATCCCTTGGCTCCACCAGACCTGCCCCGCCCACCAACTTGTTGACCTTCATCCCATCTTCGCCGAAACTTCCGATTTCTAATGACTCTTTTCACACCCCACCTCCCTTCTTCTTCATTATATCCACTCATTCCTCCCCTTCATTCACACCACTCTCACATTCATATACCACCTGAATCCAACATCATCCTAGCATTTTCTCACCTTCTCACACTTTCAAACCACCTAAAACATATTGACAAATTGACATATAGTCCCTGCCTACCTGCCAGACAAGCTACCACTACTCTGCAAAGGCCCTTGAGGGGGGAAGAAAAAACACACCTTTCAACATAACAATACAACCTGCCAAACAGCCACATATGAGGACCTTCCCTGAATATATCAAGACAGCTCCGGCTCTGTTGGTGCTGCTCTTTGCTCTCACGGCCTCTGCGCATGAGGATACAGCTCATATCGCTGCTGATATGGATATGGGAATGACGACCGCTGGAGCTGGCATGCCGTTGAGCACCACTCCATCCAATGAGACGCTGGTAGTGCCTCCCAGTTACTTCCGACACCCAGAACACTCACACTTGATCCTTGCCCACATTGCCCTGATGACAGTTGCTTGGGTATTTGTGCTTCCAATTGGTATGAGCTCCTGGCAACCTTGTGAATGAAACCGTCTGACATGAAGTAGCTGTAATGCTCTCGATTTCCCGCTCCAGACTGAACCTCTTAGCCCAATCTGGATTTTTTGTAATAAATTCGGGAGGAGTCATACTGGCAATGCTCTACAACAGCAGAACGCCCGATTTATATACACACAACGCACACCACACGATTGGATGGCTGCTCACATGGGTCAGCGTTGCGCAGGTGTTTCTGGCGCTTATTACGGCCTCTTCCAGGCTGCGGAGAGAAAGAAAAAACTCGGAGGAACACCTGCCATTTATGCAAACCTTGCAGCAATCTGTGGGAGGACATCAATGGGCAAATAATGCAGAGAATGGTCCTGGATATCGATTCTCAGATGATAGCGGGCATGGAACAGAGCAGAATGATGAATCCCCCAGAGGAAACTCGTCTTCCTCGTTAGAAGATGATCGAGATGTCATGGATGGTATAAACCGGAAGTATTATGAGAGTGAGGTTGATGACCTATCTCCGAGCTCAAAGAGGAGCCGACGCGCACTTGTGAAGAGATTGCGCGCTGTTATTTCGGGAAAAGTGCCTTTATACATTTCTTCGCGCGTGACTGGCTTACTTCGCATTCTCGAGGCCATCATAACACGCACGATATTGATACAAGGATTTGTGGCTATAACCACTGGAGCTGTGACATATGCCGGGATTTTTGTATGCACCCCTAGCCACCGAACAAGTTTTAAACCTAACACTCTCTAGCGAGGAAGGGATGTGTTCTCTGGGCTTGCCCATTTTATCAAGGGCGGAGTATTCTTCTGGTACGGAATATTTACGTTGGGTCGCTGGGCCGGAAGCTTTGCAGACCGTGGTTGGGTGTGTATTTTCTCTCTATTACGGATTTATTTTGCTAACAGCGAAAGGCTTGGAATATTAAACCCGGAACTTCTACTAGCACCATCTCCGCAGAATTCGTGGAAAGCTTCCTTATATTCTTTTATGGGTCTACGAATATATTCCTAGAGCACCTGAATGCGTGGGGCGAAGCATGGAGCGCGCAAGACATGGAACACATCTCCATCACAGTAATGTTCATTGGGGGAGGATTGGTGAGTAAACTAGTGACGACATGATATATTTCAGCTACTGACGGTTTAAGTGCGGAATGTTGATTGAATCGGCCGGAATCCGCAACCTATTGAATATCACCACTTCGAAGGCTTCCATTAATCGGCCGGTAGAGAGCCCATTTACGGATGGCGAAGATGAAGAATTAAGCTGGCAGCCCCCCCAAAGCTACAAGATCTCGATGAACCCCATCCCAGCATTGATGGTGCTCCTCCTGGGGATAATGATGAGCTCCCACCACCAAAGCTCGATGGTCTCGACTATGATACACAAGCAGTGGGGAACCCTTTTGATGGGCGCTTCCTTTTCCAGAGGATTGACGTATATTATCTTCTACTTGTCACCACCAACGTCATTTTTGCCTTCTCGACCACCCTCAGAGCTCATCACAGCTTTTTGCCTCATGGCTGGCGGTCTCGTGTTCATGGCCAGTGTATGTGTACCCACCCACCTATTATATATTGCTTTTGTACTGAAAGATATTCATCTGACATTTTTTATAGAGCCGTGATACAGTTGTATCGATGGAATATAATAACCTGGATGCCATGTTTGTATTCACCGTGACAATGGGTCTCGTGAGCTTCCTCATGGCATGGATCATTCTCGTGGTTGCAGTCAAGGGCTGGGTATTACAGAAGGAAAAGAGGCGCAATAGACTTTAGATCTGCGGTATGATATCCCTTTGCTAGTTGTTAGATTCGACGACGTGATACCAATTTTTTTCTGGGGTGATTTTGCGGAGAAACCTTACTTTAGTTTTACGAAACAGGGGGGGGGGGAGGATTAGCTAGTTAGTAGTAGCTACGTCTTAATAATAAATATGAGGGTGGGATCAACTGAAATATCACTGGCTATGTACTAACTTCTCTTTAGAATGCATTAGTGAACCTCAATGTACAAGGCGGATGGATATATGTAATATATTTCCGAGCGAGCTCAAACGAAGATACAATGGTGCGCATAAAACTTGATCATTTCGGTTTATACACGACACTCTCGGCGAGGAAACGTGCCGTGTTGGTATCGTGGCTCGGCAATACAACAACATCGGTCTGTCTTGCAAACTCCTTGATTAACCTCAAACTCTCTAGAGCACGGATGGGGTCATCGTTAATTCCATCGGGCTCTTCTTTATCCAGAACATCAATGCCGTATGTCGCATCTCCAGGAAGGAAGTAAGTTGTTTCTTCTCCGGTCCCGCTCTCCCCAAAGACCACGAGGGCAAGGTGTCCAGCTACATGGCCAGAGGTGTCCACAGCGACAATCTTGCCATCAGATGTGAGCGGATACGATTTCCCCCAAGGTCCGACAGGTCGATCTTGATAGTCGATGACCTTGGGCGCGAACTTCTTGGGCCAGTGATTCGGCGTGGCTCCCTCCATACCCGCAAAAAAAGGGTGCTCGCCGAACGCCTTCCAATGCTCGCGACTGACGTATACTGGTAGATCCGGTGCTGCGGAAATCAGGTCCTCCAGGCCGCCGGCGTGATCATTGTGAAGGTGGCTTAGTATCACTGCTTTTAAATCTGTGGGCTTGACGCCCTGTCGGCTGAGTTGCTGGACGATGCCATCGCTCGGCTCGATGATGAAGTTGCTCAGCACCTTGTTGAATAGCGCTGCACGTGGGAAGTAACCGGCGTCATTACAGCATGGAGATTGGCCGGTATCAAAGAGAAAGAGACCTTCTTGGTGGCGAATGAGAAAGACACCGACCGGGAGAGGTTGAGTCCATTGGCGGTCACAGACGGAACGCAGGCGGCGGATGATGGGGTAGCTGTCTGCTGGCTGGGAACGCATTAATGGCCGTATCCTCACACTTCCTGTGGACAAGAAATCCAAGGTGGGCAATTTGGTGGTACAGCTTGCATCATGGCTATTTAGAACAGACTCATTAACCACAGTGGTTGCGTCGTCGATTTCTGGCATCGTTGCGAATAGCGATCATTACTATGCGATAATCCGATTTATCATTAAGCAGTTATCGTTACTTCTACGCCAACCTTGTATATATATGCCACTTCACGTTTGCTATAAAATAGTCTCATCCAATGTTCTCGGAGCAATAAACCTCCAACGGTCAAACAACTATCCGCCTAGCCACCATTGCCGACGGTCGATCCACTATTTATCATAGTAGTCTGGCAGTAACTACCGGCACTCGGTGGTGTCAACCGCCGATTAAATGTGGGTATATCTACTCGACCTGAACCTAAATAATTACCCTCACCGTAACATCAGGTATAATAGATAGATAGAACGACAGAACGTTAATTGATATTTGGAGATAGATGTAATTAACACATAATGGCGAAAAGGCGTTAGGCGGCTATTTATATATTTTGCAATAGTAGGTGGCAATTTATTTATAAACTGTATATTAACTACGGCTAATATCAGAACTGCCACCCAAATTATTGAAAATATCAGAACTGCCACCCAATTGTTTCAAAATATCAGAACTGCCACCCTACAAATTTACAACCTAAGTTAACTTATCCCCAGTAATATACTATACTCTAACCTATTTATTATCTATATCTACTATTATTACAAAACATAAGTTAGCTTTAAACTAGTCTATAGCTTACCTCTAGCTTTAGAAATAAATTATATTTAAATCTCACGTGACTATAAATGAGTATACCTATTATAAGGTCTTTATAGTATTATATAAGCCTAATTAATAGTTATAAGTAGTAATATTAGTAGTAGTTAAGTTATGTTTAATTTTGTAGTAGTTAGCTACACTTATTAGAGTAGATACTTAGGTTGTAAATTTGTAGGGTGGCAGTTCTGATATTTTGAAACAATTGGGTGGCAGTTCTGATATTAGCCGTATTAACTAAATCCACTCCTAGGACAAGAGATTATTAGAACCATTAAACTATAGTAAAGTGAAACGCTCGCTGCTGCAATAGTTTTTAAATTAGTATATAAACTCTAATAGAGCTAAAACAATGTTTAATTAAAGCTAAAATTTATATTTTATAGTAGGGCTAATGACTGAATTGCCACCCAAAATATCAAAAAGGACTGAATTGCCACCTAACTGTTTGAAAATTGCCACCCTACGCTCACCGCCTTTGTCACGTGACATATAAATCCACGTGATGTTAGAAATTATCACATGATTATAATAAAATGTCACATGACTTTATATACTATGTATTTATTAACTTAATTACTACATAATATGTCACGTTAATTACTACATAATATGCTACATAAATTACTAACTTAAGTATTATGTAATATGTCAAATAATATGTTAAATATGTTAAATATGTTAAATATGTCAAATATGTTAAATATGTTAAATATGTCAAATATGTCAAATAAAATATCAAATAACATATGAAAAAAATGCCCTAAGTTAACTATTCCATCTCTTCAATTACCCTAGCTCTTTTGATATCAACTATAATAGTATCACACGGCTGAGCTCGACAGCTACGTGCGTTATGGTGGGTCATCTCACCACAATTACCACATTTTCTAGCTTGCTTTTTTGAAGCACCTTTGTGTAGCCTAATAGTCTTAGGCCGTCCACGGAGCTTAATAAGGCGTGGTGGTAATATTGTAGGATCTGGGGTTAAGTTAATAATTTCAACAGGAAACATTTAGTGCTAGTATGTATTCCGGTAACGTAAGTCATGGCCTAAGTGCTGCTATGGTCTAAGTGACAATTTTAGATACCCCACCAAAATCTAGGACCAAACCACCCACCTACCAACTTAGAAAATCGCAAATAAATCAATTACTATAATGCTAATTCATCTAAATCGCTATCATATAGCTCTTCTTCGCTCTCTTCATCCATTTCCTTAATTGTAGCTTCCTCTATAAGTCGTTGCGTTGTTCTAGACCTCTATGAAGCTGCTGCTGTTGCTGCTTCTGCTTCTACAACTTGCGACCGCAACTCCTCTGTAGAGATGTGGAATTGACCCTTTAAAACTGCTCTCTTGCCCTTGTTCTGTGCTCTGCGCTTCTGAATAATTAAACGTAAGTTATCTGTCTCTCTTTTTTGAAGAGTATTACGTGTATTAAGGCGTTCTGTCTCGTCTGCTAACTTATGAATATATTGCTTTGTAGGAGTATTCAAAACACCTTGATTTAAGGCTATAGAGAGCACAGTATTCGCTTTTTGAAGGGTATGAAAATCAGGTGGACTGCTGTTTAAGAATACCTTCTCAAAAATATCATGCTCTGTAGGAGTATGTGGCCATTCTACTACAATGTCTGTTATAGGAAGCGTAGCTGCTCGAATGACTGTTTGTGGTTGAAATGGCTGTAGCCTACTCCCTCTCTAAGCAGAATTGATATTTGAAGTCGAAAAAGCAGCTGCTCTTACTTGTATATATGCCTCCATCCACTCTGCTTTCTGTATACGTAGGAGTTGTGCCTCATTTAGGTACGAGAGAGCAGTTGTAAGGTGTTGCTTTAGAGGTCCAAAAATCGAAATATCAAGTGGTTGTAGTACATGAGATGTATAAGGAGGTATTATAAGGAGCGATATTCGATTTTAAATGCAGTGTGATATAAAGCTTCCACTTATATGACTATCATGGCCGTCACAAATAAGGAGCCTCTGTTATAGTCGTCCATTTAGAAGTGTTGCCTTTGCTCTTGTAAAGGGCTCGAAAACGCGTTTTAGCTACTCTAATCCATGAAGATTGCTTGTCCATCCTTTTGTGTTTACAGAGAAGTGCCATTTGCTTATAACCTCCTTTAGAATCCAGCTTTGTAGGATATTCTACCCCTTAAAAATAATAAGAGGGTCAATAGCTGTTCCGTCTATACAGATGCACTCAACTGCAGAGACCCATTCCTGCCTTCCTGGATGTGCTTGAAATCGCGTACGGAGTGTAGAATCGACTATAATTCGTGTAGATTGCATAGTTCCAATTGAAAACCTAGTCTCATCCATGTTATATGTGTTGTAATGTTCGATTTTTAGCTCTATTATAAGGCTCTTGTATGCGTTAAACCACCCCTTCAACACCTGCTTTGTGACCCCATTCATCCTCTGTGCCTCAACTCTACGTCCTAACTTAACACGTAAGTTAGGATGCCTTTAAATGAATCGTGGAACCCACTCTTGCCCAAGAGATAAGTTAGGTATTTGAGGTTGAGGTTGTTGAGTTTGAGGTTGTTGTAGCTGTTGTTATTAAGGCTGAAAAATGCGACACTTGTTTGATCGGACCTCCTCTGCTACATCACGTAATATCCGATGGCTAGGAGCGTAGCCGCTTGTAGTAAGCTGCTTAATCCACTTTAAGAGCGTTTGCTCTTGGTTTTTTGAGAGGAGTTGCTGTTGTTGTCACGCCTCACGTCGCGTAGAGCCACCTCTTAGACGCTTAAGGACAGTATTAGGGTATAGGCCTAGAGCAATTGCTACAGCATTTGCTGATTTAAATGTTCCTAACCTGACTCCTTCAATTGCCTTAGAAATGCGTAAATCAAGCTCTTGAGCCTTAATATTCTTGCGTTTCACCATTCTTAACTATATAGTAAAAGTGGTACCACCAGTTGGCTGGTTTGATGGGGTCACCACCACTACCACCCCGCTAAATTGTCACTTAGACCATGGCAGCACTTAGGCCATGACTTACGTTAGGTATTTAAGTGATAACTTATGTCAAAAAGTGTCGTAGGATCAATTTGATCATGTCTAAATATAAGACATAAGTTAGGTAAGTTGTAAAGTAAAGGGGCCTAACTTACTTACCTTGCTGCACAAATGGCGTGGGAACAAGGAGCTTAGAATTGCCAAAAGTTTGAACAAGAGCACTCAAACTCTATTAAGTTAACAGTAAACTTAAGCCCTGTATTAGGTATTTGGACCTGATATATACCATTACTAGACTCAAAAACCTGGTAACATTGTGAGGTTTTAACCCTTTCTTGGAATTTTTTCCATAGTATATCTGCAATCTCATAACCCATTTGAGGGCATATTTTGCGATCATGAACTATCTTCATAATATATGACCAAATTGAATCCATCATTTGAAGAGGTTGTAGGCTTCGAATATTACTCCATGAGCTATTTAATGACTCTGCAATATTTGAAGTATCATGGCCATATCGAGGCCATGGAAAATGATAAGTAGTCCACATTTTAAATGGAATATCACGTAAATAGCAGCTTGCGTCATAACTTAGCTCTTGCATGATTTTCTATTGTTCCTAGTAACATGTTAGTTTGTACAAGTGGCTTACTTAAGTTAACGTAACTTACTTTCAATGTAGACTTATCCTTCGCCCTTACAATCTTCCAAAATTGATTTCTACAAGTTAAGCTAAATTTGCTTTGAACATTAGCTGCAATATGCTTGCAGCAATGAGCTTGATTCCCATTTGGAAAATGGGTATTAATAGCAGACGCAATACCCTTCTCTCTATCACTTATAAAGCCCATATTCTTAGTATTTGCTTATGAAAAATGTTGTTTAACAAAGCCTAAGAACCATGACCACCACTTAATGTTCTCTGTAGGTACTAGGGCCCATGCAAGTGGTAATTAGATATTTGCCATTAAAAATATCATCAACTTCAAAAAATCATAAATAATTCCATTACTACTACCCTAATTCATCTATATCATCCTTAGAAGGCTCTTCTTTGCTCTCTTCATCTATTTCCTTAATTGTAGCTTAGTCTATAAGTCGTAGTGTTATTCTAGACCTCTGTGAAGCTATTGCTATTTCTGCTTCTGCTTCGACAACTTGCGACCGTAACTCCTCTATAGAGATGAGGAATTAACCCTTCAAAACTGCTCTTTTACCCTTATTCTATGTTCTTCACTTTTAGATAATTAAATGTAAGTTAGCTATCTCTCTTTTTTAAAGGGTGTTGCATGTATTAAGGCGTTCTACCTCATCTACTAACTTATAAATATATCACTTTATAGGAGTATTTAAAACACTTTGATTTAAGGCTATTAAGAGCATAGAATTTGCTTTTTAGAGCATATTAAAATCAGGTAGACTGCTAATTAAGAATACTTTCTTAAAAATATTATACTTTATAAGAGTATGTAGCCGTTCTACTACTATAACATCTATAGTAGGAAGTGTAGCTACTTAAATGACTGTTTATAGGTAAAATGGCTATAGCCTACTCCCTCTCTAAGTAAAATTAATATCTACATTTGAAATAGTAGCTACTCTTGTAATAATATATATGGCAAATATCTAATCTACCACCCAAAATATCGAAAAGATTAGATAATCTACCACCCTAAATAATAATAATATCTAATCTACCACCCTATACTTTTCTGCCATCACATGACTTTAAAAAATCATATGATATAAATTTTCGCTCCAAGAATAACATCACATACATGACTATAATTAATTTTCTATCACTTCTCACTGCCTTTGAAAAAATCGGTGAAAAAAAAGGCTATATAGGTAGGTAGCTGACTACATAAATAACTTACCAACCTATTTATCTACTACTATGGACATTTACTGTTCATAGTAGGTAGTAAGTTAACTTATGTTATATTATTACTTTCAAAATGGACAACAGAGGTGAATTAAAGCTTGGGGACTCTTTTAAAACCCTTATTAAAGCTAAAGACACTATAAATCACTACTAATTAGACTTAGGGCTCTTATATCACGTATATAAGAGTGATTCAAAACGCTATATTATTACCTGTCGTAATACAGCCTATAGCTTCAAAATAAGAGCTTCAAAGACCTGCAAAGACCTCTATTTTGTCGTTACAATATACATTTAACATACTTGCAGCCCTATTACCCACTATAATAGTAAGGCTAGAAGTAGCCTACGATATCTACTTAAGCACCATAGAGCAGCTATTATTAATAGCCAGAATATATCGCCAGGTTAGTTAGATCTCTATGTTTTAATCATTAACTTAGCTAACTTAACTTAACTTAACTTAGACCAAATTCAGGCTACTAAGAGACTACAGTTCTATAATACAATCTCATACCTACAAGCCTATAGGGTGCGCTAGGCTATTCTTCTAGAAATTAATGGTCATGAAGGTAAGTTAACTTAAGTTAAGAGGAATAAATAGGAATAGGAAGAGAGTAAGTTAACCTAACTAACTTATAACTTAGGCGACTGCTTTGCTCTATTTCTAGAATATCTACAGAGAATCAAGGCCTCCGACCCTAATAACCAGGTTTTACTACATACAACACCTGAAGAACACCCTTATGGCTACCCTAACTTATGTCAACAATTCCAAGCTATTGCCTTTGCACCTGCAAGCTTAATTCAAGCAAGCACCTATTGCTAACCCTTTATGGCCCTTGATGCTACACATACAAAGTCAAAATATCGAATGATGCTTCTAATAGCTATAACAATCGATGTTAACGATAACTTACTACCACTTGCATGGGCTTTGGTGCCTATAGAAAATATTAAGTAGTGGACTTGGTTCTTAAAGTTCATAAAAGAGCATTTTCAATGGGTAAATCAAGAGCAAATGGTGTTTATAAGCAATCGCAATAAGGGTATTGCATCTGCTATTAATACCAATTTTCCGAATGGGAACTAGGCTCATTGCTGTTAGCATATTGCTAATAATATCCATACTTAACTACCTTGCGGCAAACTGGCTGCTGTTTTCAGCTGCTTTAGGCGCTGCTTTGTGCAGCTGAGTTGCCAAAATCTCACGCTGCTCTAGTTAAGCTCAGGTGCCTAGTTAGTAGCAAAGCGGCAAGAGCCTGACGTAGCTGAGCGACGTAGTGTTGGATTTCTGGGGGCTCGAGCAGTAGGCGGAAATTATTGTCTATTACGTCTGAATCTAAAGGTCTAACTACAGGTTGTACAAAGGGTTTAACTCTTCATACAATCCTACTAACTTGCTATTCTACCCGTGCTCTAAGTTATCATGTGATAAGTTACATTCTACACGTGCTCTAAGAGAACACACGTGTCTGTTTGTTTGTTTACATGTGACAAGTTAAGTCACGTGTGTTTCCACTCTAACACGTAGGAACACCAAGGCAGGAAACAGCTTTCTTGGCTTCGACTTTGAAGCAGCTGTTTTGGCCATTGAAATATAGATGCCATCCAGCCCATTGTGACTAGCGATGGCTTTTCCTTATATTCCTTTGTCCACCCTCCCTTTCCTCCCCACCAAATCTCCATGCTCAATCTCCTTCTCTTGTTACTGTCTCTTTCTTCTTCTAATACTAGGTGGCTGAGTCAGTCTATATAAGAGATTATTACAAATATGCAATTCTTTTTACAGCTAATATCTGAATTGCCACCCTATAAATTTACAACCTAAGCTAACTTATCTACAGCAGTGTTCCACGCTTTACTGTAGCTATTATCTATAACTTTTATTATTATAGAACATAAGTTAGCTCTAAACAAGACTATAGCTAACTCCTAAATAGTAATGCTAGTTACTAAGTTACATTTTAAGTTAGAGTGTAGAGTACTATTGTAGATAAGCTACCTTAAGTTGTAAGTTTATAGGGTGGCAATTCAGATATTAACTGTAAAATATACCTGCGTTATTTAAGGGCTGTAAGCTGGCGTTTCTATCATATCAGCCATTTTATCAGTTGCGTTTAATTATAAATGACAGTACGCAAAACAGCCCTGTTGACTTTCTGATCGGCTCCATAACAACCTATATTACTTGCTTATTCAGATCTGTGTCTACTAGATTAGGCTGAACTTCTCATTAGGTGATCAAGGGGAAGCCGGTTTTGCAAGCAACGGTAAGATCTAGCCTTATAATTCTTAGAATTACAAGACACATCATTAAACCGTCAACTGTCAAAATACTCCATCAAACAATGAGTAAAGTATAGAAGCAACAAACCTAGAATGCATGTAAAAGGGAAAAAAAAACTATTTGATTAACAAGACATATAAGTATAGGACGCTATATAGCGCAGGTGTGGCTTTAATCATCTACTAGAATAGGTGATATACAACCTATAGAACTATTAGCAAGCCCTATTTTCCACCTTTGATAGAAGAAATTTTGAGTTCGCTAATGACAATAATGGGATTGTATTAATTACAAGTTAGATGCTTTCATATGCAGACCCTAATAATATGTTGCTAAGTGATGTTGAGAAAATCTCAACAGAAACGTGAGCTAAAAAATCAGAAACAAGCAGGGAGTAAGGAGAAAATGTAGTTACGTACTATCAATCTAAAATCTTACTACTCATCTCAACTTAGACAATGTATTGATTGTGCAAATTGAGATATTATCCTTGCCTCATTTTTATCCTGTTATATCCTGTAGATCCTTAGGAAAGAGCAAAAATTTCCCAGACCCTCGGATATCTCATGACTTCCCCATCCATCACACCATGTATATAACATTCTCCTTTTAACAGGTGATATCGGCCTTCTTGTCGCAAAATAAAGGGGGCTTGTCCACCATGGAGTAAACAAATTTTATCCCCTTTAACTACATCCTGACGAGCAATGCCCATGTACCCTTGTGCCGAAAGAAAGAACCCTCGACAGTTCATCGCTTGTCTGATCATAGAATTTGAAATGAACGATTCTTCTGTTTCTGATGTTTCGGGAATCGGCCATGGTGCCGCAAAACCACGCGCAAGTCGTCCATTTTTCACCCCAATGTCTGCGACAAGCGTACGGAGAAACGCCCCATGCGTTGTCTCCGTTGTAATATATGTACTTCCGAGTTCTTGTTTAGCCCATGAAAGCCAGAGCTGAGATGTCGAAGCTTTAAACGAACCGGTAAAATCTACACCGAGTTTAGAGACTACATCAAGAGTAGAGCCTCGCACAAACAAGGTTTGAAGGTTTTCAGAGAGCTGGACTGATGGGGGATAGTCGCCACTTGTTTTGTATATCTTGTTCGAGCCACTATCGTTCTTTATTTCATATTTCATCAATGGCGTGGCTTCTAGATTTATCGTCCAGTCAGGAGTCCAGGAAGGTAAAGGTTGCTTGGGCAACAAAGACGAAGAAAGGAGCTTAAAGGACGACCATGACTTGGGGTCTCGTACTGCTATCTGACAGTGTCCTAGTACATTCAGGGTCCTCTCTGATCTGATCAAGGCACTTGCAAATCTTGTGTACGCTACATTAACCGATATAAAGTAGTCTGCTTTTCCAGCTTCTCTCTGGGCGGCGGTCGCCAATCCTGATAAAGCAAAGACTTTATCCCTTGGGTCTGAGGCTTCACAGGTCCTGTAATTTTCTAAAAGCGAGAGGATATCCATGCGATATTCTAGGCGACTCCGATTGAGTTTAAGCTGATCTAGAGCTATAACCCTATAGAAATATGTCACATCCGGGGTACTGAAATCTTGCCCTAAGGCTTGCTGTAGTATCTGTTGCGTTATGAAGTTTGCTGTTGCCACAACTGCAAGAAACTCTGTCTCACACGTACCACACTTTAGACGAGTGATATTATCACAGGTAGCTTCCTGGACAATCCACACTCGGTGCCACCAGGGCCGATGAAGCAGCTGGTTTATTGCCCGGAGAGCTCGTCCGTCGAGTGTTGGTGCTGCTATAAGGCGTTCTTTCGCAGGCTGCGAGGTTCTCTTCGCCCATCGTCGATCGATGCTGTTAATCGCATTTATAGCATATCCACTATCATCGAATTCCAGTCCTAGCCAGATAATAACACTACTTGCCTTTTGATAAATTTCTCTCATTCGACGCACTTGCACACTTTTCTCATTGGTGTCTCGTTGATTTATACAGATCGCATCGACCCAAATCTCAACAGCCTCGGTCTCTTTCCGTAAATGCTGAAGCGCTGTTGCAAGATTTTTGGTAACTGAGAAAGGTCGACCATATAGGTTGATATAAGAGGTATCCAAGGGATTACCCCAAGTGTAAGAAAGAGCTTCGTACTTCAAGCCGTCCATTAAGGAGATATACTTGAGACTGCACTCGATTTCCGCCGGCTGGCGCCCCTTCATAATCGAGAGTATACGAATTTCTTGCAGTTCCGATTTCAAATCCCTGTATTCGAAGCCTGGCCTAGTCATTCTCACTAATTGTAGGGAATCAAGCTTCTTGTGGGCTGAATAATTCCAAGAATTGGTTGCTAGGAAAGGCAGTTCCGCCAATGACTGTATCTCACTGGGGCTGTCGAAAAGGGCTCTCGAGGGTGTCAATTGACTCGCTTGGAGTATCCTGGCCAAAACCAAGTTAAAAAACCTAGAGAAGGGGAAACCAGTTTCACAAGCGACCGTACACTGGCTGACCACTAATGGGCACTGAAACACTGGTGGCCACCTGGATGGAGTTGGCCCCCTCCATCCAGGTGGCCAGCACTATAGGCGCTTAACAGTCACGTGGAAACTAACAGTTTCTTTGGAGTAGTAACGGCATATCAATGCTTCAAAGCAGTAGGCAGTGAAATATCCGCTAGGGCATCTGAAGGCAGACCAGAAGAATGGAGCGGAGTTGAGGAAAAGGAGGGATATAGTTGATAAGTAAAAGGTGTCCTCAATATAATAGAATGAACCCCGTCCCAAAAGATAGAAGATCCATGCGGTGTGAACGGCCGAGTTATATATGCCATTTAATGTGTTCCCGATCATTTTTTATTCTTTTGCCCAACTAAACTATTAAAGGGTACCCTATAGGAAGAAGGTGCCATTTGTAAAAGGTACCTTTTACATAGCAGTGCAATTCTTTTTAAAGGCACCCATTTAAATACGGGTACCTATATAAAAAAGGTACCCTTCTTATTAATGGCACCAATTTAAGAAGGCACCTATAATATTTAGGGCACATTTCTTTTTGAAGGCACCTTTCATTACTTTATAGCTCCTCTATCTCTTCTATAGTATGCTATTAGGTTTGAGCTACACTACCTAGAGTAGGATAACACAGCCTTTAAGGATAATAAAACCTGGATCTTTCTTGTCAAGAGCCTTTATCGGGGGGCCGATAATCTCCGCCATCGGCTGCTAATGCAACGCCGAGCCTCCTCCAAGGTCGTGAGCAGATATCATTGCCCGTTGCTCCAAGGGTACTGTCAAGTGCAGGAATGTCTGCCCCTTCCTACTCATGGGTGATATATCCGCTCCTTGGGAGAGAAGCTCCTCTACTGCCTACGCGTGACCCCCATTGATGCCCAATGCATTTATACCCCACGAAAGCGGCGGCGCGTCCGTGCACGCGCCTTGCCTAATGCTTGGGGACGCGGTTTCCTAATGCGGACTTGCCGCGTGTTATTTTACCAAAGCAAATTTGGCTTAACTTGCAGAAATCAATTTTAGAAGGTTGTAAGGGCAAAGAATAAGAGAGCTTTTGAAGTAAGTTAACTTATCCTGCTTTTCTACTCTATTCCTAACCTATTTTCCTACTCTATTCCTAACCTATTTTCCTATGCTGTTCCTAACCTATTTTCATATGCTGTTCCTAACCTATTTTCCTACTCTATTCCTAACCTAACCTACTTTCCTACTCTATTCCTAACCTATACTAACTTATTTTAATTAGGAGCAATGGAAATCAATGGAGGAGCTAAGTTATGAAGCAAGCCACTATCTACACGATATTCCATTCCAATTATGGACTACATACCATTACCCATGGCCTTGATATGGCCACGATACCTCTAATATTGTAGAACCACTTAATAGTGCCTAGCGTGATATCTGAACCCTACAGCCTCTTAAAATGGTAGACTCCATTTAGTCATATACTATGAAAACAGTCCATGACTACAGAATACACTCTCAAAAAGGGTTTCTAATTGCAGATATTTTATAGGCTAAATTCTAAGAAAGACTTAAGGATTCCTAAAGATTCTAGGTTTTTGAGTCTAGAAATGGCATTTATCAGGTTCAAATACCTGATATAGGTAACAAATTTACAGTTAACTTAAGAGAGTTTGACTGTACTTGCCTTAATTTTTAGGAATATCAGAGCCCTTATTCTTATGCTATTTGCATAGCAAGGTAAGTTAACTTTCCTACATCCTATTTCCTACTTCTTACTTATACTAACTTACCTATTAGACATGATCAAATTGATCCTATTACGCTATTCAACCTAACTTATGAGCTAAATACCTACTAGAATACATACTAACACTAAATGTTTCCTATTAAGGTAACTAACTTAACTCTAGATCCTACAATATTACCACCATGCCTAGTTAAGCTCCGTGGGCAGCCTAAGACTGTTAGGCTACATAAAGGAGCCTACAAAAAGCAGCTTTAGAGGTGTGGAAACTGTAAGAATTTAAGCAGCCACAATGCACGTAGCTGTAGAGCTCAACTGTGTGATACTATTCCTATTAAGGAAGAATAGTTAACTTAAGTTAACCTTAAATTGTCTTATTTTCTTAGAGTTAATTATTAGTTAAGTTAGAATTAAATTAAATTATTTCCTTTAAAGCTAAAACATTATAGTAATTTATGTAGCATATTATGTAGCATATTATATAGCATATTATGTAGTAATTTATATAGCATATTATATGGCATATTATGCAACATATTGCGTGGCATATTATGTGGCATATTATGTAGTAATTTACGTATAATTAAGTTAGTAGCTTATGTAGTAATTAAGGTAGTAATTAGGTAAGTAGGTAAATATATAGTAGATGTAGTCATGTGATAATTTCTAACATCACGTGGATTTTTAGGTCACGTGACAAAGGCGGTGAGCGTAGGGTGGCAATTCAGTCATTTCCAAACAGTTAGGTGGCAATCTAGTCCTTTTCGATATTTTGGGTGGCAATTCAGTCATTTGCCGTTTTATATAACCTCCTTTAAAATTTAGCTTTATAGGATGTTCTATCCTTTAAAAATAATAAGGGGGTTAATAGCTATTCTGTTTATATAGATGCACTTAATAGTAAAGACCTATTCCTACCTTCCTAGATGTGCTTAAAATCATATATAGAGTGTAGAATTAACTATAATTCATGTAGATTACATAGTTCTAATTAAAAATCTAGTCTCATCTATATTATAAGTGTTATAGTTTTTGATTTTTAGCTCAATTATAAGGCTCTTATATGCATTAAACTACCCTGTTAACACCTCTTTTATTACCTTATTTATCATTTATACCTTAACTCTATAACCTAACTTAACATATAGGTTAAGATGCCTTTAAATGAATTATAGAACTTAATCTTACCTAAGAGGTAACTTAGGAGGTATTTAGGGTTATAGTTATTAAGTTAAATGTTGTTGTTATAAGTGTTATTATTTAAGGCTAAAAAATGTAACACTTATTTAACTAGACTTCATCTATAATCTCACGTAATATCTAATGACTAAGAGCATAGCCACTCTTTATAAGCTCTTTTATCTACTTTAAAAGTGTTTTTTTCTTAAGTTTAAGATAGTAATTAATGCTTTAAGTGTACTTGTTTATGTAAGGTGCATCACCCTTTAATATTATTAAGGACTATATCTAGCTTAAGTTATAAGGCCTTTATAGCATCATTTGTTAATTTATATAAACTAGATTTAACTCTAGCTATAGCTTTAAGTATAAGTTTATTATGTTCTTAAGTCTTTAAGCTATGCTTATGCACTATATTAATATAATAAAATCTATATAAAGTTATACTACCTTAAGAACCTTAATGATAATAAGCTAATATTACTTTTAGAAACTAGTTATTTTAATAACTAGCTTGCTTTATAATAGTTAAAGTACTTTATAACATTATGCAAGGTTGTGGTGTTAGAGCTGCTGTTTTCAGCTAGCGTTGGTTGCTGCTTTACGCAGCTCCGAACACCAAAAATTTCATCACGTGCTTGACATTTGCGGCGAGGCACCTTTCTTGAACTCCAAAAACCAAAACCCGTTGTGCTACTTCTAGCTCAACCTCTGGTTCCCCCCCAACGATGGGGGGCCCCTCACATTCATCTGCCACCATGGCAGCTTTCCTTCTGGCACTTCGAGCTCCCCCCAGATCATCTATATATATGTGTCCCCCCCATCGCCGTTGCGCGAGCCGTTACATCTCACAACCGCGACACTCGACTCCTCTGTACCTGTCACTCCCCACACCCTCTTGAGGCGGGACAAGCTCATCGTCATTATGACCATAGGAAGGAATGCACGCATCAATCCACAACTACTTCAACGCCTTCATAATCGTGTCAAACGTCGTCAACCAAAGCTAAGGACCAAACGCCCACCTGGATACTACCACAGCCTCAAAGATAAGCATGATGACCCAACGACTGTTATTAAAAACAAGTATGCCCCTGCCACTATAGACAATCTTGGGGGTATTAGAGGCAAGTTTAAAAGGTAACAATACGTTCAAATTAAGACGTTGGAGTGGCTACTTGTCCTAACTCTTGATTAGGTTCTGTCATGATCAGCAGTTGGGGGATTGGCGTTCTGTGACTCAGGGACCACGATATCATTCATCCAGCATATGTACGATGAAGACCGAGTAAAGAAGAAGGGTGCGATGTCACAATACAGAGCACAGTTTGGAATGCTATACAACAAAGAGAATGGCCGTCTCATGTATAGTAACGATAGGAAGGATGCTGTTCAGGACCAGGTGATGCGACACAATACAAACCCTGCTCTGCATAACAGACACTACGCTAATGAGAAAGTGCGGTTTGACGTTCAGTCTGCTGGCCTTAGGCGTCCCTCTGCAGACGGCGTTCTCCGCATGCTGACGCATATGAGTCTTATATGCGATTCTCGCGCACTGGTCCACGTACCCAAGGAGGTCCTGGCCGCTCTCCCCCCTAATCCTGTTATCACTGCACTTAAGCAGGAGCGAGAGCAATTAAAAGCTGGGGCGTACAGAGTTCAAGGGACAAGCATTGAGGCAGAAGTTCAGCGACTACCGCTGCAATTGTGTCAGTTGGAATTGAAGCTGTTCATGTCACGTGTTCGATATTCTCACATACATGTGTGTCTCACATATAGAACTATTTAGGCCTAGTTTACTCACTGAGTGCAACATTCTGAGCGAGCTTCAGGATGTTGCTCTCCAGACAATATATTCTATTTGAAGCCATCTATTGATATATCAGTTCGTTGACTACTCCGCCGCTCTTGTGAATGACACCGGCCGCCCAAATGAGACTATGCCAGGCTCCGTCTCAGAGCTTCCTGATACCCGCCCTTGTTTGGAATGGATCCATGTTGACCGCGGTGGGTCACTTTTGGGGCATC